>VXBU01016443.1:11970-67698 GCA_013400315.1 Bombycilla garrulus | reverse complement strand
AATACAGGAGGACAAAAAAAAAAAAGCCTGCTTGCAGAATTGAAAAAAAATTTCAACTGATTTCCAGTGATTTAGTTTGACCTTACTAGAAATTTTAAATTACAGTTTTGAGGGATTTTTTTTCAGATTAATTACTGTGTATTATATGTGTTGTCCATTTCTGAAAGTAATGTCCCTTGGTATGAAAAGAAATTCCAAATTTCCCATGATTATTGACTTGTGGTAGAGCCAGAGTCAATTTCTAGAGAAAGACAATGAACTCAGTTTTCAAATGTATTGTGTTATGTGGTTGAAAAGCTATTTCTGTATAGAGAAAGCACATAAATGTAGCTTTAATGTTCATTCAGTGATTTTGTCTTCAGTTACTTTCAAGCAAGCAACAGTCATATGTCTGTACATTTTAAAGTAACTTTAAAAAATAGTTTAAAAATAGTTTAAGTAGTTTAATAATTTAAAAGGCTGGATATGGCTGGAGGACCACATGTAATATTATTATGTGAAAAGTAATTGGGTTTTATATATTTTGTCTACAGAGCGGATTTTTGAACGTGTCTAAGGAGTGGCTTTCTAAAAGTATGTGTATCGAATCTCTTTGGTTTTTTGGGATTTCAGGCCTAATCCAAATGTACTATACTTGTAAATAAGCACAAATTTCACTGTAATAAAACCAAGGCAAAACAAAGCTTGAACCACATTGAAACAATGAATACTTTCCTCCCTTTTAATTTTGTGTTGGCCACTCTAACTATTGACAAATAATTACAGAACAGTGTTCTCACTCCTTATAAAAAGAAGTTGGATTTTTAATTACTTTTCTGTTGATAAACTGAACACAGAGGAGAGATTAAATGAAACCAATTGATTAAAAGCATTGTAAAAGTAGCCTTTTAGGTAGCCTTCTATTTAGGCTCTTTCTGTTGGTTGCCTTGATAATCTTGCTTCTCTTCAATGTCAGAGGATTTAGGTGGCACTTGACAAGAAAAAGTATTGGAAACAGGGTAGCTAAAAACCAGGGAGAGCGTCAAGACAGAGACTGTTTGAGGATGAAAATGCATTGAAGAGGATCAGAGAGTTGTAAAGACAATAAAGTTAACTGAAGTGACTGCTAACATGATATCTCCAGAGGCTTTCTGTTATTACTGTCATTTATTCTTGTGATGGATGTCCTCTAAAACCCATCCTTAAATAAACTGTATTTAGTCCACAGCCTAATGAACCATGTTGATGTTTGGGGTTTTTAAATATTTTTTAATCTACTCTCTCTCTCTCTCTCTCTCTCTCTCTCTCTCTATCTATCTATCTATCTGTCTATCTATCTACCTATCCATCTATCTCAGTATCAAGTTATGAGCTGCAAGTTTGGTATGAGGAGCCACTACTACCTCACATAAATGAGGTTGTTC
This sequence comes from Bombycilla garrulus, assembly GCA_013400315.1. Lineage (NCBI taxonomy): Eukaryota > Metazoa > Chordata > Aves > Passeriformes > Bombycillidae > Bombycilla > Bombycilla garrulus. The sequence goes on along the minus strand of VXBU01016443.1, from coordinate 66,295 downwards.
ATTGACTAACAAGGTACTAGTCTTGTCTGTGTCTGCTCAGTCACAGATTTACATATTTCAAAGGCACCTACACCTATCTAGGGTGGATTACTGCTGCAGCAAACAGCCTCTCATTACCAAGAAAGCTACAAGTCAGTACTGCTTAAGAGAGGTAGCCAAAGCAGAATTTGTGTTTAGTAGTGTTTCCAGTAAATACGTAGTGGAAATCAATTCTAGGCAAGTTCCAGGCTTTCAGAAATTTGAGAAGACATTCCCTGATTGAAAGGGCTACAAAATTACCCTGTCAACTGGTTCTATTTCTCTGCCAGCTGAATGAATTACTAAGAATATTCCTTAGCTAAGAAAAAATTACCAGGTATTAAAAAATACTGTTTCTATGTGCCTTTAAATATAATTGCTTTTTGTTAGAATTCAGTAATGATCTTCAGAACTATGCCTGAGTGACTTCTTCTTATGGTGCCTCTACATCAGAGTATTAGCCCAGAAGGAGTGCACAGATGCAAGGAATCTTTTAGTCATTTTTACTGTTTTTTCCTTTTTACTTTTTACATGAGACTGGGGAAGTCTCAGAGCACGCAAATTAGATTTATTTCAGGTGGTTGTCAGATGTGCTCCAGAATGGCACCTAGTGCAGCTGGAATTATTAATAGATGTTCAACTTCCCAAACTGGCTTAGAAACCTTCAATAAAAATTCCTGGAGATGTGTATAATATGAATATTGGGGTATAGTTAACTACTGTTTAAATCTATGAAGTGACAACTTCGTGAAGAGACTAATCTCCATTAGTTGTGGTGTGCTGGAATGTGCCCTAGCACACAGCAGATAAATGTGGAATTCAGGTGTTTTCATAGTGTAGTAAGGAGGATCACTCCCATCAGTGTGACAGCAGACTGATCTTGTTGATCTGCTACTGCAGCTGAGGAAAAGGCTGCATTCCCATGAGCTCTCCACCCTCCACTGCTCTGGATATCAATCTTCCTACTTGCTTATGCCCGGAGCTGGGATTTTGCTTCACTTAGGACTTGGGCCATTTCAGAGTGACTCCTAGAGTTGTATTCCCATATTTGCTTTCATAAACAAACTAACGGGACTGAAAATAATGTTCAGTCCTGTTATAATAGAAGTCTTCTAGACATCTCCTAGACTAGAAATGAATGAGTTGTGACAGGAACATTTTTTTCTTTAAGCTTTAAATGAACTGTTGGAGCCTTGAATGAGGTGCACTGGATTTTCATTTAGATATGGAAAAAGCTGGTAACTGAACTTTTACCTACATGGTGTTCTGTTTCTACTAATCCTAAAAGGAGACTTTGTATAAAATATACTCCTGATTTAAATTACTGTTGATTTTACTATCTTGCTAATGAAGGCTGAGGAAAGAAAAGTTAGTTATGTTTGTAAACTTCTCAATCCTGAATGTTTTATCAGCCTGTTTGCAAGTTTTCTTTAGCCACTGCACATTGATCATCCTGCTTAATTTCTCGTGCTGAAAGCAATTTATCTGTAGCTCTTTGCCATCTAGGGACAAGCTGTGGTTTTGAGGCAAAATAAAATTTATCCAAATGATTCATCTGTATTGGAATCTGATGATTTAAATCTTTAGGTTTTGTAATTCAGTTCTTATGCTTATTAAGAGCAAAATTACTGGTTATCCAACCATCCTTTCAGAAGATGTGATCATTTGCTTGTGAAAAAGTAATGATTAAGAACATGATTTGGTAATGTTATCTATTTCTAAAATATAGTATGAGTAGTACTTCTTCTGCCTCTGTAGAATGGACAATTAGGCTGTTCTGGGATGTGTAGTTATGTATCTTGATAAGATTCTGGCATTCCTTCTGCCTGTGATAATGTTTTTATCCATACCACGGACAGCTTGGCATACCAATTGACATGGTTTTGACCTGCTTTTTTCCCTGCGCAACAATTATTTCATAAAACTTTCTTGGGAAGCCAATTCTTGTCTTTTCCTTATAACTAGAAGGCATTGGTAGAAAGAAATCTCAGAGTGAACTCAAGGAGGCATGGGGAATGGGTACAGACTGAAAGTTTAGCCATGTCAGTGTTGGTGGAAGCAAGCTGCACAGGCCATCTAAAGCTCAAGACTTTCATGAGTTACTGGAGTGCAGTGAACCTTCTGTAGATGCCCAAGGGCTCTGTGCCTCTCTCCAAAGTTATCTATAATTTTACTGAAGCAGCTCCCCACATTTTGAAGTGCATTGCCAGGGGTCTAACTGTGACACCTGCAGGACTGCACTAGTTGTCCAAGGTATTCCTCATACTCAATAGAGATGAATAAGTACATTAATCACTTAAGACAGGTTTATCCTTGGTTAAGAGTCTAAACCAAAAAAGGAAAATTATGACTATAAAAGGCTGGGGTGAGTAACTAAAGCTTTGATGATTGATTCTTAGGTGTATAGGGCAGATTCTTCAAGGGATAGTTTTAGATACTGAGTTTTCCTTTTATTTAGTGTGCAATAACAACTTCGATTTGTTAAACAGTCTATATTCTTTTACAATGCTCTTATGAATTCTGTACACAGAGGCACAACCTAATAAATTGATAACTTAAAAAATATTACATGAATAAAACGTGCTTCTTTTTGAAATCTGTAATATTTAAGCTTAATAGGGTACAGAAAAGAGACATTTTCACTGGATTTGAGTACAGAATGGAGAAGCTAAAGAACAACAAAGGGGATTGATCAATGAAAAACAAACACTGAAGATATTTTTACTTTTCCAAATAAGAGGGGGAAAAGGCTAGAAGTCCATGTCAGCCCAGCCGTAGTGGGTTGTCAGGGCTTCCTTAAGCATTGTTCCTTAAAAGAGTCTTAGATATATATTTTGCCTCAAAACAAAATAGAGCCTAATATAATAGCAAAATGTTATCAATTTCTATTCAGCAAAAACTAACCCAAGCAGTACCCAACACTTTGTGACTTCTGAACACTTTCTAATGTTTGCTTAGGCACAGAAAAAAGAATTGATTGTGTTAAAGGATCTTTTTCTACCTGACTAAAAGTAGACTAGCATGAAATCACAATGGTGCTTAAAACACTAGCCTTCCTTCCAACTCTTACTTGCAGGGTATTACTTGCTTTTGCTTATAAGCATTTCTAGACTCAGTTTGGTCTGCGCTTGTTCAATGGAACTTGGGAAATATTGTAATGATGTACTATCCACCTGCCTTCCACTTGAATAATGATTCTTGCTTCTTGTAAATGCTTTGTGAGCTCATGAGATAATAAAAGCAAGATAAAAATAAATGGTAACTACCCACACTGCTACCATTTCTCCTCCATAAGTAGAAAGATCTTCAGCATGTGATCTTTTACTTAAAAAGTAAAAGTAAAGTGGCTGCACTGAAAGTAAGTTTGAAAATGAGTAACAACTACTTTATGGACTTGAACTTTGTATTGCCTGTACAGGGAGTACCCAGAGTAGTTGGAAATGTTTCTTTGGAGGTCCATAATGTGGAAGTGATGAAGAGGAGCTGCACATGGAATCTAGAAAATAAGTACTTAATAATTGGGCTTTATGTATATTCCCTTGTGTAGGAGAAAAAAAAAAATAAAAAAAGAAGCCATTCTCTTTCTGGCTGGAGATTACCTGTACATTAAATTATTTTCTGGACATGTCAGTAGGTTTGCACAAGGTAAATTAAATAGACTTTCCTTCCATAACTGTGCATCCTTTGAACCATAGCTCAGGTTTGCATGTTTGACTTCTGGAGCTTTGTGTTAGTGAGATAAATCACATCAGGAGAGGCAGTGGTCTGATGCTGAAAGCACTGCCTGGAGCTTCACAGGGTTTTCCACAGGGCTTGAACCTCTTCCTCCCCAGTTGATTTCCACTCACCAGTTCTGTGATTTAGAACAATTTCGTGGACTAAATTTTAAATGCACATGTGCTGATTTGGACAAAACAAGAGCTCCTTACCTTCTAGGGTAAATTTGTAGTCGAGCAAACATCCTCAAGGCATTCTTTCTAACACAGGCTGAAATTGTGAATCTCTTTGACTGGTCCCTACACTATTTTCAAGGTATACTTTTGGGATACATTTCAAGACAGCAATGACATTGTTTGATCGAAGCACAGAACTGGGGAATCTGATTTATCATTTGTTCTGTCCTAGCATTCTTACATGATCTTGAGCAAGGTGCTTGGAATATATTTCTGTTCTGAATAATATTTATAATTAAAACTAGCATCTTGTTCAAGAGAATGAAAGCCTTTGGATATTCAAAATGTTATACGCTGACTCTATGATCACACATTCAAAAAACCCCAAACCAAAACCCCAACATCTCTCTTCCCCAAACAAAAAAGAAGCTACCACTATTTTTTTTAATGATTATTTCTGTTTACCCTGAAGAGCTATTTTTCAGGAAAGAAGCTGGTTTTCTGTCTTGTACATCAAGTAAATGGGAACCACCGGGCTCCCATGCCTCCTGTTATACATCCAGCCTCATTGCCAAAGGCTATCACACTATTTTTTCAATTATCTGTGCACAGAAAACATCTCCCTTTATTACCACTATTTTCTGACTTCTTTCTGGCCTTTAATATTGTTTCTAATGGCCTGCTTCTAATGAGCAAGAGGTGGGCCCAATTAAAAATACTCCCAACTTGCACAGCAAAGGAAGACTTAATTAAGAAAACGATGTTGTCTACAAATCCTAAATGAACTTTACTCAGCACCTGCAAAACACAGCCTTTTAAACACATACATTGTGGATGTCTATACACATAATATTCTGGTTTCATAAAATATCAAAATAATGATCTGTTAGTAAAATATTTTTCATCTTGATTGATTGATTGATTGGGGTTTTTTTATTATTTCCATTTTCCACTCCAGTAACATCAGAGAAGAAGCGAAACCAGGGATCATAAATAACCTACTTGCAATAGATGGCTAGCGCCTGGAGAGGGATCACAGGTCAGCAAGAGAGTGCCTGAAGTGTGGCATAAAAGAATTTCAGCCACTCCAGATTGTAAGGCTTCACTGGGGATCTAACTTAAATGTATCTCTACAATATATATTCTATGGGGAGTAAACAAGATGAGTTAGCTAGAGATGTGCAAATGCCTACAGGGCTACAATGTTACTGGCATGATGGAGAGAGGATGAGATGGCTCCTAGGAGTGGAGTGTTGGAATGGAATGAACCAGACTCTTTAGGAAATGCAGGCAGGGCAGATGAGGAGGAGAGTTTCCCTCTGGGTCAATGATCAGCTCTGCTTTGAACTGGGTGAGAAGCCAGCTGAGAATTTAGGGGTCAGGATTGAAGGCAGGACACAGACAGGTGACATTACGGTGCGGGTCTGCTACAGACTGTCCAGCCAGGACAACAGAGTGACTAAGCCCCTCTCTACAGAGAAAGGAGCAGACTTCAAGTACTGAGGCATAAAATCAATGATTGATGAAGAAAATAGTAAGAGTACCCTTAAAGGTCAAGCTTTTGTGAATGGAAGTTTTAGATCAGGCTATAGACCTGTGTGCATAGAAAAATAGGATCTCAGAAAAATAATATTTTATGATTTGCAATAAGAAACTTTTTTGTTTTTTACTATGTTTCTTACAAATTTTTGGAGTTCATGATATTGAATTCAGATCCAAGAAGTGACACATAAGAAAATGAATGCAGCACAAGATGTACTTTTCCTAGTCTCAAAAGTATGCTTTCAAACTTTTCTTGCCATCTGTTTGCAGAAACACTTTTTCATCATCTTACTCATGTTGGTCCCTCTTGCCCTCTGTCCCTCTCTCTTAAACACACATACATAGAGCGGGTCTTGCATTACTTGACAGTCTGTCATTGGTCATTTCTTTCATCTACAGAACTCAGTGAAATAAAGAAACAGCGTTAGTTATAATATATAGGAAGAAAAATGATTTATTGCTTTGGATAAAGCAATAAAGAATAGTCAAGAATAACTCAGAAAAGTTTTAATGACAATAGCTCTTAAAGAAACATTGCCAGGTGTTTTCCTAGAGGTATGAGACAATTCAGAGATAATACACTGCAGGCAGGATGTTTAAACGAGTTCAGAATTTTTAAGAGCCTTACTATCTCCAAACTTTGTCGTTAATTGCAGAAACTGATTTTTGAATGACTCGATTTGATTGCCCGCTTTTATTTCTGTCAGTTAATCAAGAATATAATCTAAAGCAGTGATAATTGTTTGAACTCATTCAGTCTTATGAGTAATATCTTCTAATAAGATTAGAAAATATGGTAAACAGAAGACTTTAGAATATAACAGTCTTCTCTGTTATAAGCAATTTCATCTTAGATGCTTTCTTTGGATTTTATCTTGATTTCTGCCTGCTTATTTCTACACAAAAATATGAACACAGATAAATGCTTAAACAAATGTTGTTTTAAGCACTGGAACTTCTGTGAACCTGCAAAACTGATCGAGGAGCTGTGCTATAGTCCTTTCTGCTATTTACACTATTCAACTGGAAGGCAGAAACAAATACCAAAAGACAGCCAGGGTCAGTGTAGTGAAACATGGCTAGGATAAATCATTTAAGAAAAAAAGTATTCTGCAAGAATGCACAGAATAGGTCAGGCTAAAAAGAAACAGGAAGCTTCTGTCAGCCATTTCAGAACAAGTAATATAGGCCTTAATCTTAACACATAGTGCTGTTCTTCCCCTGTATTACTGAAAAGCAAGATAAATAACATGTATATCTGCATATATTTTTATATTAACAAGGAAAATTGTTTAAGTATTTAAAGGTCATTTTTTAGCATACTTAATGCTTCTGCTTCTTATCCAGACGGACACTACACTTTTTATTCTTTTTTATACAATATGAAAAACACACAGAATCAGAACATCAAACACAAAACAGCAACTAAATAAATGGGAAAATATCTAGCAGCTTCAGAATTTTCTGCTTGAATTCACTTACACAAACTTCTGATCTTTTTGGTAAAATGAGGTAGATTTTTTTTTTTTTCTGGGTGGGGAGCAGTAGCTCTATTCATGTAAGAGCTGAGCTGAGTTTCTACCTAGCTGATAATTACCTGAGGAAAATATTGCCCAGTTGGAAATACTTAGACTTTGTGCAGTATTTAAACAAAACAAAATTAACCAGATTTTAATTACCTGGGATACCAATTAAAATACACACAAGAATGGAACTTTGGTATTGAAATTATATCCCATACATCCCATACTGAAAGATATTCCATAGCACTGAGAGCTGACTGAGATGCAATATAAAATTTGTCTCCCTAGAAATTCTACATCAGCAAATCTTAGAAGTTTTTATCTACCAGGATCCTTAAAACCCAAGCCATTCTATGATTCTATAATCTACAGCCTCCATTCTTAAAATAGTACTCTGTATCACTACCCTAGGCTACAATTAAATTGAACCCATTCACCATTTAGTTAAGCTTTTTCCAAGACGTATTATCCACAGTCAAGTATTATTGTCTTTTCTCATTACTCTGGTGCAGTTCAAGTAAGAAAAATAATGCAACCCTTTTTGAAATAACTGTTTATCCTTTAGTTTAGAAAGGGATTATTTTTATTTTATTTTATGCAGACTTAAATTCAAAAGCATGTTGAATATTTTGTATATTTTGTCCTGATCATAGGAACATATTGTTACTGCAAATGCTGGATTGGTGAACATTCAGGGACTTGTTCTTGCATATTTCATAGACTAGGAGCTCTTATATGAGCAAAATTGTCTAGTGGAAAAGGAAGGAAAATGTCAAATGGAAGTCTGAATAGTTTTCTGATTTGTACCAAAGCACAGGTGAGTGTCTATGTCTGAATTCATACAAAATTATTGTGATGTTTTAAGTGCTTTGTATGTTTTCAGTATACATTAGCTTTAAAGTGTGCAAATGATGCACAATGTGCTTGCTCTCTATTCTTGTATAGTCTACTTTTCTCAGATGGAGTTGTTCATACATACTAAAGTAAATTAATTAAAAGTCTTTGCATGATCAGGGTCACATGAAATGCAGTAGAAATTTCAGTAAGTCAGTTTCTGAGTACATTTTTTGTTTAGTACTTTAGAGCCACTGCATATCCAGTTATTTTACACAGATTTTTCATGTCTTTTAAAGCAAACATAAGATACAGACATAATTTTTTTTTCATACACAACACTATAATTTTGTAAGTGTGACTCATCTTTTTGAATTTAATGAGACTCTGTATATATAAAGTCATTAATATTATGTTGTTTTGGTTTTTTTAATGCTGTATTGAAATCTATGGACTATAATGGTTAAGTAAAGTACTAATGTGGCCACATATTAAGTACTTTTAGACTGTTTCACAAAAATGCAAAGGATAATTCAACTTCGTTATTGGAAATTAGCTAGTCACATTGTGGCACTTTCTTGTGCCCTTACAGATGTTGTTTTTCCGGAATTTTAGAGGAGGAATGATTTATCTAGGGTCATGCAACAGTTTTAGCACTCCAGATGAAGATGCAGAATTAGGTGTATTAATGGTGCTTCTCTTTTTGTACCATTGTCATGTACATCCAGTCTTCTTACCAAAAGGAGTGAACAAGTTCTACAGAAGTGTTTGGCCTTTTTCAGAGCCTAGCTACTCAGATCTAATTGCAATTCTCTTCCTTTGATATGACACTCCTGTTTCATCATATGAGGTAGAAGGTATTGTGTCAATCAGTGTTAACCATGCAGGGTTTTCCTTCCTTTTTTTTCAATTGTGTCAAAGAAACTAGTCAAAAAATAAATTTCTAATACCCTAACTAGAGGAAAAGCCAGACATAAAGCTTTTTTTTTTTTCCTTTTTTTTTTGGTAGTATATATGTGCAGGGGTTCAAATTTAGTAACTTTATTTTTTGTCATTAGGTTTTTGTTTTAGCATGGTTTTGAAAATAGTATCAATCCTTCTGCAGAGTAGGGGATGTGTGCTCTTTTACACTTTGAAAAGGAAATTTACTATTCCTTATTAGTGATGTATTTTGAAAGAGGATGACGTATTTATTGCTAATATTAAATTTTTTTTTTGTATCTTCTTTTAAGCTGGAAACTTGTAGAGATTTTCACAGGCAATTTTTTTTTTTATCTAAAAAGAAGAAATGGGAAATGGCACCTTGGCAGAGAATAATGCTTCTGACAGGAAACTAGTCTCTTGAATGAGACATTTGTTTTCTGTTTAGTTGCAGGAGCCTCCATTGCAAGTATCCCTGCAGCAGTGTGCTCACCTGGATCAGATTAAGACTACTTGTAATGCTATTTCACTTATTTCCTATAATTCAGCCGGTCTTCAGTCCTTAAAGACCACTCCAGAATCTCATATGTTTATACTGAGTGTTTTAAATGATACACATAACATCTCCTACATTAACTATGTATAAAAGACTGTCATATATGACCATTTCTGTCATATGCACAAAAAAAAAACTTTCTGCTGGTTGGTTACGACTATCTGTTTTGGTCAGTCTTGCATCAGGAACTGCCTGAAGGAATCAATGAGCCTGACAGATTCTTTATCCAAGATAGCTGCATTTTTAATAAATGCATATTAATAAATTATGCATTAATAGCATATGTATTGAAGCATACAGATGGTGGCTATCAAAGAGTCTAGGCACTGCAGGGCCTGCTTAGGAAAATTCCAGGGCTGTCTATAATTCACACCTGGAGAGTTTCTGTAACAGAATTTTTGTTGTGGAGCTGTTTAAAGGCTTAGTCATTGACTTAGTCTCACGTGCTGTCTCCTCAGTGCTGAGAGTATCTGAGAGACTCTTGCACCAACTAAGAGCTTCAGGAATTCATTGACAGAGGGTGCTGGGTGTGCATGCAGCCAAAGCACTGATATCCACCTAGGCCACAGTTGGAATTATTGGATGGACTTGAATTTTATGCTTATATTCCAATTGTAACTTTGATTTTACAGCTTTTACCAGAAAATAAATCAAGTCCTGTTGGAATTCTTGAAGACTGATGCATATATTCATATTTGAATTGATTTTGCCTGAGGTTTTTACCTGAATATTTTAAAAGGTAAGAAAGAGCTTGGTGGTTTGGCTTGTATTTTTGTCTGTTTCTTTGTACTAACAATGATAGTAGAAGTATAACTGAACCAGGTGTGCAAAGATACTAGTTTTGTTCAGTGAGGTCAACAGTGTTTTCCTCTTTGTGATACAGAAATAAGCAGTCACAGACTGATGGAAAAGGTAAATGAAAAAGCAACAAGGAAAGTAATTGAACTTCTCAAGAAAGCAGTTTTCACTATTCAGTTGTGGAAATTGAAGATACATTTTTCTCTACAAAATGCAAATAGGAGAACTGTAACACAGGCAGGGTTACCAAATTGTAAATAATTGCAATGTTTAATCATTTTGTATAGACTCATCTTCCAAACATATGGTTTTTATTGGCTCACTTTTATTAATCTGCAGGAAATTTTGCACTTTATCAGAACAAGGTAGGTACTTGATATTTTAGGAATTTGTCAGTTGTAACTGTATTAAATTTATTACCTCTCACTCAATATATATGTATGATTATTTAGGAAAGATATTTTATTGACAACACTCTTAAGAACTTATGCATTAAATCATAAATAGAATAGAAATAGACTAGATTAGAATTATTCATTTGTAAGGGACTCACAATGATCATTACTCCTATGCACCTCTACACCAAAGCCTACACACAATTTAAAAGGAAATCTCATATCATCTCTATTTGTGACACAGTTACAAAAAGAGAGAGTGCTGAAGGGCAGAAATTATGTGCCTTATGAATTTTTCAGAGTTTTAGAATCTATAGTTATTTATTCCAAATGGCAGCTGGGCATGGAAAATATTTCATGTGATTTCACTGCGTGCCTTGTTTGAATGCTCAAGATTGTTGTTCAAATATCATATTCAAGTATATACTTCTGGAGAAAATGCCCAGATAGACACTGCTTTATCCAAAGCAATAATTATTTTCTTACATTTGGCTCTATATATTGCTGTCATCAGGGTTAATGAATTATAAGATTAAATCTTTTAAGTAGCACCTGCAAATAACTTTTCAGTAACTCAGTTCTCATGAAAACCAAAATGAAAGATATAGGGTGCCTTGAATAAAAAATTATTTAAATATGAAAATATTTTCCTTGGCCCCAATCAGTATTACTGCATTCCTTCATGTCTGCATTTCTCTCAAAGGTAAGAGTCCAAAAAATATTATCACACTACTTGTAACTTTTACATGTTTACTGTGATGCACTATGTCACATTGCGTTCTGTATTTCGCATCAAAAGAAATGATACATAGTAATATATGGTGATATTTGTGGTCATTAATGAAAACATAAACTGTACCTACTGTTACATAAATGAATAATCTGCAAATAGACAGTAGAAGAGGAACAAGGAGGAATATCATAGCAAAAAACATAAATAGTAGAAACCCTTATTTATTGCTGTCTAAACATACCCCCAACCATGTTACATGTTACATTTTGTAACATGAGAGTGTGCATCTCACTCATTTTTCTTAAACAACCTAAGATCATTCTATAGAACTTCCAATAAGATGCCACAAGAACTTTTGAATTCCCTACTGAGAGTCTACAATCTTCTTTTTTTTTTTTTGTTTGAATGTTTCCAATTTCTCTGCAGTTTTGTAACTAGGTGTTATTCATGACTGAAAGGTCATTAAATTACAATGTCCCAGTTGAAAATACTGTAATTTACATGACATTTATCAAGGAGATTATGTGAATCTGCTTTTGTTCTGTGAATTTAAAAGGTGAGACTTTTTGCTCTTTTCAATAGAGTAAGATTAAATAAATGAAATTCTATTCCATGGCATTTTTTATTATTATTTGAAAGAAAACATTTTCTGAGGTGATTGTGAAGACATTAGTGCTAATAGAACTCTTCTAAAGGATTCTCAGCATGTAAGTAAAACCCCTAAAGTTAATCCAACATTACCATAAGTTTTTGTTAATACTCTATTCTTTGTCTAACTGGTATCTTTTATCAATGTACGTGTCGTATTATTGTTCAAAGTTCTATTGATCCAAAGAAGCTCTATGCTATAAATAAATCCATTTGCAGCAGTGTGAAGCAAAGGTTGCTTTGGTTTACACAAAAGGTTGCTATGTATATTCAGCATATGGTCTTTTTGGCACCTTAATTCAGACAGAGGCATCTCTCTAAATATTTTAATAACTGGATTGTAACACATATGGATTAGAAATCAAACCCTCATTGGCATCTGATGGGATAATTCAGAACATATGATGTTAATGTAAGACATAATGGCTATGCTTTGTGGAAGATACTATTGCTCATCATGGTGAAGAGGTGCTGTGGAAAAAAAAACAAAAGGAATTGCTTATTATATCTGTGTCCTTTGAGGATAGTGGTAGAGTGATTAAGGTAAGAGTGATTAAGGTAAAGCTTGAGAGACAGAATGTAAGATGATTGCCCATGGATTACCCGCATGCAAGTATGGCTGCTTAGGTAAGTTAGAGTCATTATGGTGCAAATTCAAGCTGTGTCCCTGGACAGTGTGCTGCTTGTAACAGAAACAGGTATTTGAAGGGCTCAAGTTTGCTGGAGTTTTTAGCAGGTTCTTGAAGCAAATCTGAAGATAATCTCCATGAATTCACCTTCTTCCACTCTGCTCTGAACTGATGTGGCATCACCTTCTCCCACTCTGCTCTGGTGTGGCCTCACCTTCAATACTGTGTTTTGGGCACCACAATATAAGAAAGATATTAAACTATTAGAGAGTATCCAAAGGAGGGCAAGGAAGATGTTGAAGGGCCTTGAGAGGAAGCCACATGAGGAGCAGCTGAGGTCACTTGGTCTGTTCAGCCTAGAGGAGACTGAGGGGAGATCTCATCATAGGCTGCAACTTCCTCAATAGGGGGAAGAAGAGGGGCAGACACTGATCTCTCCTTTCTGGTGACCAGTGACAGAACCTGAGGGAATGACCTGAAGCTGTGTCAATGGAGTTTTAGTTTGGATATTAGGAAAAGGTTCTTCACCCAGGGAGTGGTCGGGTACTGGAACAGGCTCCCCAGGGAAGTGGTCAGAGCACCAAGCCTGACAGAGTTAAAGAAGTGTTTGGACAATGTTCTTGGGCACATGATGTGACTGCTGAGGAGTGTCCTGTGCAGGGCCAAGAGATGGACTTGATGATCCTGACGAGTGCCTTCCAAATTAGCTTATTCTGTGATTCTGTGATTCTATGACTCTGTGACTCTGTGATTCTAATCCAAGGGACTACAGGTAGGCCCAGATTAAACTCATTGAATTCAGGAAATTCTTGGTAGGAAGTGCTTTGCTCTGCTAAACCGCTCCATTGTTACTCATGACCTCCAGTGAGGCTATGTTTTTCATCTGACAGGTTCAGGTGGCTTGCAATGCACTATAATTGTCAACTTTCTTAGCGTTCTTATTTTTTTTCATCCAAATAATGATCACAAAATTTGGTCAAAATTCACGACTATTACTAACATTTAGTTTAAATTTGTGAACCAGCTGACTTAAAGTGGTATAAAACTTCAAATTATTTTCTTGGGGGTTTTTTTAGGTGAAGTTAAACCTGAGGAATTCTGACCAATATATGCAATTTTCTGAAAGATTAGTGAATAGGTGAATAGCCAATATAAGTCTTGTGAAAAGCATGGGCTAATATTTCACTATAATGTGTTAAAAAAATTGTCTTCATCAAACTTCTCATTGGTACTTTCCAAAAAGGATACAGATTTGCCATACTCTGATATACAAATACTTGAGTCAGGGTGAGATGTTCCCACATTTTCAAAATGATTCTTGCAGCTTTTCTGCTTCTGTGTTTCTTGTGCAGTGACTCCTGTGTGTTTATGGTGGCTATATTAGTTACAGGGAAACAGAGCTTTTTACCTTTTTCCTTTCAAGTGTTGTTGTATCTTGGATAGCTGCGGAGTTTGCCATTTGCTTCTAGCTACTGCTAATAGTTTCAGTCAAATTATTGGCAGTCAGTCCTTGTCGTCTTAGCAGCATCTAAGCATGTGAGATAGGGATCGATTGAACTGAAAAGTTATTTTCCCCACAATTTCTTCAGCATCAGAAGGAATTATCATAGCCTTGCTGTTGTTGCTCTACCATCTTTGTGACTCCATACTGAACTTCAGCACCTAAGGATGACGAAGCAAATCTCATTGGCCTGAAATTCACATACAATCAAAACTAGACATTTAATTTGTCTTAAAATTAGATGTTAGACTTATAATTAAAGTCTGCTGTCTGCTCTATATCGAGAGATCTAAAAGCAAAATACTTGGTTTTAATACCACATATTTTTTCCGAGTCTTTCCACCCTTAAGAGTTAACAGTAGTAACAGATTGTAATTGCCGTCTGTTACAAAGCTCTAAAATACTGTGTTGTAGGATACCAGCACAGAACTTTGTAAAAAAAATCTTGATTGTTTTTTCCCCATGCTCTTCCCAGAACTACTTTTAATTCTTCTCCTAAGGAAAAAACAGGCTGGCATTTGGAAGACATGTTGCAGATCTAAGCCTCTAGTTACTGTCAGTAAATGCTCTTGCTGCTTTAGCAGAGCTACTTTGGCATTCTTTCAAAGAAAAGATTCTTCATCTTGGCTGTTTCCAAAGAAAGTTCTTTTTTTTTTTTTCTCAAAGAACATGAATTTTCTACTCTGAAATAACACAATGAGCTGTGATGTCCTATTATAATTTGTATTATAATAATACAATAAGTCATTAAAGTTACTGTGGTTTTTCTCCAGTCTATTTTAGAAATTATTATGGGAATGAAAATGGTGTTCAGGGGCCCAGCCTCTGCAACAAAGACTCCTGACTTGAATGTATTTCCCAGTTTTCTCTGGAATGAGAAATTTCTGTCTAAAATTTTAATAAAATTAAATTGAAGGGCAACATATCATCTCAATATTATATTGTATAGCTATTAAGCAAAAAGTACCAAAACACACATTATTTATGATCAGAAACCAAAACACCAAAGACATTTAAAAAATTCACATTCTGTGAAACTAAGAATTTATGTTCTATGACTACTCCTGGTTCCACACAACTATAGGTACATCTATTTTCTGCACTGGGGGACAATAATCTAGCAAATTCTTCCCCTGACAATTACACTGTTGAAACCTTCTGTGACTTACTCATTTGATTATTTCATCAGTCACTGAGGTTGAGACAGAAGTAAATGTAATTATTAACCCCATAAAACAACTGGAGAGAAAAAAAATACATGACAAAAGCAGTGCATAAGATAGGAGGAAATGTACTGTTATATATTGTGAAGTATACAACATATTTTTCTCTCTTCTAGAGGAAACCTTCAAAGAAAATAAAAATAGATCTTACTGATAAAATTTGAGCAGTAAGGTGAAATTTAAGGGCAAATATAAAAAGAGGATGATCAGTAAAGTTGAGACTTTTTTAACAGAGTACAGGAGTATTCTGTCTCCGTTTAGAAACCTAATGTGAGCCAGTCAGTCTTCTTTGATTATGGAACTGAGGGAGAAAGCAATCATCTTGTTCCTATAAATCCTCAGTCACTCACCTGTCTACCAAAGACACTTCCCCCTATTCTCTAGCCTTATCTTTCTGCCATCCCAGTTCGGGGATGTCAGTCTTAATGCTTTTTTTTCTCTCATTGTTTCAGGTAGTTACCTCACTCCTCATGGTTTTACTGAGGATTTTGGTGACCTTCACTTTGAAGAGCTGGCTGAAATCCAGTCAGAAGGCTGAAATCCAGTCAGAAGGCTGAAGGGTTAAAACCTGGTCAAAAGCTGGAGCAGGGAGAAACTGCTGGCTTGCTGGATCAAGTGGTTGGCTTTGGGTTTTGCTGGGCTGTAAGGAAAGAACTTGCAGAGGCCTGCTGAGTGAGACTATTCAATGGCATTGGTTGCTGCCAGGGAAGGTGTAACACCTTCTCAACCTCCCCTGCAATGTAAAAGCAAGAGAGACTACTTTTGTTTTCCCCCCTATACTGGCTGTGCTGACGCAGTGGAAGTGTGAGACAGGCTTAACAGCAGGTGCTTCAGAGCTGACTGGAACAGGTTCTAGAAGGAAAGCCTAGTACCTGATTTTCATATGTAGGTGAACTGGAGAGCACTGTAGTGCTCCTGAAATCTCAGGACCTAACCTACCTGAAGTGAGAATGCTGAGCAGGAAGCTGCCAGCCCTGTGGGAGTGCTGAGGAGATGTTATCTTCAACCTAGACTGCACTCAGCTGCCTTTTATGATCTGGAGCTACTGCTGCAGATTTATGCACCAAAAAGACCCTTAGAAAAGAAGTTCCTACAACATGTCTCTCAAAAGAATTATGCTACTAACAAAAGACAGCTTTTTCCTCTTTTTTCTTCTGTAATTGCTGGGTTTGTTTGTTTTGTTTTTTGTTAGTTTTCTTGTATAATGTGGAACATCAGATTTTTTTCTCCCTTTATCTAACATTATTCAGCTCAGGATCCCAGGAAAATATTTCAAACAGCAGAATATGCATGTGCTTTAAAGAAAGTGTGCTAGGTTGGGATTTGTTTCTAGGTTTTGTAGAGTTGCTTCTCAACTAATTAAAACTGACCAAGATAGGAGGAGAAAGAAGGAATAACAGGCTGTTTTATAAAGCAGATTTATTTCACCCTTGTTTTAGAGATCATTTTCAGTGTATGTGAGCTATTACTTTGACTGCATACTGATACATTTTAATGAAAGTCTCTTCATTAATTTTGCAGTAAAGTTTTCCTTTTACACCATGCCCTGCAGGTTTTTCCCACCCCTGTACATTCCTCTGAGTTTCTTTGGTGGTTTAGCATCCTAATGTACCTAGAGGGGCTGCTTGATGTTCGTATTCATAGTAACATCTGCAAACAAAATGCAGCCTTCAAGTTTCTGTACAAGTAAGCACTTTTAGGGCAGATATATATGTGCCTTTCTCTGTCCTTAAAGTGTAGATCACTTTTTCAAATTGCTCATGGAGCTAGTTTCAGCAAACTATCAAATGATAACTGCAATCAAATGCTTGCACTGTAGGACACCCCCTTGCATACAGAAGTGGAAACAAAGCACTCTTCCCCTTCTGGTGCTTCCTAAAGATTATTTTCAATCAGTTTCTGAACTGTCTAAATTCTTCTAAATTTTCTATAATACATGGAACTTTAGTACCCTGTTAAGATACCCAAGGACAACTATGGGGTCAGTTATCTAGTTCTTTGATTATTTGAATTTAAATTGATAAGTTGAATTTTGGCTCAGCTGTCAGAGACAAATATTTCAAGCCAGCTGTAACCATACTGCATTCATACAGGACTAAATTTGGGAATACCTCTTCTTATCTTCTTAAATAATTTGCAAAGTAAACTGGTTTATGCTGAAGAGCAGAAAACTAAAGGCTAGGAGTAGGAGCAAGCTGTTCCGTACATGAAACTTGGGAGAAAAGAAGTTTTGCTTGATGCCTAGTACCAGAGCTGCAGTATCAGTGTGCAGCCTTCACTGTCTCTCCATCCAGTAAACCGCTTCTGCAAGTTTGTCTTCCTCAACCTCTACCCAAAACTCTTGTGCTTCGAGGCAGTCTGTTTGGCTGATGTTATCAGCTGTCATAATACAGGTGTGCAGTGCCATGAGGAGCATTCTGTCTTAGAATGGCGAGCTCTGCAGGTGTTACTGAGAGCTTTGTTCAGTATTTTCCTCCCAAATGCGTAGGGGCTGTATAACGGAACATGAATACCATCTGTTGCACTCTTGAGGTGTTGACTCTACAAATTACTTAGAAAAAGGACTGCCATTCTGCTACTGTAATTTAATATATTTCAGCTGCCTATAAGACTTCTGTGTCTTTGTGATTTTGGGGGGTTTTGGCACAGGTTAAGCCACCTTTCTGTTCACAGGAAGCAGACAGGAATCTTTATTGATCCCTAGAAGCCACCTGACTAAGTAAGCAGTGCTGATTATGTTCTGCTATTATATGTTGCTGCTCAAGGCTGGCTGCTAAAGAGTCCGTGTTAACAGTGCAGCACAATTAATTGAACAGATTTGTAGCACAAATGGGTACCAAGAAGGTTTCTTCTTTTCAAGGGTTCCACTGCACATGTACCACAGTGCACATCAAGGTGCAGTGGAACCTTGATGTGCTGATGGCTAAATGGCTGTGGAGCTATGCCCTGAAATTACATTTCATCTCCAGACTATAATTCTAGTGCTTGTACCCATCAGCTCTTCAGTTAAGATATATCTGACAAAAAAAAGCCTTGCTACTTGAGATTAAGTGACTGAATAAGCAAAACGTGGATTTTTTCCTAGCTTCACAGTGGTTCCGTAATTTCATCAGTGCATGGGCAACTATGAACTGAGCATTGCACATGAGCTTTATCCCATAGAATCATTTAAGCTGGAGAAGATCTTTAAGATCAAGTCCAACTGTAAGTTCAGCACTGCCAATTTAAATACTACCAATAGTAAATCACTTCTCTAAGTGCCCTGTCCACATGTTTTTACATACCTTCAGGGATGATGACTCATTCACTTCCTGGGCAGCCTGTTCAAGTGCTTGACAACCTTTTTGGTGAAGGATTTTTTTCCTAATGATCAAACAAAACCTCCCCTGCCATAGGTTTAGGCCATTTCCTCTCATCCAAACATTTGTTACCTGAGAGAGGAGACCTACCTTCAGCTCTTCACCATCCTTTCAAGTAGTTGTAGAGAATGATAAAGTCCCAGCTCCCTCAGCCACTTCTCATCAGACTTGTCCTCTATACCCTTTATCACATTTGTTGCCCTTCTCTGGGCACACTCCAGCACCTCAATGTCTTGTGGTAAGAGGCCAAAAACTGAACACAAAATTCAATGTATTTTGCCTTGTACCTGTGCAATTGAAGAAACTGTGATTCCGCAAGTGTCCTTATAGAATAAACCTGTTCTTCCTCTTCTTTTGTATCTTCAAGGTAGTGCTTCAGATTTTAGATTTTAAGAATACCAAAATTTGACTTGTTTTATAGAAATCTGCTGATTCCTGTGATGAATTTTTCATTTCACACAGAAGCTGATGACTGCTCTCAGTTTTTCTGTACAGTAATGCATTCTTTGTTTCAGTTCTGCTATAGATGTGTTTCTGGGTATCCTTTTCTGAGTTAATCTGGGGAAAGCTTAATTCAGGAGAAGGTATATGGCTGTTTCAATAAGGCAAGTATGCTTAGCCCTTCAGGAATACTGAGGTTCACGTTCAGACTTGATAATGTCAACAATAATGAAAATTCAATGTTTTCAATCTGTGGTCTTTCCTAGTTGAATAACCGTTAAGAAAAGCTGAAGCAAAAAGGCATCAGGTTTTTTTGTATGTTCATTCCACTGAGTGTCCCAAAAGATTCTCAGGAAAAGTCCAAGTAATTGTTTAGGCATTCAACAAAACTCTCAAAATATATTGACATGACATGGAGTACCTTGTAGGAATTTGGATGGCATATCCTGCCTACGTGAACTGGTTGCTGTCTCTATAATGCAGCTTGAGTGACCCAGTAGGTAGGCAGTATAAATAAGAAGGAATAAAAGAGTGTTCTTGCATAAAAGTATCTTGTTTTCAGCCATGGACAGGGTTAATTTTTCACAGCAGCAGTGATAGTTCAGAGCCTGGAATTCTGTGGGCATGGCCAGGAACTTAATGTTATTCCATAAGATCTTAGGTCATTGCCAGGGGTGGGAGAATCTCTCTCTCGATTCCTGGAAGAGAAGGCCTTCCTTTCCAGAGTTGGAAAAGTGCAGTGGGTGGAGGGTCTGTCTGCCATTTGTTCATTGTCTCAGGCCTGGTGAGTATTTTGTGTATACAATACACTCTCTTTATATACTTTTGATATTAGTATTGTTGCTATTATTTTCTTATCTCATTGCTGTTTCCACTAAATTTGTCTTATCTCAACCCATGATCTCTGTCTTTTGTGCTTTTAGCTGGAGGGGAGAGGAAATTGAGTGACAGTTGGAGCACTAAATTGGGGAATACAAAGTCTAAACCATGACAAAAAGCTAAAACTAATCTGTTAATATCACTGTGGATCCAGCTGTAAATGTCTGTCACACTAGAAACTGAAGTGTTGTCACTCACATCCAGTCTGACAATGACGTGCTAGGAGGTCCTCAAAATCTATCCTAATTGACCACTGTGACTTAGTTAAAGTTTTTGTAGGAAGAGAAAATATGACTGCTTTCTGTAAATAGACTTATTGGGTGCAAGAAAAAAAAAATCTTTGCTATCTGACAAACATCAGTCATATGAATTGGAGGTTAAAGATTAAAGTAAAAATGTCAGTTGCATCTTTTTGACTGTTACTGTTTTGTCAACAAATAATGATAGTATTCCAACCAAATGACAAAAAATGTTAATTGTCATGGAATGGTGTACATTTTTTAAATTAGTGCAAAGATCAGAAGAATGTAAGGATTATTGTCAGAATATCTGATTTATGGCTAGTCTGTATAACAAAAGACAGGTTAAGAGACAGGAAAATTAATACATTATAATTATTAATGCATGTGTCAAAGACACAGCAACCCTGAACAAAAGTTGATAATGGAGACAATTGCAAAGACCAGAAGTCTTAGGGTACTGATTGATGGATGGGCCATTGGAGAAACCACTCAGGCATATCTTTGCAGACGTTGAGTTAGAAATTTGTAGTTGAAAGATGGGAGAGGAATAGGACACACAAGACTTCTCATATGTTTAATGGGAAAGATGTAATTTACAGGATAGTGAAGAAGGATTGTGGGATTGCATCTGCAGAAGATAAACATATTTTGTCTTTACATATTTTGGGCAGCAAATATTTTTGCTATCTTGAAGCTTAGTTGTTTTATGGTTGACTTATGCAAACAACTCCTGAGAAGGTTTTTATCTGTTGTGATGAGCTAATTTCTGTTCTTTTTGGAGTAAATAGCATCCTGTTTTAGGACGTACAGTCCTCACACTGCGTAAGCATGGTTCAGCAGTAATAAAACTTTATTATCAACACTATTTTCAGCACAAATGCAGAACATAGCCTCATACAAGCTACTATGAAGAAAATCAACACTATCACAGCCAAAACCAGTACCCTGGGATATAAAAATGAACTGATTTTTGAGAAAAGCTTTATTGAACCAGATCCTTATCATGGTTAAGAGACAATTAAACATCACACTATCCCTCAAGACAAACCAGAAGAAGGAATCACAACTGAGAGGTATCCGTTGCCTCTTTCCATAACATGGTATAAATTCTCTTACTGCAAAGCCATATGACCTGTTACCATGGCTTTTTATTGAGTATTATGCACTATAAAAATGTGTGTATAATATTCAGTAAAGTGCCCATTTTTCAGGCTTAGATGTATTCTCTAAATTCATGCCATTTGGAGGATGAAAAAGTCAGCTAATTTTCCAGCATCAGTTACTTAATTCTCTGTCTACTCTCTCTTGCTACATTGACTAAAATGCAAATGGATTTTTTTTGAATTCAGGAGTACCAGCTATCTTCTATTCTGATGAAACTTTCCCAGGCTTTAATGTGAGCTCACTTCAGCAAGTGGCCTAATAAAAAGCGTGTTTGTACATGCTGCCCTGCACTAATATCAGCAGCTTACTCTGCCTTTCTCTTGAGTGAGGCCTGCCTGATCATGTGTCCCCTGAACAGCTGTTTTAAGCAAAGCAGGCCTTGACCAAGTCAGCCAAAGAAATGTATAATGTTAGCAGGAGATCAATCAGCTGAGATGATTATATTAATTATTTTCTACAACTTTTATTCTGGTTCCAAAAAATAGCATTTCTTTTGCGTTGTCCTACCTTTCCTTCCTCCAGCCACTTGCAGAAAAATTCAGGCTTCTTGATTTTTCAGTTCTAAAATCCTTTAAGTCAAAGTAGTTGTACAAAACATAGAACAGACTAAAGAGGAGATTATATCACGGAACAGTGTCAGTAAAAGCGAAGTGAGTATTGGTTATGAAGCTTGTGGAGATCTGCATTTGAATCCCTAAGTACTGATGATGGTAGTATGTGAAGCCGTATTCCTTGTTTTGGACATGTTCCCAGAATGACTGCTGTAAAGTGAGACAATTAAAGTCTTTCATCCAGAAAGGGTTTTTATGGGCTTTGCATTTTCTGTGTTGATGGAATCAGTTTTAGGCTTTGCCATTATATGAAATGCATCTTTGGACATTTGTCATACCCAAGTACCATTTCCATGTGTGAACTCATTGCAATCCTGCCAGCTAGAGTGCAGAAGCCTCTGATAGGAAAAGAATTAGCAGTACTGTCCAATAAGTCCCATAATTTAAGTGAGTAAGGTTATAGAAATGAAAAAAAACCCAGCATTTTCCCCAAATAATAGGGATTTTATTCCGAGGCCTTTTTCACTTCTCAACTAAGTTTCAAGTGCTACAATATAAAATTTTCTTCTCCTTCTCTTTCTAAAAGCTCCATAATGATCTATATACACATTCTTTGACCCGGTGTTTATTTTATGAAATCTTACAGGCTTTTACAAACCTATTTATGTTGCTAGGCCCTAACTGAAGTGTGCATAGGTTGTGTAAATAGAGTATAAGAAAGCTCTTGGCTTCAGCTACATAGATGACTTATTGGTTCTCTGCCTGATGAGAGAAAATAAAAATCACATTTAATAGTTGACTGCCAGTGGTGACTTCCAGGCTTTCTCTTCTTTTTTTTTAAAAAATATGTTGTTATAGTCAAGTGTCAAGAGACTCTTGAAGAGAGCTGTAAAAGAAAAAAGGCAATCACTAACACTACAAAAATTTAGGTTTGAAAATTACCTCTCTGCCTATGGGACTTGGGGACTGAGTGTAAAACATGGTATTTCTGGGCCTGAAGCTCATGTTATGGAGCTTTTTCTATGTTTTTGTTAATAAATAATTTTCTTCACAAGTAACTATTAGAATATTAACCCAAGGCTTATTTTACTTGGGAACTTGAAGCTGAGTGCTCCTAAGGTGTTTGGAAGCCTGAAATAAAACAAAAAAAGATAAATCCTATGTATCAGAATTAACGAGGCACAGCATGAAAAATATATTATGTTTTTTTCTAAAATACTTGCGTTTTTTTTTTTAAAAGAAAGTACTTGTACAATCTTCTTTTCACCATAATTTGGAGATATGTCCATGTTATGCAAACTTGGTGGTAAATTACATAACTTCTCAATTAGATGTAGTCAAAATGTATCCTTAAAATCAGATTTTATAGGGATACAAGAAAATTAGTGTAAAGCTGGGTTTTTTAGCCAAAAATATTGGTCCATTTTTGAAGCTCTGAAGTACTAAAAACATCTGCTACAGACAGTTTTGGTGTTAACTTCAGCTTTTTGTTTACCTGACCTGTGAGTTTTTCCATTATATATAATTAGTTGCACAACACCATGATCTTGAATTGGACGAGAGCACTCTGTTTGCCCTTTGGGCTAATTGGTTTGCCCTTCAGTGAGAACTTCACAGAATCACATAATTGTTAGGGTTGGAAGGAACCTCTGTAGATCATCTAGTCCAAGTCCCCTGCCAAGACAGGGTCACCCAGAGCAGGTTACAGAGGAACATGCTGTAAATCCCTGGACATTGCATGGCGAGTTTATTTAGAAGCAGCTTAAGGTACTACTTTTCCCTGAGGTGGCACAAAAGAGAACTTGACAAAAGTTCTTGGGAGGTCAAAAAACAAGCTTCAGTGGTAAACATTAGAAGATCAGGAACTGGCAAAATTTTAAGCAAAATTTCAATCAAAATAAATCAAAATCAATTAATTGATTTAGCATACTCTAGCCTTTCCAACCTTAAAATACACAGATTTCGAGAAGAGGAAATTAGTGGAAGGAAGGAAGGAAGGAAGGAAGGAAGGAAGGAAGGAAGGAAGGAAGGAAGGAAGGAAGGAAGGAAAGAAAGAAAGAAAGAAAGAAAGAAAGAAAGAAAGACAAGAAATATACAGCTATCACCCTTGGATCCAATGTGGTCTCAGATGCCACAAACTCCAAGGACAATAGGGACTTGGCCATTTGTGTCTTTGTGCAATGGTTTTTAGTCTGCTCTGGCCTCCTGTGACCACAGCTCTCCCTCAGGTGGGGCTGCTGGTCTGATAGCCACTCAGGGACTAGGCTGGAGCTCCAAAGGGGATGGAATGTAGGGCAGAGGACCATTCCACCTTTGCAGAACTTGATCTGCCCTTTCCTCCCCAACACATTTTAGTTGCTTTGAGTCAGTAATAATTTTTTCCAGTCTCTCACATATGTCCAGGTGGGTTTTATTGTTGTTTTCCTGGTAGAAACTCCTCTTTAGGCTACTATTAACTTGAACAGACTGATCAAGATGGTAAAACAATATTTCTGTGTCTCATAAAATAATGAGGGTTCAATTACCAGTTGAATACAAAGAGGAGGGGTTTTAGCTTGCATGTCTACTGAACCTAAAGTGTACATGAAAACAGGAAGAAGATCCTAAGTAAAACCACTTTGCATATTTAACAAGTATTATCTTAGTGTTTGAAAGCATGAAAAGAAAGGATTTATAAAATTACAGTTATGTACAGCCTGATTAAAGATTGAGTGATACCTATCATAGAGTTAACATGATCAAGAAGTTATAAGCAATCAAATGTACACAAGAAAAGTCAAACCCTCTGACTATGGATTACTAAAAGGCTGGACCTCAGTGTCTAGGCTGCTGGTAAAAATTGCATTCAGAGGTGTTGATGGGTTGAGGAAGTTTGCCTCTTTGGAACAGGTAACAACTTGAGTGCAACCTTAAAACCAGACACAGGAAAAAGGGGTGGGGAAATGCAAATATGTTGTTGAAAACTATCACGTTGTCTTTCCTCATACTAATAATTTGAAGTAGGATATGGGGTAATTAAGTGGAATCTTGGACCCTGAGTTTTAGTATCTAAGATTAGGTTTGCATTCATGGAGAAATGAAGGGCATTATCAAGTATACTAGGCTGCTCTTATGGGTTTCAACAGTAATACATTATTTTCCTGCCTGTAGATAAAAAAGCATCTAATGCTCATGATTTGCTCTGTCATGTGAAATGCAAGTGGTTGACATCCTGCTGTGGTTGTTCATCTTGTAATGTCATTCTCATGGAAACATTGCAGGGATTTTTACCAGTTTCTTGGAAGACAGAGTATGAAAAGATCATCTATTGATTAGGCAATTGATTATTGCAAAACTGGGGAAAAATATTTAAAGTATAAATATATATAAACCTTTCTGTTCTAGGGTGACAAACACAGGAATGTTTGGGGATTGTAAGTCTAAAGACACAGAAGCTGGGGACCTGCCAAAATATGCATTACATGCCTAAATATTCTGCATAGCTGCATCTTATTGCCACTTTTATTTAGATGAAACACCCAAACTTACATGGAATTAAGAAAACATCTAAGCAAGAGTTACAGCAATTTATAAAAGTATTTTTGTCCTCCACATTATGCTAATACATATTTCTTAAAAAGTAAGTAATTTCAAAGGAGGAATTCTGCTTAAAGGTTTTACTTTACATTGTTATATTGTTTTAAATTAATCTAAAAATTAATCAAGTAAATTTTTAATAATTTTTCTTTCTGAACTGAGCTATGTTTTGGTCGGCAAATAGAGAGGAACAGGTGAAAAGATCCTTCCCATTATGCACAGTATGCAAGAGTTTGTCTAAATGCAGTCTTCAAACTAGGAGCAAATAACTTTCTCATACAGTTTTACTGTCATTTTTGAATATATAAAAGCTTAGGAAGAACAGTTTAAATTAATCAGGATGTAGTCAAAATGGTAGAAACACCAGACAGTTTTAGTCAGTACTGTTTTCAAGGTGTCTTTTCATGAATCAGGTGTTTTTAATCCATTTTTTCCATGCTGTGTTTTTAAAGGTCAGTTAGAAATTTAATTATTCTTAAACATTAAAAATTGACTCTTAAAAAATTAATCCAGAAGCTGGAAAAAAAAAAGGACTTTCAGTACTCATCATGTCACTGAGCTGCATTCATTACTGCGATTTTTACAGTCCATTTTTATGTCAGTGCAAGCTCCATTGAGGTTTCCATTCTAAAACTGGAGCAGTAGGTCAGAACAGCAGCTCATGTTTCTTGTAGGAAAATAATAAATGTCCAACCAGAAATCTCTGGAGAGTTTAAGTTGAATGATCTTAAAATAATTCTTCCCTGGTAGGTCATATAGAACGTATTTATAGCCAAGGACTTCAGGGGTTTCCTTTCTCCTTACTTGACCTATTTTTTTTTAGCTAAAATGTGTCACTGTAATCAGTTCATTGAACAACTAAATGCTGAGGTGAAATTTATGACCTTTTTGATAAAACCTACATGTTTTATTCACCAAAGTGGATTTTTCTGGTAATGACTTTGTGGCAAGTTTCCTTGACATCTTTTCAGACTAAAAAACATGTGTGAAGCTTAGCTGGTTTCCATCTGCTCACTAGACCTTATTTTATTCCTTTTGTCAAAAATTTCTACTTACCAGAACACTTTTCCCCCCCTTTTATTCGCCCTTCTATTTGTTTGTTTTTGTAAAGCTTTTAGTCTCTTTAAAAAGACTGTAATGCATGCCAGCTACAATACATGCTATGAGGAAAAAATGTACCTGAAAAACTAAAATTATGACAAAACCTGTCCTCCAAGATACATCTCGGTCTGGTTTATTGTTGTTATTGTGTTGTTATTGCCAGTTAGGTGTAGGCAGCACTCTTCTAAACAACCTCAAATGTGTAACTTTGCAGTAAAAAAACAGGGAGGGCAAGAAAAGGGACGTTACATGAGCAAAACATCCCCTTCACTTTGCTACTCTGTCTCAAATTCTGCTCATTTCCCAAAGCAATGTCTTAAGTCTGCCAGAAAACCTGAAGAGCAGCAAGAAAATGTGTTTGCAGATCTGCACTAAGAATGGAACCACTGGAGAGCAGAAGAATGTAATAAGGAGGCCAGCGGTTTTCTACAGAACTCTCATTGACCTCAGCATTGTGCTGCTGTTCCTGGGCTAATTAGAATGGGACCTTCCCCTGCGGTGTAGACCCATTCCAGTCCTCCCTCTTACAGTGTCTTAATTCTCATGGTAATGGCACTCACCCCCAACTTTACCTTTAGAATATTGTAAATGAAAGTTGTTTTCCTATCAGTTAGGGTTTTGTTGTGGTTGTTTTTTAGTCTAAAATATGCTATTTTGATTTGCCAGGGCGAAGTTTTTCTGAAGCTAAAGCCAAACTTTATGTTTGAATGTAAAGCAAAATTATAGAGTTTTAATTATTATAGAACCATAATCATAAAATGTTTTGGGTTGGAAAGAAACTTAAAAATCATCTGGCTCCAGGCCCTCTACCATAGGCAGGAACACCTCCACTGGATCAGGTTGCTCAATGTCCTGTTCAACCTGGCCAACACTTTTAGGGATGAGGCATCCACAGCTTCTCTGGCAACTTGTTCCAGTGTCTCATGATGTCCAGTTAATAATTTTTTCCACATGTCTAACCTACATTTTTCCTTTTTCAGTTTGTACCCATTNATTGTAAATGAAAGTTGTTTTCCTATCAGTTAGGGTTTTGTTGTGGTTGTTTTTTAGTCTAAAATATGCTATTTTGATTTGCCAGGGCGAAGTTTTTCTGAAGCTAAAGCCAAACTTTATGTTTGAATGTAAAGCAAAATTATAGAGTTTTAATTATTATAGAACCATAATCATAAAATGTTTTGGGTTGGAAATAAACTTAAAAATCATCTGGCTCCAGGCCCTCTACCATAGGCAGGAACACCTCCACTGGATCAGGTTGCTCAATGTCCTGTTCAACCTGGCCAACACTTTTAGGGATGAGGCATCCACAGCTTCTCTGGCAACTTGTTCCAGTGTCTCATGATGTCCAGTTAATAATTTTTTCCACATGTCTAACCTACATTTTTCCTTTTTCAGTTTGTACCCATTAGTCCTTGTCCTGTCACTGTAGTTCCTATTGAACACTCTCTCTCCAGCTTCCCTGTAGGCCCCTTCAGATAGTGGTGGGTTGCTAAGAGGTCTCCACACAACTTTCTCTTATCCAGGCTGAAGATTTCCTGTCAGTTGCTAAGTATTATTACAGTAGCTATACCTGAGGGGGGGAAAGAGGCTCAAAACATTATCTTAGCAGGATTTCATTAGAGGTTACAGATGAATAAAACAATTGCACTTTACAATTCAAGTGCAGATAGCAAAAAACCCAAATACATCTCCTATACAGACATACACTCAACAGATCTAATGGATATATGGCTAGCTGCAGATGGAGGACTCTGTGTGTGACAATAACATGGGAGTATTTAAAATCCCCAGGTATGTACATTTTTCTTTACTATAGCTAATTAGTAAATTAATGTGGAAAAGTATTTCAGAAGGGATTTTGACCATAAGAAGAATACAATAAGTAAGAAACCACATGGCTAGATGGTCTGTTCTGGACCAACAACTTTAAAAGTCATGTTCTTCATTTAGTCTATCTGAAAATGGTAGATAAATAGCTGAGCTACCTTGCCTATGCTGTGTTTGTATTAATTGGATTCCTATTCAGAAATGCTGGACTGTGAAACTCCTTGGAAGAAAGATTCTATTAGTTCTTTTGTCTGTATATTTTGCGTGTTCTGTAGCTAACCAAATACTAACAACTCTTAAATTCAGTGTTCTAGGGTGATTAGTGAAATGTTTCAGGGTATATTGGTTCTGGCATCTAACAAAATGAATAGTATGACTTTCTATCAGACTGGTCTAAATAAAAGGCCTTCTTTACTTTAATCTGTAATTTTTTGGTGGGTGTGTGTAAAGCATCAGAAGCTGTAGACAAACAACCATGAGAAATTAAATCCTTTGACTATTAAATTGCCTTGGTATTACCTACACAGGCTTTAACAAAAACAGGTTTCTAACTCATTTCCTGGTCTCTAGGTTGCAAGTAGTTATTTAAATTTCCAACTGTGCAATCACCTTTCATTCTGTTATATCTCTCTTCTATCGCATTTCATTTATGGAGCATACCTGCCTGTTAGAGCTTTTTATTTGACAAGTCAGAAATCTACTTCCTACGGTTGAATGATATCTCCATCTTTGAATAGCTAATATAAGAATCAAGACTGCTTCTCGCAGTTTTCCTGGATTCAGGCCTTGGACATAGCCAAGGTGGTAGTCATCCTTTTGTCCATGTTTTCTCTTAGAAACATAAGAAAATACGGAGAGTAAATTGCAGTTGTTATACATAACAGTGATAATGATATATATATCAAAAAATTTGTCTTTATAGAATGGAAACATGTCAGTGACTATTTTTTCTCTGTTATTGTGTTTGAAGTTATGCTCTTTCCTTCTGACATGTTCAGAAGGCAGTGGAAAACTGTGAAAGCTCTTCTGCAATCCTCTTTCCCCCTTTCTCTTCTTTGTCTTCTTTAACTGCACATCTTTAATCCAAACAAAACTTTGATTTTTAAACTACATTTTATTTCCCCCTCAGGCATTTGTGTGACTTCTATTTGTGGGTAACACTAAAAAGCAAAGAACAAAAAGTAGAAAAGTAGTGATGTACTAGAAGAAGACTGATGGAACAGGGAGCATAATATCCTTCCAACTGAGGTCTCCCAGGTTAAAGCACTCTAACACCTGGCATTAAAAGTGGAATTAAAATCTCTAATTCCTGTTCCTGATACTCAGCCTCTAATTATAAAGCCTTTTAGAAAAGAAACATAAGAAACCCAAACTAAAACAATTTTTAGGTCTTCTCTGTGACAATGTTATGCTTCACATAAACAGAAATTCACTGGAGTAATGAATAGCACTGGAGCCTTCACTTTTGGAGAATTTCACTCTCTTCCACACATACTTGTTAATTTTACAGATAGATTCAGCTTCAACACAGCAAACATCTCATGCATATTTTGTCCTTAGCTGGTCTTGTTCTATGATGCTCACCTGAAGATGAGAACTCAGATTCCAAATTCAGATTGGTCCAAGGAATAGAGAAACATTTAAAGCTCAGGAGGAACATAATCTCTCCAATATGTCTGTAAACCACTATTTCAGATATTTATCTTGGCTTTGTATATGTTGTGAGGTTTCATTTAAATTGTCATTATTAAAATATACCAGAGCACCAGAACGCTTGGACAAGCTGTTTGAAACATATTTTGTGTGGCAAGGTGAGACCGTCATAACTTTGTTTAGAACAAGAATCAGAAGAAATGTTTATAATAAGGAATAATGTACACGGGAGAATGTAATTAAGTAAGTGTTTACTACAGTAATGTAATGAACAAGTAAATTTATATAAAAAGACTGTGGTCTTCAATGATTTTATTTCTTCATTTTCTGGGAGTGTAGTGGTGTGGTGAAATAGAAAGGAAGATCTGAAACTGAAATGAAATCTTTGCTGGATCATGTGTATCTTGAGTGTTACAAATAGAATTATTTTATTCTCCAACACCTTCTGTGTAAGGACAATATATTCTGTGTAAGTATTGCTCAATTAGTTATCTATAATAAAGTGACCGGAAACTCTATAGCTCTTCAGTGTTTATTGCCATAAAATTAAATAAAAAGGTCTGGTTTGGAAAGGATCTTGAAGGTCATCTAGTTCCAACCCTGCTGCTGTGGGCAGGGGCACCCTCCACTAGACCAGAGTACTCAAGAGTCCCATCCAGCCTGGTCTTAAACAATTCCAGAGATGAGGCATCCACAATCTCTCTTGGAAAGCTCTTTCAATGTCTCACCATAACAAAGAAAAAGGCTACCTCCTAATATTTAAACTAAACCTACCTTTGAGTTTGAAGCAATTGCCTCTTGTTCTACCTCTACATGTCCTTGTAAAGAGTTCCTCTCCTGCTATGTTGTAGCCCCCTTTAGGTACTGGAAGGTACTCCAAGGTTGCCCTGGAGTTTTCTCCAGGCTAAACAACCCCAACTCTCTCTGCCTGTCTTCATACAAGAGGTGCTCCAACCCTCTGATCATCTTTGTGGCCCTCCTCTGAACTTGTTCTAAGAGATCCATGTCCTTATGTTGACAGAGATTTCTAAGTCAGTGATGATTCTTTGAAAGGGAAGGTAAAAATTTGAGTTACAGTGGCATGTCAAGACCCAAGTAAAGCAAGACAATTTCTCATTCCAGGAATATAAGACCTCTGCCCTTAGGTAATGTAAGTTCATTTGATAATTTAAAATTAACCTACTCTGACCTGGCCATAAATTGTATGTTGCTTTTTAAAATTAATAATGAGTTTGATGTTACACAGTGTCCTAGGTTACAATGTAAAAATATTCCAGAAGGTCTGTATTCTATCTCCATCTTCATGAACTGTTGAATCCAGGAGGGGCAGTGTTTTTCTTNGCCCTTCTACAGGATCTCTGCTTCAACAGAACCATCTGTCACTCCAGGAGGACTACTGAAGCCACCATTCAGACTGGACTGCTACCAACACCCGGACTGACAGGGTCTCAGGTTGTATTCTAACTGTCAGGTTTTGGTTTTTTTGTTTAATACTGCACCTTGTTCTAATTTTCCTATTAGGTTGTAGTTTGTTAGGTTTTACTTTATTTTGTTTATACATATTAAAGAACTGTTATTCTTATCCTCATATCTTTGCCTGAGAGCCCCTTTTAATAATTTGGAGGGAGGGTGTTTACATTTTCTATTCCAAGAGAAGCTCCTGCCTTCCTTGGCAGGCACCTGTCTTTCAAAACCAAGACACACAGGAAGGGTGAGAATTAAGTTTTGATCTGTCACTGCATCAATAATTCTCCCAGGGTCACACTGGGCATAACAGATGAGGACTTTTAACTATATGATGTGTTGCACCACAGTCCCAAAAGTTGCCAGTGGCTAAGAACACGAACATTTGTTCACACAGCATGGAATGAAAAACTGCCTTTTGAAGTGCTGAAGTGAAGGGCTGTTACTCCCCAAAATGATACTTGATGAAATGCAAATACTTAAAAGTTTGTTATTGAATGTGCTCATGATGTCACCATCAAGCATATTTAATGAGTACCATGATTTTTATCTGACCTGCAACAACATGCCTCTCTAAGAAAAGCTCAATAATGACATTTTAAAAGCAGAAAATGTTCCTTTCAAGCCTGAAATGAAATATTTTCTGAGGAGGCTAAAGGTTGTTATGCAGCTGGTTTCTGGGTTTTCTTCTAACAGTCATGGTGTCTTAGAAACATACTGGGAGTTTTGTACATGGTTAAATATATTTGCTCATCTTTCTAGATTTAGAAATCTACCCTAAAACAAGTCAAGTGAATTATTTTGTAACTTCTGATTTGGTCTTAATGCGTCCTTGCATTACACAGATTCTAGAAACCAGATGCCAAGTCTGGTAGATGTAGAAATGTGATGTATAGACATCCTCATGTATTTCTGCTTTTTGTGTTACTAGTATTGTTGGAAAGATAGTGTGACTTAGCATTAATGTAGCAAAGAAGGAAAAAACCTGACCCTCTTCCACTAATGTTCCATAAATTTTAAATAGTTCCTTGCATAACACTTTTGGAGTATATTCTAATACCTGCTTTAGCATTCTAGGTAAAATATCTTCTTTTTTTATTTTTTTAATTTTTTTTTCCTTTCTTGAGCTAAGCCTACTAGTGTCAATAACATTATTTGTGAAAGGACTCTAGATGAGAGTCACAAAGAAGTCCATGTTGAGCCTCTGCTTCATATGTCAAAAATTAACAGGGAAATTCATAAATGAAAATTCCACATGGAACAAGAACTCAAACTATGATGTATAATTTAAAAGTCTAAAAATTTTTTCATTTTCAGTGATTTAGATGTGCTTGTCTAGGGAGTAGAAAATAGAGAAAAATAAATATATGGGAACAAGGTATGTTGTGTAGTATCACATTACTTCAGTGAACAGTGAACACAGCCTAGCCAAATAAATTTATTTTCCTCCTCTATATACCACTCAACCAAAGGAAACTAGAATCAGTAACGGGAATGTAAATAAATTACAGAAGCCTCTCAAAAGAAAACTCAGAGCATGAATTAGTTTCTGAAAGAAGAAACTCAGCATGTTGTTTACCTAAATCAACAGAAACACCCGCCTCCAGTTGGGATCCAGGACTAAAGTTTGTTCTTGAGTCTGTAATTCAGGTCAATTGCCCTTCTCTAGTGCAACAGGAGAAAGCTCCTGACATGAATTATGGATAATGCCTCTGACCTCTGGGATGTAAAGGGAAAGATCTGGGCTTGAATTGCCTCCTTATTTGTAAAGATCATCACCTTAGCTACAAGGCTGTAGAGCATTTTGGCATAGATTTCTCATTCTCATCTTGCAACAGTTGTTTGTTTTTGTAGTGAGTGGATTATCTTCAATTATTGCTGAAATAAGCAGGTGTCTTACTAGTTTTCTTTCTCATGTGACTGCTATAATAGTGGGTGATAGTATTTCTTACTATAGCCAAATAAATGCTGCATTATGAAAAATAAAATTATGTCAGCAGGGAAAAAGAAAAGTCTAAAGTAATAGCATATTATATCTGTCACTGGACCTGGTTTAAGTTTTTCACCTAAATTAATGTCTTGAAAGTCCCCAGTCTCCTACAGGCCAGGTGCTTATTGTTAGGTCAAATTTGACAGCCTGCTCCTTGCTGACTTTTCAGTTAACTAAAACGAGTTCCATCATGTCCTCAGTTCTATCCCTTAAAATGAGTGAAGAAGGAAAGCAGTTCTTTCTTGGATATCATTGAAGATTAGTCAGAAGATGAAAAGAATTGTGATTCATTAAAGCCATAGTGCAGCAAAAACTGATAGCACACTTTCCTATTGGAAACATAGGTTTCATTGTTAAACATCTGAAAAAAATAGTAAATCTTATTAAGCAGATGTGGTAAGGAAAAAAAGTAGATTTATAGGAAGCTAGTGATAAGGAAATAAAGTAGATTGATAGGGAGCTAGTAAGAATGTGCTGGAAGTACTGCATGTATATCTCAGATGAGAAGAAAATGATATATTGTATAATTTCTACAGATTTTATTTTTTATAAATAAAAAAAAATCCAGAACTTGAAGGAGTTACATACAATTCCTTCACCAATACTATGGCTTTGTATGTTCTTTGTATTACTATGTTTTCATTCCTTGAAAGAATGGTTAATTATTTTGAAGAAATTTTGTGGACAGGATTGTTGCTGTTAATTGTTTACACAGTACACTGACTCTCAAACCCTGTACCAACATTTGATATAGCCAAGTTTGTAAATGTGAAAAATAGACAACAACCTCCAATACAGAAAAGGTAATAAAAAAATTAAATTTATTGATAAATTCAGATTTTGTATAATATCTTTCAGTTGCTTAAGGCACAGTCTTCAGATAATTTCAGGTATGATTTTATTACAACTTTTGACTCATGTCTTCAGGATCTTTAATAAAGAGAGATGTATGAATATTTAAATTTTCAAAAACCAAGTAACCTTTTACTTTTCATTAAAATAGGTCCCTCACTCACATCAAGTTACATGGAATCTATCTATTCTAAGAAATAAAGAAAATCCAAAACACTGAGCTAGTTAGCCAGATTTCAGGATTCAAGCTCTTTTTTATGTTGAAATAGAAATTCTTCCACTCTATTTACCATGAATTATGTTTTCTGTCTTAAAGATTATCTAGGCAATGAACTTTGAGGCTCTTGGGCTCTCTGCTCTCAAGCGGACAAACCACAAAAATTGAGATTAAGTACAAATGGTGATGTGGCACTCCTTATTAATTGAGAAGGATTCCAAAGCTATGGCAACACAGAAAACACAGACTTTGGACAGAAGAAAACCTAGCACTTTTCTCTGTCTTGATTTGCTGTATCACCAAAGGTCCTTCTAACAAAACTGAAATGGTAAACCAGCTGGGCTAATCTGTTTTCTTCAGCTGTATGCTTTAAAACCAGGATAGATTTAGAACTAAAATCGGCTTAAAACATAGGACTCCATTGTGGCTTTCTCTGTATGAAAGGTCAGACTGCAGGGTAGCTGGTCAGTTTTCTGTCTTTTCCTTTTGCTCTGAAAGCTCAAGGGTAGCTGGTAGATTGTGCTAGAAAATATCTTGTCTAATCAAAATACTTAGAGCCATTTTATTCACACTGCTTGGAAGGAAAATGAACAACTATTGCTATTCTAGCCCCCTTTTAGAAAACCATTAATTAAATAATATTTTATGGGAACTTTAACAAGTTCTATTCATTTCACAGCCCAGCTGCAGCTTGCACTGACTTAGTAAGATAGGTATATATGTATATACACATATAGGTATTTGATAATTTGTTAATAAGGAAATATAGAGAGCACATGCCAGGAAGAGTAAAACCGGAAATTTCAAGTGGGCTAACTGGGAGTCAAAAAGGATATACCTGAATACCGTAGCACTCTTACACCTGCATGTGGCAGCATCAGAACACCATATAAGCTTAAGCAAAAGTAAGAACTTAATGGGCACATGGTTCATTTGTCTACTTTGCAATGTCAGCCTCAAGAGTGAACATTCTGCCATGGATCATCTGTTCATATTTCCTGCAGATGGCTTTCCTGCCTTTACAGAGCATTTGAGAAAGCTCTGTTAAGAACAGCACCAATAGTGCATCATCTGGGAGTGCAGCTGTTAACCAGAGAGACGTCAGATAGGAAGATGAAGGGAGAGGAGGAATAAATCAAAACCAGCCTGCTCATGGCACTTATCACATCATGCTCATTTCTCGTAGCTGCAAATTTTAACATCTATAGGAATGGAGAGGATTATCCAAAGTGCAAAGATTCCTTATGGCTGTTACCACAAGGACATACATTGCAGAGTATTTGAACTGTCTTTTTCAGTCAGGATGTTTAATATAGTCCATATTGCAGCTGAAAGTGTAATGTTTACTGGATCAAAAGAAAACTCTTGTATTTAGCATGTGGATGCACTTATAAAGTCATATTAGGCAAACAATGCTTATGACTAACTGCTTTACTGTAAAGAAATTCTCATTCTTTCAGTTTCTCAATCTCACTGCTTCTATGAAGGCAAACTGTTGCCTGTATATTCACCTAAACTGTGAAATGATCTGAAGGTTCACTTGGACACTGACTCAGGTGGGCTGGTTGAAAAGCTTCTTTTAGAAAGTTTGGAGGTAGTTATCAGCAACAAGACTATTAACAAAGCAGGCTCTGCTGCTGCTACCCAGACTAGTATCCGTCAGGGAGCAGCCACTCAATCCCGTGTCAGGAGCTAGGTGGGATACTCTAGCAATGTGTCAGTCATTGGATAAAAATGTGCCTTAAATACACAAAAAATATATAAATTTACATAGGTTCTGTTTTCTCTAAAAGGTTTGAGGAAGTCTCGTCTGTTATCTAAACAGGAGAAAAGTTAGAAGAGGGAAAATACATAAATTAGTTATATGAGACTAATTACATTGTAGGTGTTTTTACCTGGGAGTTCAATGAACATAGTACATGCATAGTGTATACTATATAATGCATTTCGTATATTGTATAGTGGTGACTTATTGTGTGTGAAATCTATGGTGCTTATTACAGGGAAATTATGCTAATGCTTTCTCCTTTTTGTTTCTAAAATGCAAACGCCTATAAGCCAGAGGAAATGAACACATGTATCAAATAATTTTGCTGTCTTTTTATAAATACTCATTTGGAAATGTACTGTAAGCAGGCATTATAAGCAAGTAAACTGCCTTCACTTTATTGGGGGTTTTGCGTGTTTTCAGGAAAAGCAATGCTGTGCACTGTTTTACCAAAAATAGTACTTCACAGATGTCTGACACCATCCCTGCCTTCTCTGTGGTTACAGAAACAATCAGCTTGCCTTTTTTGGTTAAGAGCCTAGGTTAGAAAGGGGAACCTTAATTTTATTTGGCGCCCCTAGA
Organism: Bombycilla garrulus; assembly: GCA_013400315.1. NCBI lineage: Eukaryota > Metazoa > Chordata > Aves > Passeriformes > Bombycillidae > Bombycilla > Bombycilla garrulus. Next base: position 29,418 of record VXBU01016443.1, on the reverse strand, counting down.
TAACAAATATGAGCTTCAAGATACACTTTAGAGTTACAACAAACTTGGACTCTAATGGATTATTGTGGAAAGAGAGATGTAAAATCATATAAGCATTCCAACACTGCCAACAGCAATGTTGCACTTGGGCTAACTGACCTCTAACTTTGGTATCTCTGATGATCAGAACTCTGGTGTTGAAGGGTAAGCCAAGGAGGTGATGATTCCCTCTAATAACCAGATGAAAAAATGCTTTATGCTTTATTGACTGAAAGCAGCAGTCCACTTTTCATCTGTAAGTGCACAGATTCAAGTTAGATAGCCTACTGCTTTTTTCAGTACATGAAGGGAGAAGTATCTAGAGCCAGAATTTTTAAAATATGGATACTTGTGCAACTAAGTTCTAGCTGTTTCTTTCTGCTGGATAAAATTTTCCTTAATATGGCAGGAATTGAAAAAAGGGCAAACCTTTCAGTTCATAACATTACAAGCATTCCAAATATTTTGCAATTGAGGGCAGTAAAATATACAAAGTTAAATGTGTTTTCTTACAGTTCTATTCTCTATTATATAGGCAGGGAAAGCAGTGTAGAAGGAAACGGCAATTAGGCAGAGCAAGCACCCTGGTATTTTCAAAGAATTAAAAATCAGTAGAATTGTGATTTAAAAAACTAAAATTTTGCCTTTTCAACTTAATTTCCCATTCTTAGCTATATATATCTGAACAATTTAATAAATGCTGTGACCAAGGGACAGGTCTATGCCCTCTCTTCTTGTCTACATTAAGGTTCTGCTTGTATGTTTTTGGAGATGTTATCTTTTTGGTAAACTGAATCTTCAGTTATTTACTCCTGGAGCTATGGAAAGTAATTTTAATCCTGTTTATTTACTGAAGGTTAACAGAACTGTGATGGGAATAAAAGCTTCCTTAGTCATTGTTGCTCCCACTCTGTAATTAAGGCAGGAGGTGGGCACACTGCTGCACTTCTGGAATCACACTGAAAGAAGAGTGGAACTGCTCACAGTGTTTACTAAATAATCCATATGATTCTGCTCTTACTGCATGTCACCTGCTTAAATGTTGTCATACCTGCTGCATTTCAGCTTTCATTTTCACTCTTAGAAGAGCAGATTTTTTTTCTCATTTTATCCACATATGATCCTTCTAAAATCATTCCTTCACTAGATTCTAGTGGAAATGTAGCTATTTCAGCTCTTCCCAGTTCCTTTAATTGACTGAGTGTTGTCAGTGTCATTAGGACCATAAAAAACCCTCTTTATGTCATTATGACTTGATTTAAAAGTGCTGACCAGTTAGTTAAATTTCACAACTATAGGAGTTATCCCATTTAATGTTCATTTTAACACCTTCCATTATAATTTTCTTTATCATTACTGATGACCAACTTAGGTTCATCAACCTCACATATTCTTTATGTTATTCTTGTTGAGCATGATATTTTTATTAAGATTTCTGGAGGAATGAAAAAGAAAGACAATGTGATAAAGAACTGTGTCGTACTGTGGGTATGGGCTGCAAAGGCAAACAATGAGTCTCTGCTCTCCTGGGAAGCATCTCTGCTACAAGAAGAGAGTTAGAGCTGGGTCTATACCTGAAGCAGGCCTTTCCCCATGTCTCAGTGTGTTGGTGAAACAAGACAGGAGGGCTATCTTGTGTGGAGATCCTGTAGAGTTTATTCAGCTCCACAGAAAGGTCCAGGAACAAGAAAGGAGGAGGTCTGGAAGACTTCCAATATATATATATATATATATGTTGGCTGGCTGGGCCAGAGCCTCCAGGTGCAGGCCAACAAGTAAAGAGAGGGGGAGGCATTAGGGAGGCATTTCTCAACTTATCACAATTTATCAGGGATATGGGGAGGGGAGTAAACCAAAACCAAGGAGGGAGGAGGTGATGTAATCAGGTAGACCAACAGAGCACAGTGGGAGAAGGGCCGTACCATGGTTTCTCAGGGGGCTGTTTCCTGCCATGGTTTTTGGATTATCCCATCTATTACTGACTTTTGAGATGCAACAGTACTGGAATTGTCTTCACAGGTAGGTGCTGGAGTCACCATCCCTGGATGTGTTTAAAAAAAGACTGGATGTGGCACTTGGTGCCGTGGTTTAGTTGAGGTGTTAGGGCATGGGTTGGACTCAATGATCTTGAAGGTCTCTTTCAACCTNTCAGGCTGATTGCCAGGATAGTTCACGGCTAGGGCATATGCCGGAGCAGGACGAGAGCTGCTCCTGGGACCGAGACCGGGACCTCGCAGTCCGGGTTATCTAAAACGGTACCGGGGGTCTGACTGCCACCCAGGCAGGCCACCCGGGCAAGGCGGGCAACCCTCGGTCACCGTTTTATTAGGGCATGGATTGGACTCAATGATTTTGAATGTCTCTTTCAACCTAGTGATTCTGGGATTCTGTAGGGTTTCTGTGAGAAAGTATTGTGATTATGTTGTTGGGTTGGTTCCTGACCTATATTCAAGAGAAAAGTAGCTATGTAAGATTTAGTTGTGACAAAGCATTTATTTTTAAAATTTTTGTTATGTTCTGTTAAAAAATATTTTTTCTGTGGACTGTATGCCACTTCTATATCAAATTTTTCTCCCCTTTTGAGTTTGGTTGATAAACTGGACCAGACTGCATATATAAACTTGTTTGTGGAAGGAAATGAGGAATACCTCAAGTAGCACACTGGCATGGTCAAAATACACTAATAAGGATTTGAAAGGCAAAAGGTCCATATCCTATTTCTCTTGATGCAAGTATGAGTAGCAGTATCAAACTTCAAAGTGAAGATAAGACAAAAAATAGGATAAAAAATAGATTGCAGTATAAATACAGAAGGTTACAACAGTGATTAACACAAGGAAGATAGGTGTCATTAATAGTCAAACATGTGATATGGGAAAGACAAGGTAAACAAGGGCGCAGTAGCCACACCATTTTCCCTGAAGAGTTGATTGACAGCTCCTATGAAATGAAGTCAAAACAAGATCCAAAGTCTGCATCGTAACTTTTTTGACATTCTGAAGCTGATTTAAAGAGATTTAGTGAGGGCTGAGAAAAAGGCTAGGTCTCTTACTGTTCAGGTGAAGAATTCCACAATTCAATTTTATGAGGATGCTATAAGTCATTGTTAACATACTTGAAATTTCTGTTATTAGCTATTTTACCTTTCTAGAAGAAAATGAAGAAAAATACCTGCTTTCTCATATGACAGATGATATTTTGGATTTTTTTTTGTTTAAATACGTAGTATGCTACTATTTTTTCCTGAATTTTAAAATATTAATCTAAGGCACCTTAAAACCTACTTAATGAATTTGTTGAGGTTTTGGAGATTTTTTGTTTTTAAGTTAATGGCAGTCATTGAGAATGACTGAACTTCTATGCTTGCTTCTTCTAAGCTGAGATCTTTCTAAAGTAGAATGTTGCATTCACTTTCAAAATGAAGTTCATGTTCAAATTCTGGAATGAAATATACAAATTGTATTGTATTTTAAATAGAGCAGTTGAAGGATTTTTTTAAAATCTTTTGATAACTTAAGATTTGGATACTTTTTATGTTGTTGAGACAAGTTCAAAATGTCAAGGGTTTGCCTATTAAACCCTCAGTTTTGCAGATTGGATCAATCACATTGCTAGCTATGAAACAGTCCCAAATGTGTTTTCCAAAGTTTCTTGAAATGAAGATTCATTAATTCAAACACAGCTTAAGATTCATGGGTTCTGCCTACTTTTTTCCTGATTGCCTTTCAAGACATTTGTTACCTGTTGCCGCCTTCTTCCTATCCCTAATATAGTGTCTACTTAAAAGAAACTCAAGTGGGCTTTCTTTCTCTTATAAATTTAATTATCTACATAGACGCTTCGAGAGAAGTTCGGGAAGGTGACTCAGATGATCAGTTTAAATGTCTGCATTACTGTGAGGTAAGCCACAGGTCACCTAAAAGCACTAATTCTTCCTATTTCCTGTAAAAATAGTCTAGAGGGCTAGACTTTAGGGTTGATATTTCCTGTGTTTGACGTGTAAGGACAGATGAAAATTACCATTTAACTTTAGGAGTACGTTTTGTTATGGAGGCTTTTGCTCACATTCCAAGCTTGTTCTTGTTAAAAAAAAAACTTGTCCTATTTTGTTCTCTGTCTATAAAAAAACACAGTAATCCAGACAATTTCAACCCATTTTGACAGAAAGGCGAAAGGTTTAAAGATCCTGAAAAATTTGGTGAGTATTGTCAGCCTAGTAAAGGAGTTTCAGTTAGTGCCCCTCCTTGATGAAAATGTAAGAAAAAAGTGAGCCATTTAAAGTTGGGAGTGTTTTTGAGCACTAACTATATGTTAAAATAAGATTATTTATAAACATAGACTAGACATAACACACACAGTTTCCTGCCATTAGTGTGGTGGGAAAAAGGGAAGGAAAGGATTTTATGGCACAGAAAGTGAGTTTAGGGAATAAAATGCACACATTCTTAAGAAACTATCATTATTAATTCCACTACTAGAAAATTTATGTTATACAAGAAGAAAAAGCCCTTAGTTTATGTAATTTAAGAAGTAAAATGTTTTTTGCCGATGTATGTTATTTTCATTGGATAATTACTAGGAATTCCACTGTTAGTAGAGCCCTTTTGCTGACTTGGCTTGACCTAGATGGGGATTTCTGTACTGATACATGTATTTCTTGGGTAGGCTGGGAATAAAAACTCTTTTTTCAGTTTTCAAATAATTAGTCTCCTTCTACATATTTTTTATCAAATATTTGTGTCTTGACTGCATATGCTATTGTGTTTTGATGTGTATTATATATTTTAATAGACTTTGACAACAGTTTTAACTCTAAAATGCTCTTTCAGAAGAAAATTAAAATGTTGCTCAAAATACTAATTATGAATTTTTCAATAATGGAACATTTCAAGCTGGTAGTCTACCTGTGTGTGCACATAGACATATATGCACATATATAGACACATGTACATGGAGATATATGTATATAAATATATGTGCATCTGTGTATACAATAAAAAGTGTGAGGCTTTTTTTTTGTATTGTCTGCTGTCTTGCCTCATGAGAGTAAATGATGTCTTAATCTGTTTTTAGACAGATTTTCTGGGAAGGTAGTATCCACCTGAAAGCACACTTGCTCCCTTGTGCCTTAACTGCACTCATTTCATTGTAAAAATGCATCAGATAAGACCTTATTTAAACTCTACACATTTTTAGCTTCTTTTATTCATTCCTGATGTAAGATAAAAACAAATGTTTAACTACTGCAAATTTCATTTGGCATGCCAATATTCAGTATTCAGGTTATTTCAAAGTCCTTGGCTGTCCCTGAAATATTTGATAATTTTCTTGTTTCCCAACGCACTTGTATCTAAATCTGTCTTTTAAAAGTGTTGTAATTTTCTTCTGATATTTTGATCTTTCCTTACTCAAAAGCTTGCTTAAAAAAAAAAAAGCCTTTCCACATACTCGCTTGTGTAGCTTCAATCCTTCTGGAATGCAAGCCCTGATTTTTAGAAGTTTGTGTGCTGTTGTTGAACCTCATTATTGTTGTACATCTGCTCAGTAAGACAAAGGCACAGCCTGGCTGTTAACATTTAAACATTAAACATATTAAATAGAGTTCAGGGGGCTGCAGTGGCAAAATGTGCTGTACAAAAATGAATATATAAATTGGTACTTAGCTGTAATACAGAAGTGTGCAATAAAATACATAACTGTGAATTTTACTCAGTTTCAGAAACTGTGATGTGAGTGTAGGGAAAAAGTCATGTCTGACTAAGATAATAAGGACACATTGAAACAGGCATGTGGAAAACCTCTTTTGAGATTTCTTTTAAATTAATATTATAAGTATAGTCGAAAAAAAGTAAGTGAGTATTTTTTCTGTGTACTTAATTCTCTTTTATCTTCTTTCCTGACCATTAAGTTATAGTAGGAAGAGTTTTTCTTATAAAGGTGGATCAAATTTTTCATATGAATTCATCCTAAAATTTCAAAGTGAAAATGTGTTTGATAAGAGAATTACATATTTCTTCCTTAGTCAAGAACTAAAATTTACATCTGTACTATATCAGGTTGGAGAAATACACTAACTGGAATTCTGGATACTTGCAGTCCGTTGTACAAGTACACTATGAGCAGAGTAGCATAATTTAGTTTTTCTAAGTGGATATTCTAAGCACTGTGTACCAATGGATATAAAGATAATTTGAATTCTCTATGATATTGTTCTTCATATATATTGTATTTGTTTTCACTGTTAGCCTTTTCTTTTAGTATCTGCCTTTAAACAATCTTCGTGAATATCTGTTCAGTGGTGGAAGGATGATTTTCCTTTTTTAAAAATTTCATTTATGCATCTGTTTACGTCAGTAATAGAATAAAGTCTGGAAATAATATGTTTGTGGTAAGTCCTTTTGGAGAACTCAGCACAGTGTCTTTGCTAAACAAACTTTTCCTGCTGCAGGCCACTGGAGGTATCTGAAGTACTGAGGAAGACAGAATCAGTCTCTAAGCCTGATGAAACAGTGGAACAGGTTGCTCAGAGAAGTGATGGAGCTTTATCCTTGAAGATATTAAAAATATGACTTGGAATCCTGCAGCTGGGGGTGCTGCCACTGCTTTGAGCGGTGGGTTGCAGTGGACAGTCTCCAGAGGTGCTCTCTAACTTAAAATATTCTGTGACTCTGCAAGTGTGGTGAGCCAAGAAAATGGCAGTTTTGTCATGTGCACAGTGCAGAGAGCTCTGTTTTCATGCTAAGAAAACTGTTAACATGATCCCACCCTCTAACCAGAAAGGAGGAGAGTGGTCCAGAACAGAGAAGAGAAGGGAGCTGGAAGAATCATGGTTGTGTTTCTGGAATGTCAAAGTAACAACTGAATGATCAAACCCCGCCTGCCTCTTTTTCATGAGCCTCTGTGGTTCAAATATTTTTAAAAGCTGACCTTACGGATCAGCAAGAGGTGATCTTTATCATGACCCTCACTTTCCTAATCTACTTACCCTTTTTCCTCTGGGAGCATGGAAAGTATAGCACACTATGTTCTATATTTCTCTCTCTGAAAAATTCCCTTTACTTAGAGAGATGAAACATTTCTGCTTTCCTTTCATCTTCTCCCAGTATCCCTCTCTGCTTCTTTCATCCCTCAGAGTGTCTCTTCTCCTCTTGTAGTGCTTTAAAGAAAACACCTACCTCATTCACTTATTATCTAATCTAGGAGCCCTTCCCTACTTCCAACATCCACCTTTTTTTTTTATTTCATTTACCTCATTAGTGAACTCAGTCTCCACAGACTTTTCCTATCCACTCTGAGTGCTGCTATCATTCTTGCCTAGTGGAGGGAAAAAAAAACCCAAAACAACAACAAACCATGAATGCTATTCCTGTACTGGGAAGTTTTCCAAATTATGGATTTCCTTAGCAAAACTCTTGGATCTCTCTTCCACCTCCTTAGCTTCCACGCTGGGCACATTCTGAAAATTTTTGTAAAATAAAAATTTTAGGAAGAAATAGTCTCAGTTCTTAGTCTCTTCTCCCAGGCAGCTAGCACAAGGGGAAATAGCTTCAAGTCATGCCAAAGGAGGTTCAGGATGGATTTTAGGAAAAATTTCTTCACTGAAAGCATGGTTAAACATTGGAAAAGGCTGCCCAGGGAAGTGATGGAGTCACTATCCATGGATGTGTTCAAAAAATGAGTGATATGTTTTTAGTGGCATGGTGGAATTATGTCAACAGTTGGAGTTGATGGTCTTAGAGGTCTTTTCCAACCTTAATTCTTCTATGATTCTATGATTCATTTGAAGCCTGAGAGAAAGTGAGCAAACTTGGCTTTATAGATTTTTTTAGAGTAGTTGCCTAGGAAGGATGCATGGCTTTTGAATTAAAACAAGTTACGCAAGTTAGATTGGAATACATAAATTTTGCATTGAGACAATGGACTTTCAAAGGTAAAAGGAAGTGGACTGCAGTTCTGCTTTCTGCACTGTCTCTCAGGATGTTCTTTTCTGTTTTTTATTGGCACAAACACAATTATTCCAGTTCTCAGTGCTTCACAATTTTTCACTCTGTGACATCCATTACAGTCTTTGCAAATCTGAAGTGTTCACACTTGACTTTCTTCTAGGTGGTGGGAAACAAAATATTACTGTTCTTCTTCAGTAGTACTTTAACATATATGTCGATTTAAATAATCTGAAAGGATCTATAATTTAATTTTTTTTCTTCCCCTTTCTTTTTTATTTTTTCCACTACCCACCAAGTCTCAGTATCAAGCCTATTCTGTATTGAAAATTTTGAATAGTAGTTTTATCTGGGCAGTGGAGAATCTAGCTGTTCTTACCTAATTGCAATTTCATTTTTGATAATTCAATTTTCAGTTTTCTGCTTTCTTATACACACTTTCTTCTTGGGGTGATTAATAAATTCCCTTTTTTCTAGGGCTTATATAGTTGACTGGGCAGTAAATAATATTTTAACACTTTCTGACCTAAATATTTTCTCTGTAAGTCTTTGTTCCACTAAAAAGAGGAGGAGACATATTTAAAATGAATGAAAAGCATTAGAAAGTATTTACTTGAAGTACAGGGAAAAAAGGAGGAAAAAAAAGGGACAGTGTTACAGCTGTGTCTTTCCAAATAGGGAATCATATCCATAACACTCCATACCTAGGAAATGGAGTTCTCAGGTTCTAATAGAAAGAAAAGTCATTGAAGCCTAGTCCAGTTATTAAACCAATTATTTTTCTAACCCATTTTGTTTTCGATTTTGAAAGTGTTGTGAGTTTTTAAGTTTCTGCGTGTTTTTAACGAAAAAAAAAATAGGATTATCAATTGAAAAGAGGATATTCCCTTCCTGGTGCACAAAGAAGAATGTCTTAGTTTTTCTCAGAATTTGTTTCTAATGCTTATTCTTTTTAAAACATAGAACCAAATTTTTCCAGTATATTATTTTATGAAATCATGCCATTTAAATATTGTTTATTGAGCAGCCAGAGGAGCATGTGGATGCTTTTCAATGAAAGGATAGCTATGTTTTCAAAAATAATCTACATAATTTTTTACAAAACAGGAAAATGACAGAAAACTTCTTCATGCAAATTACTAATACAATCTCATAAAGAATAATTTGTATTCACATGGAAGGAATGAAGAGGGAAATTACAGAAATAAAGATGCACATCTAAATATATTGCAGTTTGAAACATTTCAGTTTGCATGCAAATTGAATATTGAATTAAAAAATTATAAGAAAATTAAAGCATAAGTCCTTTCATGAATTAAGAGAATGTGCAAAAAGCTGGAACACATTTTGCATGTTTCTCTGCTATTCTCTTGGCATATATATTATGATTTTTACTACCACTCTTCAATTAATAAAAGGTAAAGGAGTTTAGATTTAATTCCAGTAGGACATATATTGCAGTACACCACAATATTATTGCGGGAAAGTTATTAAAATTAAGCATTATGTATATATTCTCCTGGATTTATTAGGCAGAAAGATGAAAGGAAAAAAATTAATTTGAGGAACAAGGTCAAAATAAAATAAAATCTGCTTTTGGAAGAAAATTCAGCTGCATAAATATTAATCACATTTAGTTTTAAACGTGTCTGCAAATTAGAGTAGATAAATTACGTTGCCACTGGAAATTATGTAATGAGAGCTCTTATGCAAGGGAATGCCTGTGTTACTGTATTAAAAATGATACTGCACTCTGCCTGCTTTTATCTGTCTATCATTAAAATTTATGTCTATTGGCCAAGCCATTCATAACAAACTCTCTTATTTTTGCATTAAATACTAATTTGTTATAGCAAAATGAGTGCCCCTATGCACTCTTTTAAGTCTATTGGAATTTTTTATTTACAAGTACTGAAAAATAATTGAACATAAAAACTATTAATCCTTTCCAGAGAAAGAAAATATTGTTTACCATTTCTTCACAAAGTTGCTTTTTTGTTCATAAGTACAGTAGTCTTATTGATATCAAGAGGAGGCATGCATGTGAGACGAAAGCACTTCTAGTTGATTGGCAAGAGTTCAATATGGGATTTTATTATGAGAATTTTAGGTTCATTGGTAGTTAGCAAACTACCCAAAAGTATAAGTTAATTTACCATGGATTGATATTTGCAGTAATGTTCACACATCTAACTCTTCTTTAGGTCTTCAGTCTTTTGTCTTCTGGCTTTAGTTAACTTTGGGCTTCTCTTTAGCTGTCTGTGTTACAACTGAAATAAAAAGAAATGTGAGGTTAAGTGAAGGGAATAAACAATTAGGAAAAAAACTCATAACATTTATGAAGACAAAAGCCATTTCCAAATATGCAGTCAACTCTGATATTGCAATAAAACAGCAGAATTTCAAACAGAGCTGGCTTGGTTTTGCTGTTGGGTGTTTGAAAGTTACCAAACTGCATCTGCTGCCTGGCAGTTTGTTCAGTGCAGCATGTGTGACCTGGACTCTTACCCAGAAGCCTCCATAGAAGTGCCTGGGTCTCTCATTTTGCAAAATCCTGGTAACTTTTTGTATGAATCAGAAGAATACTCCTGTAAAATTCTAGGAAAGGCAAGTTCCAAAGGCAAAGGAGAGAAAATCCAGAGGTTTCCGGTAGTAAATGCAAATTATAGAACTGTCAAGTAAGATTCCAAGAAAAAATGGGCAAGGAGATCTGAAAAACGAGCTCAACTGAAAACCAAGTGTGACATTATCACTTCAGTATTTCTATGGAGTTTCTTCATTTTGTGTTATGTTTTTCTTTACACAAAACCAGAAAAGAGTGTTTTTTTTTGTTGTTTGTTTTGGGGGTTTTTTTTGGGTGTTTTTTTTTTTGGTTTTTTTTTTTTTTACGTGCCATAACTGGCTATGTACCATGAAGTTCTCACGAAAAGCTTGCACTTTCAAAAGGAACTCTGACCCAAATGACCTAGTTTTCTATGTTGCTGACAAAACTAGCTATAACAATACTGGAATACAAATAAATAATACCTAAAAATATGTTGTGAGAAAGGAGAAACTCTAAGCCAGAACTATGGATTTAATATTACTTTGGAGACTTGAAGGCTTATCTGATTTTTAGGCATATGGAAATACATACTTTCCCATTTCATTAACTACTTTAAAATACTCTTCCCACTCAACATTCCCTAAATGTTGATGAGCCTTTTTTTATGTGTTAATGCTTATAGTGATATTTTATATTTGTATTTAGCTTTAAAGCAGTGACTACTTAGTAATTACTGTAATATGTTATTGTCAAAATGCATCATGTTCATAGAGCAAATGCATAAAATAGTTGTCATAACTATTCCTGTCTTAACTTAGACTAATTTTTTGTGTTATTAGAGCAGACTTTCCTGCTTAAAATTGTAACAGTACAAAATAAGTGGATCGGCTCACTGTCATGGAAAGATAATAAATGCTTTCTGTAGCATGCCAGTAATAAAATATAGAACGCAGCACGTTTGATATTTTCTAGCTATTTGTGTGGGTGGTATTGTTTTAAAACTAACCTAACACCTTTCAACAAAACATGTAATACATGCTCCTAGCTCTTCTAGCTTGAATTGTATTTGAAATCTGTTTAATAGGAAGATTTTATGAGAATCTCATTGGATCCTGAAGTGCACATCTTAGGACTAATAACAGTGAGGGAAAACAGTAGAACTAAAGACAAGCCAATACTTAGGAGAACTAGTTCGGGGTTTTCTCCATTCAGATCCACCCATTTCTTAAGTTATTGCCTCTTGGATCATTCTGTCTTGGAAACATATATAACAATATACTGCAAACAATGGAAATTAAATATACAAGTGATCAAGACTTCCTCCTGTTATGTCAGATATTTTAATTCTTGATAAATACAAATAAATGACATTTTTGAAACATGATTATGTTTTGTAATTTTTATGTATTTATAAAAATGAAATAAAAATTACCAAGGGCAAAATAGGGAACATTCTTTATTTTTATTTTATTTTTATGCTTGACTAAGAAACTAAATCTAAATGGTATTTTGTCATAGTCTTGATAATAGTCTTTTATAAGAAGACTATTATCATAGCTTTTAATACTTTTGTTAGTACCTAGATATTAAAAAATGTATAATCTTGAACTTTTTTCTTCTCTAAAGAATAAACAAAAGTAAGCAGCAAAGTAAAAGAACCATTGCTGCATAGGTCTACATATCATAAATATCTATGTATAAATAGAAAGCATGTATAAATGTATGCCTGAATCATCAGCAACTCTTAATAAAATACATAAATAAATTATTAGGTTCTGTAAGGGAAAGTGGCAGGAAGAAATATATAATTCTTCTCTGGAATCTCTTAGTGTGAATTCATCCATAGCATAGGTAGTGCAGGAGTCATGGTTTCACCCCAGCCACCAGCTAAGGGACACATAGCCACTTACTCATTTCTGCCTGGTGGCAGGGAGAAGTGAAGTGAAAGAAAAAAAAGTGAGGAAACTCGTGGGTCGATATAAAGTTTAATGGGGAAAGCACTCACCACTTCCCATAGATAGGCACATGTTCAGCCATTTCAGAATTTAAAATTTTGAAGATTATATTTTTGGGTGACAACTGGCCAGAAGAACGTATTCTTAGATGTAATTTTGATTAAAGATTCTATTTATATTACAGGAACCAAAATGTATGAATAATTTTATATGGAAGCTTTAATTATGGTATGTGTGATGAGGTGTATACCTTCAAAATAACACAATTCTTGTTGATTCTTATTTATTTGATATTTATTTTCTTCTGGTTCATGCTTAGCAAGAGACATCACCTCAGCATTTTGGGAAGAGGTTTAGCTCTGCATGAAATAAATATTGTCATCTCCTTATACTCATTAAGAAATTGCAATATTATAGATGGAGATGGAGTGAATCCCCAGGTACTTCCTGGCTCATGATTACTGTGGAGAACTTAATGGTCCATGATCAAAAAGCCACTTCAGGTTCTACTGCCTACACTTACAATGTCTGGTCGTTGGTGCCTTAAAGATGAACCCATATCCAGCATATCTACCCAGTAGAAGACATATGATGTCTCTTGCACTTAAGTATAGTGGCAGATTATATTACAAGAGCTGTGTACTGTACCTTAGAGTAGCAGAGTCAACAATTCTCGCCTCTGGTGGGTTTCTTCTCATAGCATTATCTTTATACTATTTTCTCCTAGTAAAGCGTGTGAAAAGGAATGCCAAAATTCTGGGCACCTCAGTTATAGGGAAGAGGGAGTTCTACCTAGCTCTGTGCCATGGAGGTCTCCACTTCTAAGACAAAGGATAATTAATTCACAGGAGTCCTCCCAGGATTTTGAAGGAAGAAGGGAGTAATTACTGTACAACAATATTTCAAAGGCAGCAGGGTCTTCTGTGCATGGGTCTGTCTGTTAAGCAATGGACACCACCAAAATGCCAAATTGAGTTGACACATCAACCTGAGTCACATAATTTCATTCCAAAGCAGTCCATTACTCTTAAAGTTTAAGAAATAACAATTCAATGAACATAAATACCATTTTAACACTGTTGGTACAAATAAAAATTACTTGAAGGTGATTACACATTATCTTTGTCAGATCTGCTGTATGTTATAATTATGAAGATAGAGATTCAAACAACATTTGACTTCTGTAAAGCTGTTTCCAGGAGACAATCACAAAATCTTACTTCCCTTCTCTCAGTGACTGTTTGCTTTTGGTCTTAGTCTCAACTTCTCCCTCATTCTGTCTGGCCCTTGTTTGAGGCTCTGCAAATCCTTTATTCTTTCTCTCCTTCAGTGTCCCTTATGTAGAGAGCAGGATCTGAGGATCTGTGCCTTTCTTGTGCTTCATCTCTTCTCTGTATCTCACATCAGACTGTTCCAGACAAATGTCACATCTGTCTTCATCAGGTTTTCAAGTAAGAGTTTTTCCACTTCTAAAGAAGACTAAAAGTGCTTTGCTTCCTCCACCCCCTTTCACAACTTCCAGGATTCAGCTAAATTAAAAAAAAAATAAAAAGGTATTTCCATAAAAATATACTTCAGTAAAATTAATATTATTGAACTTTTCATGCTAAAATAACTGTGGGGCTGTCCTTTTTCTCTTGTTAGGTCTTCTGTTTTGGGTGATTAACATTCCAATGAAATACCTTCAAAAGCAGTGCAGAAACACTTATAAGAGTACTGCAGTTACTTTTGACCTATGTCTGAGTCTTTGACAGCAGTCAAGTGTTTAAGTCAGTCAGATGTATGAAAGAAATGGGTTTTTTTTCCTTTGCAGGAAGATATTTGAAGTTTCAAACAAAAATACGCAGCTTGGCACTTCCAGTAGTTTTTTGTCACTAATAAGAAAAAATATTATAAGTCTGTGCCAATTTTTTGTTTTGCAGTATAGTATTGGGGTGTATTTTTTTTTTTCCTTTTGTGGTTGGTATTTGATTAATGCATTGTTTATGGACGCTCTAGCTGCCCTGATTTCATGGTTCTATCAAGTTGTGATATAAATATGAAGTCCTATACATGTTACAGTATCTCAGCTATTTCATGAGGGAAAACTGTGTTGCTTCCTAAGAGAAGGACCCTCCTAAGAGGTTCATTGCTTATGTTTTATTATTTTTTTATTGTTATTACCATAAGTTCCATACAGTTATTTAGATGTCTATGAAAAAGGAGGGCTCATTTCCCCATAATTTTTCCCATTCCCCATTACAGAATTTTGATAACCATTTATATAAACATTCACATCTAAAAAAAACTGTTGCCAAAACTGAGCTTTATGACTTTTATCTTCAGTTATCTTTTCCTCTGGGACTTAGCTGAAAACACATTCCATTATCTCTAGATCCCCTCACTTACCTTTCTATCTAACAATAAGAAACAATTTTGTATACGTGAGAAGAGTCTCATCTTTCCCAAATAAAATAGTGTAGGAAGCTCCTTAAATCAGGTTCTAGTAGTTTTTCCATGGGAAGGTTTGTTTCATGACATAATCTGACTTTATAATTTTTCCCAATATTTTCTGTACTTTTTTATTTTTACAGGATTTAGTCTGCTGTGTCCTATCACCTGCCACTGCATTAATGGAATTAAATGCAACCACATTCTCCTCAGGAACTTTTATCACTTTATTTTTCCCTCTGCTTATTTTGGAGACTGCCAAGTAGTTCAGCAGCTGATTCTGCAACTTGAATTTCATAAGAAGGCTGCTCTTACTACACCATGAATTAAGCTGTGCAATGCAGAATTGGGTCTAAAATACACATCTACAAAATAAGATGAAAGTTTCATAATGGGAAGTAATCCTCAGAGAAACCTGGAATGCACCTCACTGTCTAGCAACAGAAACAAATTTACTGCTCATAGCATTGCAAAAGGCAATAGTAAGGTAAAATTTCTGTTCTAACATAAAAAATAAACTAGTGTTTATGTCACAATCAGTCTGATTCAAGCTCCTTTACAGTATTTATTTATTTATTCTTCCCTTGAAAGTAATTTTTCAAGTTTCATCTGTAAATAATAATGGCTTGTGAGGCCTTATGAAAAGACCGTTTGAAGGCTGCTGGGGATGAACTGAATCACCAATAGAGGGATCATCGCGCTGGAGCCATTCAGATTACTCAGTATTTTGAGAACAGGTCACTGAGACCATGTCCCAGAGGAAGGACAGGAAGAAAATACTGAAAAAATAGATACATTTTTAGTTACTATTTGCTTGGTTCCCAAAATTTTGTTCAAAATTTAATTAAAGTTTCTGATTAAAATGATGTTCACTGACAATTTCAGGAAGATATAGAGCAAGGAACACTGGATTAAGAAACATAAGATTCTTCCACCAGAAAGGGTTTTCTTATTTGGAAGGACACCTAAAAAAGCCAGCCTTAGAAAGGGTAGAAAGAAGGATCCATGTAGATTTTCATTAACAGAGAGTCATAGAATGGTTTTTTTTGGAAGGGACCTTAAAGATCATCTGTTTCCAACTCCCTGCCATGGGCAGTGACAACTTTCACTAGACCAGGTTGCTTAGAGCTCAATCTAACCTGGTATTAAACACTTCCAGGGATGGGGCATACACAGGTTTTCTTTTAACGGTTTCTATTACTCTAGGATGCTGTTTCCTCCCCTTTATACTACAGTGGATTTACAAGCTACATTTATTTTTTGTTTTTTTTTTCTGGCGTACTTTATAGTTCTAAATAGTGTTACCAATTCTAATAGAATTTGGGGCTTATCCTCTTCTATTCTTTTCAGTAGTAAATAAAAAGAAAACAAAAATAAGGCATAAATGTCATCATTTTATGTCAAGACCATCTGCTACATAATTTTGAATTTATTTCCTCTTACTGTCATTTCATTCAAAGAGCGTAGCAGATGGTGTGGAACCATCACATAAAATACCTCAGTCTTTTGTTTACAGGTATTCTAAAAAATCTGTCTATAGATCTCTGTTAACTAGATACTCTGCAGGAAACCAATAAAGTTAGGGTACTATAATTAACAATTAATGACTCGCATCCTGATGTCTTCACTTATTTTAAACTATAGAGCCTTTGCCAGTGGGAGATCCTCCCTGAAGCATTACCAGAGCATGGAATGACTAAAAAGACCATTAAAGTTTCAGAATTTTCTCTAATAAACTGTTATTACAATCACTTTCCGCTTGTGCTGCGTGAAATCATAACTCTTTTAGAAACAAACAGATTCTTTGGTGAAATTTAGTTTCATGAAAGTCTACATCTCTCCAGTTACCTTTGTGTGAAAGGATCTGCAAATAAATACAGTGCCAAGAACAGCCACTGAAGGAAGGAATTATAAAAGACAACATGGAATATTGACTACAAATTCTCCTTGAGACTTTGTCCTCTGCTGTTTTAATGGGAAAGTTATTCTGAAGTTGTGTGCTACATAGCCCTCGGCACTTAACTTAAACGCCCTAGTTAGAAAACCATGATCAATTAAGAGAGAGCAAAAGAAAACAAATTAGTCACAATGAGATTCAGAGCTACAAAATTAGCCCCTGGTCTTACCCCTTTTTTTCAGGCAGAGCTCATCTTAGTACAGTTTGATCTTCAGAAGACAAACCAGGCAGTGTCCATGGCTGTAGGTGGGTGTCATGAATCCCTCAGAAGGATTTCTGTTGAGACAGAATGGGAAACAACATCATGTGTCATTTGTGTTTAGGCAAATCTACGTCAGCTCAGATTTTCAATCAAGGTTTTTTATTACTTATGCAGTATATATGTGTGTGCATAATAAGGAGGGTAAATCTTGCAGGGATTATGGTTCAGTACTGCTGAATTGCAAACAAATAAAAAATCAGGAAATAGCAGCTGAAATAAGTGGTGAAAATAACCTCTAAACCAAGAAGCAATTTAATTTCACTGTTTAGTCCGTTTTACTTAATGTGGTTAGTAACAACAGCTGGGATATCATTCAAATAAATGTGATATATTTATAT
>VXBU01016443.1:1492-11941 GCA_013400315.1 Bombycilla garrulus | reverse complement strand
TTTTATTAATTTTTTACTAAGAAAATTATTTAGATTATGTTCTGTATGGAGACATTTTTACCTATGTTTGTGAACAAAGTAATTGAACACACTAATAAATTCTATCAAAAATCTGTACACAAACTTCTTTTTGTAAATGTGCTATACCCTGAGCATGCAGAAATTTAAGCCTTCAAAAAATGGCTGTGGGATATTTCTGGAGCATTAGACTCCTAAGGTTAATGTGTTAGGCTGTTTAACATGAATTTTAATGGATTTTTAAAGGTGTAGTTTGTTTTATATTTTTCATTATTTTTTTGAGAAAATAGCAGATGCATAGAATTTTAAAGCTATTAGACTCCAAGAGATGACCTGTAAATATGAAAGTAAATTAGAGAATTAGGACTGTCTTTGCAGCTTTTGTGTGATTATTGGTCTCAGATACAGAAGTTTCTGATATCTTCCTCCATTTTGACATTGACAAGAAAAACCACCAAAGACACATGAGGGAGAAAAAAGCCAGCAAAAACTTGTGATGAGGGCACAGTACAAGAAAGATTGGACATCTGTTAAGTGTGCATTGCTTTTCATTCTTAGATCAAGCAAGCTGACAAAAAAAATAGCTTTCATATCTGTAAGATGATTGGTTTCTTTCATCATGCAAGATCAACTTGGAAGTTAAAGCAGATTTTGGTGCTGACTTGAAGCACAGACAGAATTTTCTTTGCTCTTGTTTATGATGTAGAGATGGAAAATCAAGGAATGGTTTTAAGGAAATTATTCAAATGAAATATAAGAGGATGCAGAGCTCACAGGGACCATGAAAAGTGTTAGAATAATTCCAAGAATTTTAAACCTGTTGTAGACTCTATGTTTGTGCCTTTTAGAAAATAATTTGTAGCTAGTAGGAAAGTCAGTGTGCAGGTTTTTGCTAGCAAAAAATCTTCTCCTGTGAGAATTTAGTTAAATACATGAAAATTGTTTAATTGTGCAAAGTTTCATTGTCCAGCATTTTCTTTTGAGAACATTGAGGGCTAGCTGCTTAGAAAAACTGTCATAGTTGCTAAAGACAACTTTTTGTCCTACTGAATGACTAAATCACTCCTACATTTCTTTTTTTGTTTTTGATCTTCATATGACATTTGTTTCTTTTAATGTTTCTACTTGTCATTCTGCTGCTCATTTGCTTTTGCAATACCCAATTTTACAGACAGAAAATTAAAATTCTTTTTATTATACAAGTAGGACTTCTTTACTCCACACAGAGGATAGAAAATGCATTTGATGACTAATGGTATGTCTGTGCAGTCTTGTTATTTTGAAATACATTCCAGTATCCCATTACAGAAAAAGTAATGAAATCAACTGAGTAGAACAGGTTCAGTTAAAATAAACAAAAATGCCAGTAGGGAATTTCTGTCCTGTTTTGAGGGTAGATTGTTTAAAGAATTCTGCTGTTCTCACTTTTAAATTAATTTCTCACTCCTAAATTAATTAGGAGTTTGATTCCTGAAAGCATGTATTACCGCCCTCAGCTGCTTCAGCAAACTGTTATACACAGGTTTTTAAGCACAGTGTATAAATGGTGATGCTATCAGGCAGAATGCGTAGTGCTGGCTTGTTTTTTATTATTTTAGAATTTCCCTTTCTTGAAAATGAGTGAATAAGTGTTGTAGAACATAAAGTTATACAGATTGCTATGCTCGTCTGACCCAATTGTTCAGACTGACCAGGCTATACCATTAGCATACAGAAAAGATTATTCTTGATGTATAAATATAATTCTCCATCGTATTTAATACAAAAAGATACTCAAGATAGCATATAGTCATCACTACATTTCTTTATATTTGTATATAATAAGAATCTTGTTCTTGAAATGCAGTTTTAAACCAGTAAATGCAGTTTTGTGTATCAAAAAGTATCTATCTACTGATAGGAATTCTGTTTTTCTATGTGCCTTGCATTATTTTTAATGTACAGTTTCTTCTCTGAAAGGCCATATCATCTGACTGGCATCAAAACATCCACCTAAAAATTTTCAGTCTCAAAGGTTAAGAGCATGAAGACAGCATCCTAATACAGTCATTTCTCTAAATGTGTTTAAAAGGCTTCTTTGGCGATTTAAGCTGTCTCCAGTGATGGAATGTGTAGGTGGAAGATAACAAAATCTATTTTAGAAAAAGTCTTCTTAAAAACTCCTAAGACAGATCAAATCTTTTATCTCTTAAATTTTGACTAATATTATTTATATTTTTAGGACTTAGTAGTTAGGGCTATGTGTCACGTGCATGCTTTTTAAAACAGAATAAGCTAGTTCTTAATTTAAGTTTTACATTAAGAGTCAACTCATTGCAAACAAGAAACACAAATCAGGTTACAGTGAAGGTTTCTTCCCTTGCCTTCCAATGTTTTCTTCCCTTTTGGTCCAGAGGAAATATTGTCAGCTGTCAATTGTGGCAGATTGCTTGGGTTGGTTATTTTTTACATTGGGTCATGCAGCTAAGAAGTCATCCTAATCCCACTTTCTGTCTGCCTGCAAGAGGCAAACAGAAAGTCTGCTTCTAAATCCCTCCTGTCCAAATCCCCCACTATCTCTACCCTCACTTTCTACCTCTGTCAGAAGCAGAGTACAAGGGACAGCACTTTCGGCTGGTCTATCACTCATCCTGGGCAGACATGAGAGCAAGCAGGCTTTAATTCAACACAAATATTCCAAATATATTTTAGAAGCTTTTCCATTGGTTCTACCATCAATCTTAGAGAGTTCCACAAGCAGAGTACCTAATTTTTAATGCAAAAACTGCTATTGTTTTAGAAAAATAAGTGCAACTGTTGACTTTCATTTCTTCATGAAATGTAAAAGTAATTAGCGTTTATGAGGAAAGAAAAGAATTTCACTACATATGTTTTTCTGGCTGTACATTTTAAGACAAAATGAGCTCCTCTACTCTTTATTTTTAATGAAAAGTCTTCTTCCAATTAAACAAGTCAGCTTGTGTAAAAAAAAACTGCATTAGGCTGAGATTTTTGGAAATAACAATTTTCCTCAGTGTATCATCCTGTTAGATGCTACTATTGTCAGACCTACCCCCTGTGAATGTTCTTGTTTAGAAAAAATCAGCACAGCCATGGAAAGAAAGGTAAGATCCAAGCTTGCCTTTTGGGGGAGAAGCCAGGTAATCTGAAGAACAGATTTTCCAATTTACACTTTTGTGTGATTTCAAAATGTTTTTCTTAAAAGACAGGACAATGGAGTAGCTTTCAAGTATTAAAAAAAGCTCCCAACTCTTCTCTCAATGAGACCTTCATTCTGTTGCGTGTGGACTAGAATGAGCATTGCTATACATTAGTCAATTACTCCAATTATAATAATCTAATCTTAACCTAGAGAGAGCAATTCTAAAGAAGTGAAAGAGAAATACTAATACTGATTTTAAACATGTTTTGATTCCTTAACTTTCCCAGCAAAATCTATGCCAAAATCTGAAGTTTAGGAGGAAATGGCCATAAACTGAGGCACGGGATATTCAGATTAGACATTATAAAACTTTCTTCACTGTTAGGGTGGTCAGGCATTGGAATACGTCACCCTGTGAGGTGGTGGAGTCACTCACTACCTCTTGAGGTGTTTAAGACACATCTGAATCTGGTGCTGGGTGATGTGGTTTAGTGATTTAAAAGTTAAAGTGACTGTGCTGATTTGATGATTGGACTGGATGATCTTGAAGGCCTTTTCCAACCTTGATGACACTATGATTCTATTCCTTTCGATAAATTATCTCCACTGGGAAGAAATAATGGCAAACCCCCTTACCATGTAGAAATACTTGCAAAGAGTTTAATTAAAAATTTTATTTTTACTCAGGTAATTCATCACTAGATTAGTTATGAGAGAGTGATAGAAAAGGAATTCTGTTTTGTAAACTGAATTATGGGGGCTGTTTTTGCCTGCTCTTACCTTCATTTCCATCATAAAGCAAGTGTAAACATATATTTTTAGTACAAATATTGCTAGCATTTTTAATCATATACTACAGGGACATACTCCTAGTATGTACTTCATTTCAAACTATTTCGTTTGAAAGTGTAAAATATTCCTGGTGCCTACAGACATTTCTTTTTCCTTTTGTTGTGTATAAATAGAATGTGAACATGTCACTAAACTTAAAATGTTAAATATATTGTTACATGTTGTTACATGTTAAAATGTTAAAAATGTTATTAAACACTTCTATGTGGAGCTAACACACTCTGTAAGTGCTGGTAGACTGTGTGGTCTTTTTGATTCGTTTAAGTTTAGTTAGGTTGAGTTTAAAATTTTAGGAATAAACATGCTGTCATGTTCCCACTTTGGCAAAGTGAATAGAGATAAAAACATACTCAAAATATTTCTTTTCCACAGTACAAGACTGCCTACAGTAAAGGCAGGAGGTAGTAAATATGCATGCCTCTCTGAAAGAAAAATCTGTCTTCATATGGCACTTACAATGAATCTTATAACCTCCCTCTAGAAAATAATTACCCTCCATTAAGTTTGCGTGGCATTAAGTTTGATATTAGCACAGGTTTAATTAGAATTAGCCATGAAGAAACTAATCTAGTGCCTACTAAAAGTTCAGTCCTCTAGTCAGCTCAGTTTATTCAGGCTGATCTGACATTTCTGGCCTCTAGTTTTCAAGACTGAGATCTTGACTTAGTTTTTCCAGAAGAATATGTTTTCTACTAACTTGAAGAGTTTTGCATGCAATGTATGCTGTGAGTTTTTTTCATTGTAGGGGTTTTACAAAGAAGAACAGATTAATTGAGCAATTTTTAAATTTTAGGCTACATGACTTTTGTTAATATCTCACTTTTTCGATCAGGGACAGAAGCTAGATTATCATTTGTGTGTGCTGGCCATGGGATACTAGAGAAGGGAAAAACATATGACAGAAGTATTCAGTTTAAAACCATAGGTGGTACAATTCTATTTATTAAAAATGGATTCATATTAATGTTCTATTAGAAATGGATGTACCACAGAACAAAGTATCTAGGAAAACATGCTCAGTTCTTTGACCAGCTGTTTCATGCAAGAGAAGGAAAAGGATCAATTGAAGAATTTTAGAAAGTACCATCACAGACATAATCCTTGAANAGTCAATATTTAGAAGTTCATTATAATTCTAAGTCTTTAAAAAGCTTTTTTCTTTTAGGAATTAGACAAAATCTATACTTCAGGAATGACAATGCAGACTCTTTTATGTGATTTTTCCTTTCATACATTTTAAAAACAAACAAACATAGCATTTGCACATCAAGTGTTAAATCATTTTGGCAGCAGATATATTTCAGGGTAAATGGAGAACTGGAGAATTGTTAGTGAGAAAGGGTGATCACCAGGGAAAAGAAGGAAGTAACGGTGAGAGATACAAGCCGGTATGTTACCAGGAATAAATGTGAGCAGACTTGGGTAACTGCCAGGATTGTGATTGCTGCAAAGCCCCATGCACAAGGAACAAATGAGAGGAGGAGGTTCATTATTCAACTCTTCACACCTTAAGTAAAAAATAATCAACAACTCTGAAGAAGTTTTGGTTGACTTATCTATTAACTACTTCCAGTTTACAAAACAAGTGGTGGCTTGCTTTGTAATTTAATCCTAGTAGATATATTACAGATAATCCAAACAGTAAAACAGACAAGATATTGTCTCAATAGTACTCTTTGAGTGCATTTGCATTGTTGCATGCAGAAGAGCCTGATTATATATAAGACAAATAAAATAGTAAGTATTCTAATGTGCTTTGAAGTCTCCCCTTATGTTGTACATATTTGTGTAATAGCATGTTCAGCGTTCAGCTAGCGGAACATCATACATCAAGAACTGTAAAACTGTTAGAGTTGCTCATATATTGTATATGTATGTATATAAGTGGTCATAAATGTTGTTTGTAGGGTTCTTTTGCTGTAACTATGTAAAACCTTTGTTAGTATTACTTATATTTTGTTCATGCTTATGTTTCCACATAGTTGTTGAAATCAAGCACAGAGTAAGAGAATTGTGGGCTTGTTTGGGTCCTGGTTCATAGAAACATTCCTGATCAGGATAGCATTGAAGTTCCCTTGGAAATGATCCCTATTTATGGGATTTAACTGTATGACAGAATCTTTTAAAGGTCCAAATTAAACATACATTTCCTCAAGTCTAAAACAAGCCAATATTACTACTTGCAACTAATATGGAATGAAACAGTATGTGAAACAGAGCATCTCTGGAATTTGTATGAATTTGTGTTCCTGTGTGTATTCTGACCAATGCCTTTTGGTGGAAGTGCTAAATAATTTAAGTGAAACGGTCAAAAATACTGAAGTAACTCACCTAGAATTCTTTAATAATTATTAGCATGCAGGTAGTGGATTGCTTAATTTGGAATGAATCTAGAATATCTTATTTTTTGTTTTCTGAGAGAGATGAGTGCTGGAAGCCATATAATAGCACAATCTGAAAGGCTCTGCTTTATCACACTGAGACTTGTAAATGGAAACCAACTAGTAGGTCATAGAACAGAAAAAAAAAAAAATCCCAAACAACTCCCATGATGACAGAAAGCCAAATCTTTGTTTTGGTAGATATTAATTTCCATTCTGTAATATTTTAATTTACATTCTATAGTATTTACTAGTATGTGTTTCTAGGCCTGTGTTTTTCATGGTTTTGAAATCACTGCAATCCTATATTGATTACTAATATATTCTAAAAAGAGACTTAGTTTCCCAGATGCTTTGGTGTATTAATTTACATTTATGCAGAACAGAAAATTCATCCTGCAAATTAATGCTAAAATGTCATTTAAGTGGATGCTGCCTGTGGCTCATGAAAGTCCTAGGAAGGATGATTCTCTGAAGCTGCAAGGAAATTTTTAGGGACACATGTCCATTGTAAGATTTCTTGGGCACAAAAGAAGCAAATATTAAGCCTACAGTTTCAATTTTGGTCAATATACTAGATTTTTGCCTCAGGGAACAGTGGAATAGGTTCCTTATGGCAGCCCTGTAGGGGTGCCTCCATTAAATCAGAGATATGTGTCTGGAGCAAAACCCTTGATGCCAATTATCAAAAGTTTCTTGTGCTTTGGTTTGTGTGGGTGTGGCATGGAGTGCTAAAACTAGATTTCCTTTGACTGGAAACTACATTCCATCTTTTATTGATTGTTCAGTTTTTCACTAATACAGTGCTAGACCTCTGGAGCATGTTTAATGCCATCACATTCTCAGCACAACTATAGACATTCTCCTGGCCAACATTTTCCCATGCAGGTGTAGCCATATGGTGTCTAGATTTCCACTTGTATCAAGTGCCTGCATTACCCACAATAAAATAAAGCTTGACCCAAGTGGAGAAAGTCACTCCTTTTATCTAGAAAATTGTTTAATTTCTTAAGAACTCAGTTATTTCCTGTTACAAAATTCTTGGAATTTAATGATATAATTCCAAACGGCACAGATTAGCAACACATCTTTTAACTTAGTATATTGATTTAATGTGAAACGTAAATCAGGTTTGTTAGATTTGTTTAAAGCACAAGTTCTAGTTCAGCAATAGGCAAAAAACCCACCACACATGAAAAAACCCCAAACCAACCAACCAACCAACCAACCAACCAACCAACCAACCAACCAACCAACCAAAAACAAAAAACAAAACAAACAAAAAATCCCAAATCTGCAACAAAACCAAACCAAAACCCCAGCCCTGCTTTAATGAAAGCTAACCTGCAAAGGCATAAATTTATTCTTGTCACCTCTCTTGTTTTATAACAACGTAGTCAGGAAGGGAGTATAGGGTGAGAGGTTGTTGAGTTATATTTGCTGTTTAAATCTTGCTTTTTTTACCTTGAAATCTGCGAAGGGGGGAAAAACCCATGGAAGTAATAGAAAATAACTTAGTATGTTCTGTAATTCTAGAAGTGTACGTTCCTTTTGTGTATGATTATGAAAAAAAAAACCCTAAATTTTTCCCCAGTTGTATCTTGCATGATAGAAAACTACAAATTAAAACCATATACTTATTATATTTTATACTCATTAAAAAATCCACTTTGTTGCGTATTTTAGGAATGTCTGAGCCTTTGAGTTCAAAATGAGGGGTGAGGCTGTTTGAGCAGGAAATTGCATTCTAACATATTGAACTGAAATACAGTCTGACATAACCACAGGTCTTGTTTGCAAGGTGTAACTAAAGAAAGGAAAAACTAGAGAATGGCACAGATCTCAGAGCAGGCTTCTCTCTGCCCACTGACTTAGGCAAACACAAAAGACATTACATGGAATTATCAAAAATTGAATTGTTTGAAGCCTCCTTTGAACACCCACTTTACTNCTTTCTTATTACATGAGTTCTCTGGCTTCAGGGGAAGTTTATTAGGTATTAGATACTTAACTACCTAAGGTACTAAGCCATATACAGTGATTTCTCTTTTAATCACAATCTGGAGATGTGAAGTGAGNGATTTTTTTTTTAATTTTTGAAAGCATTTTATATTTAGTAGCATTTTATATTGCTGCATTATGCCGGCAAGAATTAGACTATAACCTAGGACCTTTACAAATTAAACCTAAACTTTTACACACTTCTCTTTTTTATTTTTAAGGTTGCTCTTGTCCACTGATATGTCATATTTGGAAATATTTTCAGGTTTTTTGCCAGATACACCAGTATTTTACCTCAAAATGCCCTAATTCAATTGCAGCATTAGCCATTTAATGCAATTGAAAAGGTGGTTGAACTCCACCCTGCGTTTCTTATCTAACTGTGTGGCTAGGAACATTCTCTGTAGCTTCACCTAACCTTTATTGCTTTAGGTACTTTAATAACAATATAGTAGTGACTGCATTAATCTGCACACTTTTTTTTTTTTAATTGCCAGTCAATCCAAATGTTTTAGTTGTAGTTCCAAATCTGTCTTGAAGTAGTAGGCAAAGGGAAGAAAGGGAAAAGTTCTAGAAAGCTCTTGTTCTTAAGGCATGCTGCAAAATCTAGTGTTGTTAGCAACTGAGAAAGCCTCATAAGCATAAATAATCCCAATACAGATAACTCCCTGAGATCCACCTGGATAATGAAGCTTTAATGTCTGGCTGCACATGAAGTTGAAAAGCAATGTTCTATTCTCTCTAACTCAATATTCTGTGTAACTGCTTTGTGTTTCTCATCAATAATGCAGCCAGTTGCAGCTGTCTTCATGTTCCACCAAGCTCAACAATTAATTTATTCTAGCTTCTAAACTTTTTTTTTATTCATACCTCTGACTTAAAACAAATCATTAAGTTTGAATTTCTTCTTTTATAAAAAATTTTTGTCTTTACCAGTGAAATATATCTAATTTATTTTATTCTATTTACATTAAGAGACAAACAAACTAAAACCAAGAAAACGCAGTCAATCCCAGAAAAACAAGAAGTATGCCTAAGAGATGCAGGGAACCTGATATTTACATATTGTGTGAAAAAAACCATGTTGAGTAAAGGGGCTCAATAGTATAATTTTTAGGATGAAGCCAGAAGAAAGAGAGGTGCAAATGAATGGTTTGTAAGCTTTCTTGAGTTTAAATGAAATATTTAGACAAAGATTATCCTATGAATCATTACTGTGACACATACTGTTTCCCCAATCACTGTTCATTCTTTCAGAGCACTTTATTTGTGCATCATTTAAGTACCCTTTAAATGTTGCTAAAGTATCATTCAAATTTGATTTGTAGTTAAAAGGAGTTAATTAAAAATTGTAGAACACAGCTACCAAGGGCAGAGCTAATAATGTGAAATTTAACATTTAGCAATAAAAAATAAATGCATTCTGATTTTTAGAAATCAACCTGGATTCTGTCATAATTATAATTAAACCTATTGAACAAAAATAAATTTTTCTTGTACTGAGAAATAAGAAAAAGAAAAAACCCGAACACCTCAGACTTTACAGAAGTCCTCTATAAGGAGGGGAATAGCTACCAAAAATATGGCNNNATTGACTCAAGCTTCCAATCAAGCTCAATAGCAACATTCAGGTACAGAGTGCTTTGAAGTAGATGACTCAGAGTCCTGAGGTCTCATTTCTCTTTTCATCCACTGCTTACTAAGCTAGAGTTTTATCTTCCCTGAATGTTTCTTTGCCAAAGACTTTCCAAGACCTTATCTTTCCAAAATTGCTAGTGCAGAATTTCCTTTTTAGTACAATCCATTTTTTCCTCTCACCTTTTTAGGTCAATTCCTCTTTCTCCAGCTCTAGCAAAGCAGCTCCTGCTCTCCCACAAAAGATGCAACCTCTACCTTAAAGCTCTTCACCTCTGTTGCTTCTACAAGAGTCCTTCTACCTCATGAATTTATTTTATATGTCAAGAAGCTCTTGACAGTTCCAGCCAAGTTTTCCTAACCCTATTCTATTTTACATCTTCCTGTAAATGCTGGCATTGTATCCTTGGAAAATGAAAG
>VXBU01016442.1:0-88824 GCA_013400315.1 Bombycilla garrulus | reverse complement strand
ATCCACCTGCATCTGAAAGAAAGTTAGGACAAAAGTCAAAATGCTGCAGGATAACTTAACAGCTGCAGCCAGACATCTTGTGTCAATCTAGGAATACCATCTGGTGTCCAACTACACCCTACATTCCAAGTTTCAAGTGCTCGGGACTTGTCTTATTACACCTACACCAGGCTAGGCAGCAAGGCAGAGCAGCTCTGGGCCAAATACATGCAGGCACCTGGGACACAGGATGAGACAAACGAGGGGACAAAAAGGAGAGAAAACTCAGCTGACATGAAATTAAAGACACAGAATGCACAACAGACAAGTGACACCATACCCACCAGGACTGCTCTGCCCTGCACATCTCAGCATAGGAATCAAAAGTGAGACTTTCTACTTGGGTAGCCTAAGGGGCCACTTCGTGGACATCGCCATCCCCAAAGCTGACTCAAAAATCCCTCATGGTGAGTCCCCACCAGGCACCCTGCTCTCATCCCCTCAGTGGGTTGAAGCCCTCCACTTATCTTTTGTCTGAGGATGCAAATCTGCCTCAGGTGCCAAAGAGGCCCACCTCACCGTCTGGGAAGTCCCCACCATCACCATGCTGCTGTCTCTTAGTCAGCCGCAATAAAGAAAACCAAACATCAGTACATCATCTTAGCAGCACACCAGCCAAATCCCCACAATTCTGCTACTCACCGTCTCCTAAGAGTGCCCGTCTCCTCGGCCCACACACTCCAGCTGCACTCGGAGACTGATGCTTGCAGAGTCAAACTCATTGCGGCAGTATTGGTGCACAGCTGACAGACCACAATATTCATCTAGGGTGGAAGTAAACCCCGGTGGCAGAGGGACAGGGATCCCCAGGTGGGCCAGAGCAGGAAACCCCCATTTATCCTCAATTTTGTTGACCCTTCCCCCCACTATCGCTTCCTGCCTAGCCCTGGCATTAGGGTTACTGCCTGTACCTCTGAAGGGTTCTGGCATTTTCCTGCACACGTCACTGCCTGCAGCTGCTCTCAGAAAAACAGGGATGTCTCTAGAGCTGCTGTTTAGGGTTTGGGGTGGGGTGAGGGCTGGTACACCTGTAGTCTACCTTATATCCTAACCTTACCCATTATTTCCACTGTGGCCTCTCTAGCCCTTAAGTCCCTTACCTCTCAAGCCTTCAGCCTCTCTGTATCACTGTCATATCACTCTAATGTACCCTACAACCCTACATCTTGCAACCCTCTCCCTTTACTTCTGAAGGGCCCATCCTACTGCTGCTCTCTCCTCTAAGCAGACTTCAAATTGCCCCAGATTGCTTCAATTGTAAAGGCTTTTCTCCTTCTCTGGGCCACTGGTCCCAACACCTAGCTCTCGGAAGACGAGCAGACAAAATCCATCCTCAGAGAAAGGAACATGTCCACATTGGACATCGAGATGTTCTCCATCTAAAGAACACAAACAAGAAAGAATACTTAGAGTTGCACCAGAAACACCACTACCCCAACCACCATTTGTGTAGTTCCTCAAATTAAATCTCTTAAATGATGACCAAAAAGGGGAATTTTGCCTCAATTCAAACCCTTTAAAAGGAGGGACAATAGAGCTTCAGTCTCAATTTAAAGCTTAGAATCATGAAAATTTGGGGGGGGGGGGTTAACCTTAATTCAAATCCATAATACAGCCTCATCCTTTTTCCCCTTCCATTTAACATGGAATACAGGGATTCTCTGTTAACTAATACCCCTAACACCCTGGAAAAGGCAGGCTTTCCTTCAATTAATACCCTTAAAAACACAGGTGAAGGGGGATTCATATCCATTTCAAACACAGACAATTAAAAAAGAGGAATTTCCTCCTTCAATTTAAACTCCTTTTGTTCTCATAACCCCCATTTTTTTCTGGGGGCACCGCAGAGAAATTGGCAAAATTAAATCAAAAGGGGAAAGGAGAAAAGTCCCCCCTAAAAATCCATACTGGTTCACCTGTTCAGCTGCTGCTTCCTCGCACAAAGGTTGTTCCTCAGCACCTCCTCTAAATGATGCTCCAGACCCCAGTGCATCCAGGTGCTCCCCCAGACCCTCTGAGATGCTCTCACTGCCATTCCATGATACCTTCAGGAGCCCACCCCTCTCCTCCAGAAGCTCCATGCTAAAGTGAGCTGAGGAAACCCCTTCCCTTAAAACAGCCCAGCAGGGGCTAATGTCTCACTGTAACCCTCACAGTTCACACCTGGGGGAGGTCCTCTCATAGACGGGAGTGGTGGGGTGTGGCAAGACTTTGGCAGAGAGAGGCCACTGCCTGTCAGCACCCTTCCAGTTCTCGCCCCGCCCCCGCCCCCGGTACCGCCCGGTACCGCCTCACAGAGCCCTTACTCTGCCCCGAGCTCCACCCTTCTTGGGAAGAGTGTGGTGCTATCTCTTGTGCCCCCGCTACTCTACCCTGGGCCGGCCCTTCCCCTCTCCCCTCAGCCAAACCGGGGCCACTCCTGGCCCCGCACGGAGCCCGGGGCACCAAGGTGGGGCCAGGAACAGGACCAGGTTTCTGCTTTGGGTCCTGCTGGTGTCGGCTGCAGGTCCTGAGTGGTGCCGCCTCTCCCCTGACGGGTGGGGTGAGGGTCTTGGGTCCGGAGGACCTGGACGCCTTTGGGGCTGGGGTCGGGACTGGCATTGCTGCGGGCAGCAGGAGCTGCTCTGGGACGGGCGCTGGAGCCGAGCCCGGTGCTGCCACGCCTGCTCCAGCTGCTGCCGGCGCTGCGCTGAGGTACTATGGGGCTCTGGGCACAGTCACGCTGTGGCTGTGGGGAGCTGGGGCTGTGCCGCTGACCAGGCATGGGAGGACGGTGGCGGTGATTTCCTCGTGCTGGCTGGAACTGTCCGGGCCGTGGAGACCTCCCATGCCAGCCCCGGGAGCCCCCAAACCTTGCTGCTCCCTGCAGGGCCAGGGAATTTTTTTCCAGCGTAGGTAGAGAATTCTTTAGGAGAAAACTCAAATCTCAAGGATATGGGATCTGAGGGGAGAGGAGAGATTCTGGTATAAAATCAAAATGCAATGTGAAAAATAAATCTATGGAACAGCTCATTTCCACTCTCAGTGTGATCATCTGTGATTCCAGCTGGTCTGATGGGATTTGCAACCTATGGGGCTGTCATGGCCTGCTGGGTGCTGAGCATGACAGAAAATAATGGAAAATCTCTCTGGACCAGGCATTCTCAGTGGTGTCCCAAAGGTCAAGCAGTGCCCAGCACCTCTGGGTGGAATTGAGGGTCCCAGCACAGCCCTGCTGTCGTATTCCTCTGGAGCCAACACTTCCCAGCATCCCTGGCCAGGGTTTGGGGCTCCCAGCACAGGCTCCCTGGCACATCCCACTCCTTCTTCAAGTCCCCTCTAACCAGGATGATTTTTTGGGACAGGAGCACCCAAAGCCAGCAGAACTGGCCTTAACCACTATTGGAGGAATGTCTCCTCTTTCCTTCTCACCAAATTCCCATTATCAAAACCCAGCCTGAGGCTCAGCTCCCCATGTCCTCAATCTCTCCAAGGAATTGGCCTTGGATTTCCCAATCCAGCAGGGCAGAAATGCATTTGTCCTTATTGTATACCCAAATTGCAGTAATTGCTTAAGAAATAATTGAAAGAAAATAAAGGAATGAAGAGAAATAAGAGCTGCCAGCTCCAACCAAGGGATGCTCAAACCCCTTAGCAATGATTTGTTTAATTAACAAATTCAAACACAGTAATTAACACCACATCCATACAGTATGATTCTTTTTTACTGAGTTACAGCTAAATATTGCAGAATGCAAAAAACTTTCTAAACTCAGAAACTCTTAAGAGATATACAGGGTATAGCTGCAGAGTATTGGGATTCTGGGGGAAAAAACCCCAAAGTTTTCAGTCATTAGCATCTTCCCTTGTCATCACTGCCAGCAAACACGGCTTCAGCCTCAGGAAGACACAGAGAGTCAGAGATTTTACAGATCCTGATCTCACCACAGCCCTTCAGCAGGTACAGTCTATAGGAGACGGTAGAAAATGGGTCAGAATGGACAGCCTACTTCCAGAAAATCATCATAATTCATTAAGCATTCAGTAGAGCTGTAAGAACTTCCCCAAAGGTTCCCTGTGGACTGAGCGCTCTGAGGTGAAGCACAGGCTGGACCTGCCCTGGACAGACTACGGAAACCCCAGAAGCAAAAACTACTTGGCCAGTTCCATAAAACACTCCAAAATCAGGCTTCTGGGATGTGACCATCTCTTCTCTCACCTGGCAGTAGAGGCCTAAGTAATGAACTTCCCTCCTGTGGGTTTTTTGGGATATGCAGTGAGCTGCAGGGGGAAACAACCAGAACCCAGTTATTTCCCACAATTGGAAAAGTGGGGAAAAAGGATGCAGGGGCACTCCTGGTGTGAGTAACTGGGATCAAGCCCCTCAAACCAATGGAAGCACAGACTGAGTGACAAAGCCTCTGGGACCAATTTGCTAGGATTTACAATATCATATCTACCTGCAAAACAAGCAGGGAAAGGGACTTGGTTACACACAGACTGTGACAACACAAAGAGCACCTCTGGCCGTCAGAAAGGGCTCAAATCTGGTCCTCACATCACCAATTCTTTCCATTGGATTCTTTCCCTGCAACTTTTACACTTGGAAAGCTCACCCAACTCCAACATTCAGTGTCCACACAGGAACTTTGTCCAGTAATGGTCAGAGCCACACGCTCAGCTTTTGCTGGACAACCAAGAAGCTGGACAGCTTCCACAGTCAACTTCCTCACACTGTTTGCTCCCAACTCTTCCTATGTGTAGTCACAAGATTTTAGTAGAGCAAAACATCAACTTGATTTATGATGTAATATTTCAATACAAAGTTACAGCAAAAGCATTAAGTCCATTTGCAAAAAAGGCAAAAGAAATATGATGAAAAGTTAAGTGAAGATCTGGAGAAGTGAATCAGAACTAACTAGAAACAACATATTAAATTACTGAGACATAAATAGGAACCTAATGCTGTGCTTGATAAACAGAAAATACTAATTACCATGAAAATTGAAGGAAAAGTTACTGAAAATCTTGCATAACGCAAGATACCACGGACATGAAGCAGTCCAGCACTGAATTGCTCTGAGTGAAGTAAGCTGTTCTGCTGGAACTATTGAAGCACATTAAGGTTTCACAGAGGGGATTTAAACAAAGAATGATATAAGGTTAAATCTCACCCTTTGCAGCACCTCTTGCAAGGCAGCTCGACTTTCAAGAGTAAGTGGTTCCTCATGAATAGCAGCTTGCTTTTCCGGGGTTCCTAGAACATAGCTGAGATGCCACCGTTTAGAGCATGCACTTCCCCCTCTGAAGCAAAAAATCCAAAGCCAGCACTACTCCAGAACCCTGAGAGACAGCCATGGATTCTGGGCTATAGGATGCAGTGAAGAATGGCACAGACACCAAGAGCAGTGCAGAAGCAGCATTACTCTCCAAGAAAGTGCCATCCTGCAGCCAGCTTAGTGCTTTAGAGAATTGTACTGCCATGGAAAAAACAAAGTATCACAGCTGTGCAATGAAGCAAAAAACCCAAAGCACAGGAGTCCTGAGTAGCAGGGTGAACATCCACAGCAATACAACAAAATAAATGGCAACTTCAGAAAAAAAACAGGGACATTAAAACAAGTACTTGACAGACTGGAAAGAAAACATTGCTTTTGATATATATGTTATAAAATAATTTATCTGGAATAAATCACGTTTATAATAAAAGAAATTGTAGAACAAGAGCTGCGATAAAAGAAAGGATTGCCCCACTAGAATTACAATATTGCAGCTGTTGACAAAACCAAGAAAAGAAAACCAAATTGGCAAGTTAATGGAAGTAGCTCCATTGGAGATGACGCTATCAGAAACATTTCAGAGAACACCCAAGCGATAATCACTTGATAGGCATCGCTCATCAAAATAACCCAAGTTGTCAGGAAAAACTGCATCTCAATACCTGGTTCCCATAAACCAAAATCTGCATTCACCAGAATTCATCACTTCCCAGAAACGGTTTTGTCCAGCCCACGGCAGAGAAAAGAAGGCTACATGAATATGCAAAGACAGGGAAAGAAAGGAGTTCTGCTCCAGGCTAAAAAAACTGCTCGGCGTTGTCCCTTGGATTGTGGCTATCGAGGACTGTATTTCAGTCTCAAAATAAAAATTGCTTATTTTGATCATACTTAATTTGGCTTGATCTGATTATTTATCTATAACAGTTTTGATACGATTTTTTTTTTTTACTTTGTTTCAGTCAAGCAGAGAAGAAAGATGCCTTGAATACACAGACAGCATAGCAAAGAAAATGCCAAACTTGCCTATCTGTGCTGGGCCTGAGACTTCGGGCGTTTGCTTCTTTTTTTATTTACTCGGCTGTGTTCAGCCACACTCGGTGCAGCTTGGTCAGGCTCAGCTCTATTCGGCCGGGCTTGGCCCTCTTTGGGCGGACTTGCCATGTTCGGTGCAGCTCGGTTCGGCTCACTGAGGACGGCGTGTGCCAGGCCGAGGTGCCGCACGGGAAGGCGGGGACACCTCACGTTAAACGCCCAAAGCTTGGTGTTCCCCTGCTGCCGCGTCCCGCGGGCGGCCTGGCCCTTTCCCGGACATGAACGGCAGCGTGGGCTCGGGCAGACCATCTTAGGCAGCGACTGCACTCGCACTAATTAATGGTCACGAGAACAGGTGGTGGGTTCGGCAGTACTCGGCTCAGTTTGGCTCAGCTCGGCTAGACTGGGCTCACAGCTTTCCTGATGTCAGCTCCTAAGAATTCTACTGGACACAAAATGGAGCCTCTAAAGGCTTGTGGGTTTCTAAAGAAACATAATTTTTGACTCAAGTCTCGATACAGAGGTGATGGCTCCTTTAGGACAAGAATGTTTATGTGTAGAAGCAATTCCCTCATTTGCATCTCATTTTTATTTAACCCCCCCAAACATTCAGTACATATCACAGGGAACACACAGTTCTACTTTTCCCCTGTCCAGTATTTGTACAGAGGACCCAGGCACAGCATCCATTGAATAAATCCTGGTTTACATTTCAAAGGTTTCCATTCCGGCACTGCCTGTTTGCAGATCTGGACTGGCATTTTCACCTACCCTCATAGCCACATTCAGGAACATTTTATCAGATTTCACAGAGAATTCCCAATAAAACTCATGTATAATCAAAGAGCAGAAAACCCTCTGAGGTTTAATTCCATATTTGCCCTGTTCAAAGTGGAGGGAGGATGGGCTTTTGTTGTACATCACAGCAGCAGCAGCGATGGATCAGGGCCTTTTTTTTTTTTTAATTTAAAAAATGGGTAATAAAAATAATATAAGTCTGAGATACATGTCTTTGAAAGCCATTAAAGCTTTTAAATCTAAGAAGATCATAATGATTTCTGAGTTCAGTCTTCTATTTATACTGGTTTTGGTACCATGAAATTAACCAAGTTCTTCAAGAAATAGGAAATAATCACAACTAAACCTCTAGCTCCTCATTATTTGCACTTACACTCCAGTGTAAGAAGCTCTGCAGCATTTTTTTCCTATCGCATATGGGAGAGAGGATGGATATTAATGATACACATATTCATAAACAGTCTGTCTGGTTCTTCAAACAGTCAGAAGTGCCTGTAATAAAAAGGATATAGGTAATATTGTGTCTCAGACTGTTCAAGAAAAGGGAAATGGGAATTTTAATGTCCCACTGAGAGATGTTTAATAGAATCTTCCCCGAGTTTGCACACAATAATAAAATATTGAGGTTTTTGACCAAACAAGTTAGATCTGGATGAGAACAGCTCAGGAGTCTTTCATGGCTCACAGTGATGATGGCAGAGCACAGAATGTTCAAGGTGAAATGTTAGTTCCCTGAATTAATGCTCTGATGCAGCCAGATTTTTCTGCAAATAGACATAAGAGTTTCTTCTCCTTGTTTCCGAGTTTCCAAGTCATCCTGTAATTCACAACCTTCACTAGTGCAGACCAATCTGACATGGGTAAGAAACAGATCCGGCTCCTGTGCTCCAAGCCACATGTCCCCAATGTAGACAGAAGTCAGGAATACAAAAACAGCTGTGGAAGATGAGAGAACAATCAGAAAACACATTCTTCTATTTCCACACAGAAATACCAAGCCAACCTGTTTACCTCCAGGACTATATTTTAAAATAGTTCCCTCTTTTTCTAGATGGAAAGTCTGGAGTGGCTTTGCCCATGCAAAGCCAACGATCCTACTCACAAGAAGGAACAAACCAGTTTCCTGTTAAATAAAACAGTTGGAAATCTGACCTGTCAGAAGCTATTATTGACCAGCAATAGGGACCAGCATCCAGGCCCATGTGGACTTGTTTTTTGCAGAGATTGTCCATCT
Source organism: Bombycilla garrulus (assembly GCA_013400315.1). Taxonomy (NCBI): domain Eukaryota; kingdom Metazoa; phylum Chordata; class Aves; order Passeriformes; family Bombycillidae; genus Bombycilla; species Bombycilla garrulus. Next base: position 80,463 of record VXBU01016442.1, on the reverse strand, counting down.
TGGAATGATTTTTTTTTTAATGTTTTGTTCCATTTTAGTACTTGAAAGGAAAGTTTCTTAGAGGGAGTGTGAGTGTTGCAGTGTCAGAAAACCTCCCATGTGACTGTACTCTATGCTGCCCACCCCTGCCCCCATCCCACCAAAGACACAGCTTCTACTATGGGAAGCCATGAGCCTGGGTGGATATGGGAAAACTCATTTCCTGAATTAAAAAAGCCGTGGAATTTCCTAGTTCCTCCCATCACTACCTGGTAACATAAGTACTAAGGACAAGTCACCTGTCTTGTCCACATCCTCTTCTGTCATTGCTGACAGGCACAGGGATTTCACCAGCTCGTGGAAGGTGCTGGATAGGCCCTGCTCCTCCAGGAGCTGGAGCATGATGGAACTGAACACACCGAGTTCCCTGCAGAGCCCAGCTGAGGTGCTGCTGGCCTGGCAGAGCCGAGTGTAAAGCTTAAACAGGTTGTTCCTCAGTGTCTCATCCCTGAGCATCTCCCGCCAGGCCACCGGCTGTGGCAGGACGCAGCCTCGCAGCCACCTCAGCGCTGGGGACACGTCCTGCTCTCTGAGTAGACTCTGCCCAGCCAGGGACCTCAGCATCCACTTAGTGACCACATGAGTGGAGGCACAGGTGACAGCCACTGCCTCACCCCCAGGTTCACCGGCTCTGAGGGTCTCCCCTCCATGAGTGGAGGATGGTGCTGGGAAAATGGGGTTCCAATGGGCAAGTATGGAATTCAAATGTTCTCTGCATTTCCCCAGCTCGGACACTTCCACATCTGCAGCAGTATCATCTTCTTCCACCTCGTTCTTTTTCCCAGCATGATGAGACACATGAGATGAGGCTTGAGGTTTGCTCTTGTCTTTAATATTTTCTGTAAGAAGAAAACCACCACCAAAACAAACATCAGACACTCCAAAGCATTTTCCAGGTACAAAACTGTGCAAGTAAGGTGCCCTCCTGTGTTCATTCAGTTGATACAATGCTAAGTACAAGCCTCGCACAGCAGCCTTGTGGAGCTTGAGCTGTTCCAAGGGGCTCCAGGAGCTCCCAGGGACTCCAGGCTGGAGCCCTATTCCAGACTGGAGCACCCAGCCTGGAGAGGAGAGAAGCTCCTGAAGCCTGGAGCAACACAAGCCATGTATACAGTACATTACAGGCATCACTCCAAAACCTCCCTCCACGTCCTTCTGAGGAGTTTGAAAGAATAAGAAAACCTCTAGAAAAGTTAAAGCTTTTACAGTATCCCTTAAATACAGGATACTTCCTTAACTGACACAGAACATTTAAACAAACCTCCAGAAGCTTTAATGTGCAGCAAAAGCAGCTGCTGCTGAAGGAAAGAAGTATTGTTTTAAGACCTCTCACTCCCAAGCTCCTTGCACTTCTTGTTCAGAGAGAACAAGAGAAGTCACACAAGTCCCGAGATATTTTTCCTTTCTTCAAAACTGATGACAAGAAGAAAACTATTTAATCTTCTCTTTATTTATTATTTTTACTTACACATTACTTTCAGATCCCCATCCACATTTAGAATGATTCAAACCTTTGAGCACAAACCTTCCAAGCACTGCTTTTTCTTTTACAATTTCATTAAAGAATACCATTTTTCAAAGCCTGATATGAGATTTGCAACTAAGTTTCATTTTAAAGCTCTTTCCATTTTTTAAACTGTGTTTCTCCAAAGCTTCCAAATAGTGTTAAGGTTAGAAATCCCCACAGGGAAGATCTGAAAAATGCCTTTCCATCTCCTTTCCTCCTCCTTCCAGCTATAAGAGTCTGACAGAAGGTATTAGTAGTAGTTCCAGAGAAGTTTGCCTCGCTTGTACTGTTGGTCTGTAACAGCTGCAACAAAATATGCGTTCCTGGAAGTATGTGAGCACTTACTGAGCAATTCCTTGTTTTGGTACTTGTGAGCCAGGGCCTGCAGCTCCTCCTGCAGCTGCAGGTCTTTGCTGACAAGGCTCCACTTGTGCAGCAGCAGCAGCAGCTCCCTGCTGGAGAGGACGCTGTCATTGACTGTGAAACGCCTCATCTCCCTAAAAGCCTCAACAACACCAGCACGGTATTCCAGCACAGAGCTGAGGGTGCTGAGGAACTCAGCCAGCTTGGACACATCTACATCAGTCCTGGCAAAAGAAAACATAAGTGCCATGTGTTCTCCTGCACACTAATTCATAAGTACAGTTCTTATTCCTTCCTGTCAAAATGACCAGGAATCAAGGACGTAGGACTTGACAGCAACTGTGCATCACATTTTACTTTATTCCCAGTGTATTCAAACACCTAAATCCTCCTGTCAAAGAAATCTCATCCAAATTCACTACTCAACACATAAACTAAAGGTGAGAAAAGCCATTCATCTACCAGAGATAAAGAAATCCTCCTGGTCTTAATAAAGTTCAAACTGAACAGAGGATGAAATACAAACCAAATGAAACGAAAAACAAAACAAAGAACTTACCGAATGTGTTTAATCAACGTGACCAAAACATACAGAAATTCATTTACAAGCTGAATAGGAAGAAGTTTCCTCTTCTCCTGGGACAGATTCTTGTTTTCTCTCTTGTCTCCTAAATTTGTTAGCCACAGAGTATGGAGTAAGGAAATAATTTTATTTATCACCTTGTTTTCCAGAAACCTGAAAAATAAAACAAAACAAACAAATAAACCAAAACAAACAGAAGAAAAAACAAAGAAAACCACATTTGGAAGGCAGATCCTCACCAGCAGCTGGTCCCTCACCTACAGGGGACCACATTATAGTGCACTTGTGGTGAACTTGCCTGTCAGGACACTCAGTGCAGAAGAGACTTTTTGTGTACATGCAGACGTGTGAGTGAGAGGCAAGGAGAGGAGGAATGCTCCAGACAGCTCAAATGCATCACTGTGCCACTTGCTGTGCAGCAGCTCCTGAGATAGGATGTGAACTAAGGGTGCTTGGAATGTAAAAGGTAAAGATACCAATACAAGGGGCCATTTTTCTTTCTCAGTTTTTCAAGGAAGTGTTTTCCAAATCACAAAGCCCCCCCAGCACCATCTCTCCTACCACAGCCTGAAAGCATCTTGATTCTGTTTGCAAAACCAGAATCATCTCAGAGACATCTCAGAGCTCAGCAAGTTCTGCCACTACAGCCCTTGGTGCCTATCTCCCTTGTTTTCACACTCAGTCACATCATTATTCTACTGTGGACAGGAAAATTGTTCCCATTTCTCCCATACTTCTCTGGTCGCCTTTTCTCTAAGCTGTGCAGGACCCACGTGAGGAGGCTGTGATCCTGTATCAGTTCATAGGCAGCTCTGGTTACACGGGCAGCACTTTGTAGTATCTCCAGAATACGACTCTGAAACAGAAAATGCAACCTGTTGTTTTACAGTCAGGATCCAATTATCTAACTTAGAATTAGCAATTTGACTGGCATGGGAATCAACTTCAAGGGAAAATTAATACCACCACCTGTTCTNCTCCACTTGTGCAGCAGCAGCAGCAGCTCCCTGCTGGAGAGGACGCTGTCATTGACTGTGAAACGCCTCATCTCCCTAAAAGCCTCAACAACACCAGCACGGTATTCCAGCACAGAGCTGAGGGTGCTGAGGAACTCAGCCAGCTTGGACACATCTACATCAGTCCTGGCAAAAGAAAACATAAGTGCCATGTGTTCTCCTGCACACTAATTCATAAGTACAGTTCTTATTCCTTCCTGTCAAAATGACCAGGAATCAAGGACGTAGGACTTGACAGCAACTGTGCATCACATTTTACTTTATTCCCAGTGTATTCAAACACCTAAATCCTCCTGTCAAAGAAATCTCATCCAAATTCACTACTCAACACATAAACTAAAGGTGAGAAAAGCCATTCATCTACCAGAGATAAAGAAATCCTCCTGGTCTTAATAAAGTTCAAACTGAACAGAGGATGAAATACAAACCAAATGAAACGAAAAACAAAACAAAGAACTTACCGAATGTGTTTAATCAACGTGACCAAAACATACAGAAATTCATTTACAAGCTGAATAGGAAGAAGTTTCCTCTTCTCCTGGGACAGATTCTTGTTTTCTCTCTTGTCTCCTAAATTTGTTAGCCACAGAGTATGGAGTAAGGAAATAATTTTATTTATCACCTTGTTTTCCAGAAACCTGAAAAATAAAACAAAACAAACAAATAAACCAAAACAAACAGAAGAAAAAACAAAGAAAACCACATTTGGAAGGCAGATCCTCACCAGCAGCTGGTCCCTCACCTACAGGGGACCACATTATAGTGCACTTGTGGTGAACTTGCCTGTCAGGACACTCAGTGCAGAAGAGACTTTTTGTGTACATGCAGACGTGTGAGTGAGAGGCAAGGAGAGGAGGAATGCTCCAGACAGCTCAAATGCATCACTGTGCCACTTGCTGTGCAGCAGCTCCTGAGATAGGAGGTGAACTAAGGGGGCTTGGAATGTAAAAGGTAAAGATACCAATACAAGGGGCCATTTTTCTTTCTCAGTTTTTCAAGGAAGTGTTTTCCAAATCACAAAGCCCCCCCAGCACCATCTCTCCTACCACAGCCTGAAAGCATCTTGATTCTGTTTGCAAAACCAGAATCATCTCAGAGACATCTCAGAGCTCAGCAAGTTCTGCCACTACAGCCCTTGGTGCCTATCTCCCTTGTTTTCACACTCAGTCACATCATTATTCTACTGTGGACAGGAAAATTGTTCCCATTTCTCCCATACTTCTCTGGTCGCCTTTTCTCTAAGCTGTGCAGGACCCACGTGAGGAGGCTGTGATCCTGTATCAGTTCATAGGCAGCTCTGGTTACACGGGCAGCACTTTGTAGTATCTCCAGAATACGACTCTGAAACAGAAAATGCAACCTGTTGTTTTACAGTCAGGATCCAATTATCTAACTTAGAATTAGCAATTTGACTGGCATGGGAATCAACTTCAAGGGAAAATTAATACCACCACCTGTTCTCAGCAACTGCAAGGAAGGAGAGACATTTTCTGTTCAAAGCTTCACACCACAGGTGCTACTCTTACAAGAAGGCTTCAGGTAGGAAGACCATTTTATCTTTTTGTCCAAGGTTTTGATACCTGCAATACTCAGGGCGGGCACTCCCAAATCTGAAAGCTCCTGGCACGTGAGTTTCCCTCCTGCTGAAGCACTGCTCAGGTAACAAATGTGCTGGCTGGGGAATAGAGACCCCCAAGAAAGAAAAGGCCTTGGCTGTAGGAGCAGAATAACGGTAGCCACAGGAGGCTCCATGAAGGCAGGAACCTATTCCAGTTGCAGGGGACAAGGATGGCACTGGTTTAGACATAAGCAATTCTTTTTCCCTCCACACACACAAAAATCAACAGATTTTTAAGAGGCCAGAGGCAGAGTCAGCTGCTCCTTTCTGCTTGAGATCTCAAAGCCATGCAGACTTTTGTGGTTTGGGGTTTTTGGGTGCTTTCCTTTAAAATTCTCACCTGGGAGCCCTCATCACACAAAGGACTGTTGAAAAAGGAAAGAATGACCTGGAAAATCCTCTGGTAGTCATAAAGCTCATAACAATGCTTGTCACGCAGCCCTTCCCCAAGAAAGCTGAGGATCCACTCACGCTCTGTTTTGTACTGGAAGGCACAAAGAAAAATCCCAGCATCAGCCATTTTGACATTTCCAAATAATCCCTGCTCCTAGGAGCACAAAACCCTGGTTCCCTGTGAGTGCCAGCCCAGGGCTTCCCACAGCTTGTCCTGGACTTCTCCATTTCCATTTCTATTTAATTCAGTCACTAACAGGAACACTCAGTCTGCAGCCCAAACAAGCAGTGAACATGGAACTTTAGAAGTTGCTGTTCCTACAGTACTTCAGCTGAACTCAACATTACTAATCTAAACTCAAAGAGGAATGTGAGCTAGCTGGGGCAGAATATTCTGTTGATTGTGCTCACGGAGCATACACAGCACAACTGATTGTGTGTTAGTACTAAGAAAACAACAAAAACCCCAAAGAAATCACAGAAATTTTTGCTTCCAATATGAAGCAAAAGAAAGATGCCTCTAATTAACCACCTATGGGAGAGTGAGATTTCACTGTACTTTTATGGCTTCTCTCTATAAATTTCTGAAGAATTACTGGATACCTAAAATGGGACTCTTACCTCAAAATCAAAACTGTAGAAAAGCTGGAAAAAACCTGGTACTTTCTTCAGGTCCAAATACTGGTGTGACAGAAGGAATCTGTTTACCTTTATGTACATGTGCTCCTCTGGGAAGAGAAAAAGCTGGCATTGTGGAGGAGCAAAACATTCCAAATCAACAGCCACGGACAACAACACATGGAAGCTGCAGTGTGCAGGGTTCCCAGCTGGGAGAACAGCCCAGGAACTGCAGAAGGCCTTTGCTCTGAGTCTTATTCTATTGCTGGCCATCCCTCCCCTTCTCTTCCCCAGAATGAAAAGCTCAGCCAGAGCACAGAGCAGGTGAGGAGATCAACCTTCCACAAAGCTCTTTTTTCCACCCCAGCAGTGACACACACAGGAAGTTCCAGTACCTGGCTTCAGCAACTGCTGGGCTACACGAGCAATGTAGAGGGTCAGGGAGAAGGTGAACCTGAGGTTTGGCTGCCTGATTCCATTCTGTACAGCATCCAAGAGATACAGCAACTGCAAGAGCCCAGGGAGAGAAGGCTGAACCACAGCCCAGCTGAACACAACAGGAGCACGAATGCATATATTGGCTTCTTGGACATTCTGTAGGCCACATAGGTGAAATACCAATTCCATCAGCATTTCCATTCCTACGAACAAAATCCCCAAGAATTGCTAAAACACATTTTTCCCCACATTCTCTGTCCATTGATTAGAACAGGAGGAAACAGAGCAGTAGAGGAGAAATAGTGGGAGAGAGGATAAAAAACTTCCTCTAGCAGTCTCACCACATGCAAACAGGTGGACAAGCAAGGCAGCATCTCTCCCACACACATCCATGGCCTACAGTCTCATCTGCCAAACTGTCAATGAAGCTGAGCCTTACCTGGCTCTTCTCTCGAAAGCGAGCACCTTCCAGATGGGAGCGGAAGGAAGCCAGGACAAAATAAGCAGCTGCTCTCATGTTGGAGTCATAGCTGCTCAGGGCAGCAACTGTGAGACCCAGGGCATTGACTTCCACAAATTTGTGACATGCCACCACACACTCTGTGAGGGGACAGAGGAAAAGAAACAGAAAGCACTGGCTGTGTTACCACTGCCATGTCCCAGCATGTGCAACAGTACTGTAATCCTTAACACTTCTGGTAATGAGCACCCATTGCTTGCTCTACCCCCACAAACTACCACCTCAGTACACGAAGACTCCTTCAGCTGACAATAGGTTTCAACAATTCACTCTGAACAGGAATTCTTTACCTGATCTGAAGTTCATGGGGCTGCTCTCATTTACGTGACACAGAGATGATCCTGCCCACCAGGCCATGCAAAGTTAGGGGTAAATTCTGTATCTCACTGTTTCGGGGAAGTTAAGTATAAAGAACAACAAGGGGGAAATCTCATCTCTCCAGAGCATTTTTGGGTGCCTGAAAGACCAGCACTAAAACCCTTGTGTAACAGAAAGGGTTAGAGAATAACACACAAACAGCCCATCAACCACAGCCGCTGTCCCTGTGCAGGCACAAGTGACTCTGCTGGCAAGACCTGCTCTGAGCCAAGTACTCAGCTGTACCCTGAACCCTTCTGGGTAAAGCAAACTCCAGCAATGACCAGAAATCAGCCCAACAGAGCACAGGAATCACACCCTTCAATGTAGCATTTATCTTCCACAGCATTTTGTCACCAGCATTTGCAGTTTCTCCTTTAAGGGCTTGTGTTCTGTGTTTTGAAGGGTTGCTGACATTTCAACCACCAATGGCTAGAAATGACTTGGTGTGAACCTTCCACCTTATCTCCAGGAATGGAGCACAATGGCATCCTTAGTGGTATTTTACCACTACAAATGTACCCTGAGTTTAGCAGTAATATTCGTGTATTTTCTTGTCATCCACACTGAAGGCCAAGAGGAGATTTCAAGAAACAAATATTCCTATTTGAGAGGGGGCTGCATTCTTACTGCGTAGTACCTACATTTGGTCCACTGATTTCCTCCCCTATCGCTGCCCACGTAGACCAGTGTGTGTGAGTGTATATGTATATATGTGTAGGTAAATATTTATAAAATTATGTTAAAAAAAACACATATTATTTCAGTCCCTGCACCAGCACCTGGGCTATTTCTCTCAACTTGTTCACAACTATTCAAACTCCTAAAACTCAATTTCATGCCTGGCAGTTTCTCAGTGCCAGCTCTGCTGGTTCTGGGCCAGGTAAAGCAGGGTCTCCACTTGCCCAAAAGCCACTGCCATTTGTCCCAGAGCCATCACTCTGCTGTCCTTCAGGCAGCAGCTCTGGGGAACTGCTGATGTGCACCAATCATTCTCACTGTGCAGTAGTGCCACAGAATGAAATCCAAGGTTCTCACTTTGGCAGTCCACAGGAAGATTTATTTGAAAAACTCTCCTTCACTGTAAACAGGCAGTGCTAATATTTCCCATCCCGCTGACCCTGTTTTCAACAACTAAGATAAAATAAAAAGCTCTTATTAGAAAAGCACCCCAATTTAATTCTATGTCTGACATACAGCTTGCTTAGAGGACCTTGAGAACCAGGAAGGAAAAGCTTTCCACAAGATGCTTACCAGAGCTACAGACAGAACTTGCTATCTGCCCAAGCCCAGACTTACTTTTTCCTCAGCGAGCACTGAACACTGCGCAGGAAGCCCATGTTATGTATTCTGATAGCAATGTGCAGTCAGGACAAAGAGGAAATCAATAAAGAACTGGGAATTCCGAGAGCAGCTGACACAGTTTACAAGCACCATGGGACTGGGACTCATTCCACTTGGGCCCCTTCAAACTGTCCCTCTTAGGACACAGACTCTTACTCTGTGTGGACAAGCTAAGAGGGCTATTTTCTCCTCAGATTCAGGATGGCCACTATCTTTACAGCTCCACAGGAACAGGATGTACAGCAATTCCCTCAGCCTCGACGCTTCCCACATCAGCAGGCACCGACTGGCTGCAGTGCTGCTGGGGCTGCCACAGACACCAAATCCCTCCCTCCATGGGATGGCCAGTGCTGGCAGAGTGGCCTTTTCCCAGCTACCAGCACTAGGTTCCATAGACAGCAGCTGTCCATGCTCTTCAGTCCTGTGCACCTCAAAGGCCCAGCACTACCTGGATTACCTAAGATCCCTCCAACAGCAAAATGCCAAAGAGCTCCGGTACGTTTTCTCCTCAGGGGACTTAAAGACAGCTCTTTTCCTGCTGCCAGGATTACACAGAGCACTTCAAACCATAGCTAAGGACAGGCTAAGCACACCCACACAGGTGCTGCACTTACAGGGGTCTGGGTGAACAAAGGACTGTGAGTGTGGTTTCAGTGACAGACANATGACATCATCCCATTGTGAGATGCTCCACCCAGGGGGAGGAGCCAAGCATTTCCACCTGGATATAATGTGGGAATTGGGACAGAACAAGTAGCCCTTACCCACTGGTTTCCAGAGGACAAGAGCTACCAGACCTGTCTACAGGATCACTACTTCAGCAAGACCACCGCATCTGGACTGCTGCCACCACCCTAACTAGCAGGGTATCAGGTTGTATTCTGACTCTGTCAATGTTTTTGTTTCTTTTGTATTACTTGCATGTATTTTACTTTTTCCTATTAAACTGTATTTCTGACTTGGAGTCTCACTGGTTTTGCTTTCAAACCAGCACAGAAACACTGGCCTCAAGCCCATCTGTCTGGTGCAAAATGAGTTGGCTGAAGTTTCCCTGTTCTACAAGCACAGCCTGTAACAAGCCAGATCTCCAGCCAGTTCAGTCACAGCCCTCACAGTAGTTTGTTTCTTCCTTCTCAAGTCAGGCAGAAATTCCTTGCACTATTAGCTCTTGGATCAGAGATAAGAGAGCTCCAGGTGCAGCTCCTGCAGCACAGCAACTTGACACTAAATACCAAAGAGAAACACTCACTTTACCTGGTCTGGTCAGTTCACTGAAGAGCTGAAGTAGAAAACAAGGATCATAGAAGTCATCAAGGCTCTTGACTGTTTCATCTTTATATAGTGACTCTTGTATCCCCTGAAACCAAATCCAAACCAGTATTTTTAAGGAACAGCACCAATTTCAAAATTCCACAACCACCTCATACCACTATAAACTACCTGATACTACATCTGGTAAAATATGATGCAACACAGGGCGAGACAAGCCCGTATTTAAACCCAGCTTCCACTAAGACAGTATCTCCTATTTCCCCTGACTATTTCCCCTGACTAGCACCAACAGCTGCAGAAGCATGTCAGCAAACTGTAAGGAAGGCTGGAGAGCTCATTGCCAGCAGATCCTTGGGCTGTCCAATCCTGGTCTCACACACATGACAACCTTTGCAATGCATAATGACCCCTGCTGCCAAGATATTGCCCATATCTTGCAATTAATTTAAAAGGCGCTCCTAAAGAACCAATTCCAGTCCTCCTATGAATTGAAATATCTCTCCTGATGGAATCAAACTGCAGTGTATTACATAGATGCAAGAAATTAATGGCTCAAGGCTCTTTCTGCACATCCAAAGAAGGATAACCATGCATAGGCTGACCCAAAAGCACCTGTGATGGCAGCAGCCGGCGATGCTGAGGGAATGACAGAATCGTCTTCATCATCTTCTCTCCATCCAGCAGACACAGAATCTCCTCCATACTTGGCTGCTGCCACAGGGACTTCCCCAGACTCTTGCAAGTCTTGTGATGCTCCACAGCGGCTGGACCCCACAGAAGGATCCTTCGACATTGTTAAAAATACAGTAGGCAACAGAGCCAAAAGGAATTACAGAGGAGATCAAATAGTACTGAAATCTTGTCTTCACTTATAGTTACTACCCTGTAGGACTTGAAACTAGAACTTGTTTCCCTGGTGACACCTTTCCATCCATCCCAAAGCTTTTCAAATTTAGTCTGAGGGTGTCTCATTCACTCTGCCCTCCCCTGTCCATCCAGGTCAGAACACACCCATTCAGAAGCACCTATGGATTTAAGCCGGAAGTGCAGCTAAGAATGACAGCAGTTGCATGAAAGGACACGGATCCAGACCTGCCTCAGCTGCCTGAGCCATTGCTCTTGCACTGCGCTGCTGGGATTTCTGCTACTACCTCCAGGACAGAAAAGCACACATGAGGGAGGCAGAACAAACCACAGCTGTTGGCAAGGGACATTCCTGGGGTCTGCTTGGGCACAGGAAAGGGAGAAGTCCACTCGTGACTTCTGTTTCAGCCGCCCATCTTACTCACTACAGGGGGATCTGAGGAGATCCCTACCATCAGTCCCATCTATGGAGAGTGAGTAACTCTCCATAATTGGAGAGACATTCCCTCATCTAACCCACAGACACACAGAACTCTGGGCAGCATAAGAGAACTACATTAAGAATAGGAAATACATAGTAAAAATGTTTCCAAAAGCAACGTTCACCTTTAAGTTTGACCTTTTCACCATCTCCTTCATTTAAAAATGAGACCCTGGAGAAATACCAGTTGCAAGACTATCTGTGTGTAGTTTGTCCAACAAAGCAAAGTTTTCAGCTTACCTGGAGTTCATAAGACTTTGATTATTCTTCTCATACAAGTGCAGCAACAGCAGTATCTTCTGATCTAAAACCCAAGATTGAACCCAAAGTTAGTGACCGGTGGAGACAAGAATATGATGAAGAAAGAAGAAAGTGCCTTTGCCAGGCTGACACTCACCCACGGTGCTCAGTGTGGCCCCATAGGCTCCCAGCAGCACTGGGAGGTGGCTGCTTCCACAGAGAGAGGGACTGAGCTGCACAGCTGTCAGCAGAACGTCCACCAGTGCCTCTGCAACGAGCACAGCTTGAGCCCTGCAGCTCTCAGCCACAGAGAGCACAAATAAACACCCACAGACCCACTCCACATGGAGGCACATACAGCACTGGACATTTTACATCAGCATCTATCTCTAGATATACCACAGCCCATTTCCCCAATACACTCAAGGGTGATTATGATGCAATTACTGCAAGAGAACATCTTAAAACAGTATTCCAAGCTGAACATACAAGTCACTCGGCCAGGTGAGGTCCCCGGGTGGAGGGGGGGACTCTGCAGAAGCTTTCCATGCGGACACACCTGCTCTCTGGTTCAAAACAAGTGCTCTATCCTACCTTGCCGTAGCTCACTCCCTCCCCCAGGGAGGGCATCTGGAACGAGCTCAGGAGTTGCACAGGGAAAGGCAGACATGCCAGCAAGCTCCCCAAGGACTCAAGAATTCCCAGAAAAACCTTCTAAGTCCGCAGCCCAGCTGCAGGAAATAGCAAAAGGCTCCTGCAGTGTGCATTGCAGCAGGGCTCAGTGCTGCAGGAGCTCCATGAGCCACAGGAACTCTGTCTTGTGGGGTACAAAAATGATCCACCTTTGCTCTAACTAACCGAGAAGCAGAAAATACAAGTGACTGAGCTCCTCAAAAGTAAACAGGCTGTCCACAGCACACTCAAGACTTGAAAGATTTCTCTGCTCCCAGTATCTGCAAAGGCCTGGGCTTTGACTCTAGTTATGTGCAGCAGTATAAAACACATGTCAAAACTGAAGAGCTCCTAAAGTATCTGAGTGAATGCACTCATGACACTAGATCACAAGACCTATGTGCACTTCACTAATCTTAACGAACTGCCTCACAGAAAACCAAAAGAATCAATCCAAGACGTCAACTGGGTTAAAAATACCAGAAAAACAAACAAACAAAAACCTAAACCAAAATAAAAACCCAAACCCACCTTTCCAGAAGTTTTAAAAACAGATGTGTTTAAAACCAGCATGAAATGAATGTAACATTTGCATCCAAGCAGAGGTACAAATTAACAATGCCAAAATATTGGCATTTAACAACTCCGCAAGTATTGACATGGGTGGGTGTATTACTGTATGGAGAGAATATAATACAAGAGAGACAAGATTAATTTTATTTAGTATGGGAAGAAGACTATTGAAAAATACCTCTTGTCTGGATGTTCATGCCATCTTCTTCTCTTGACCTCAGGATGGCTGACAAAAATAGAGAGTGCTGCGTCACCATCATGTGAAGTTTGGAGAGCTCGACTAAGCTCTGACTAAGTGAGGATTCTTTCTTGTATAGTAACTGGATGGCAACGTTCAGGACCCTCAGAAATGTTTTGTCTCTGTAACGGTACCTTTGGGAGAAGGATCACAGATAAGTCAGATCCCAACCAAACCCATGGAAACCTGCTTGAAATTAAAAGCTGCTTAAGAAATGAGAACTCAGAGCAAAGAAAATGAACTTAGTAAAATCAAATAAAATTAAAATGGAAACACTTACTTGAGTCCTGTCTTCACAAGGCTGCACCAGTCATCTGGGTCCACTTCTTCAACCACACACTGTGTGTAGCAAGTAAAAACAGGTGTTTGTTTACATTTGGCACACGCAGCTTCTACAGCTGTTTTTGTTCAAGGGACACACTGAGAACATGCAAGCCAAATACTCATGTGGGATGATCAGAGGATAACAGGAGAAAAAGCTCTTGGATACAACAATTCTAACTTCTGGTTCAATGCAAACTGCAAGTGTTTTGTCGGTCTGGGAGCAGGGAAACATACGAGCGGTATGGAATTCAAAAGCAAGCTGGGCTGTAGGTTCCAAAACCCAGTGGCTCAAAACTCTTTAAACTCCTGAGGTGTGAAAAGAATCACAACTTGACCAGCCCAAGCAAGAGACTGGGTACCAGGTTTTTGTGTGGTTTAGCTAACCAAGCTTTGCACGTGGCACATGGGGTGCCTTCAGATGGCATGGCAGGTGGGTCTTGGCAGAAGTATCTCTATCACTGTCTTTTAATTAAGGAAAAAAAAAAACAAAAAAAAACCAACCTAAAAAAAATCCACTGGTAACCTTTGATTTCTTACTCGTAAATACCTCAAACTCCCACCTTCAAAGGGGATTCCTACCAGAAGGCCATAATGAAGACCATAAAACTGCTTCATATAAAGGATTATCAGGACTAAGTTAACTCTGCAAAAGCTATTAAAAGCCCATGGAAACCAGGTTCCATAAAACAGGAAATCAAGCCCAATCCAGATTTACAAAATCTACAACTGCCCAAACACATATATGCATACAGCTCCACTGTGGCAAAGAAGGTAAAAAGTCTCACCAGTAATTCCTCTAGCCTCAGCAGCATGGACCTCTCCACTTCTTGCTTGCTTTCACCTTTACTGCTGCTGTACATGGCAACTAACCCCTTCATGCAGGCTGACAAGAGATGTCTCCTCCAGGAATGCAGCTTCTCCGAGTTTTTATGCAATCTGGAAATGGCATCTGCCACGGCCCAACTGCAGAGAGACAGTTACTGATTTTATTAATATTTTACCTTGCTTTTGTATATGTTAAAGATGTCTTGCTGCCAAAATGCAAAGCAACAGATTCTCTGAGGAGAGGATGCTGTTACTGCTCCCATTCCTACTGCAGTGCTTCCCAGCCCTGAGGGAGGCACACACACACTGCCCACCTTTCTTCATTCCCTGCTCTCTCAAGAGCAACAGGAAGCTGGTCCATTAGGTCGTGCAGCCCTTTGCTTTCCAAAGGTGGCAGCAACTTGGAAAGAATTTGCAGTTTCATGGTGGCCTCACACGATGCTCCAGTGTCCTGAATCCCAGAGCAGAGCTCCTTCCACAGGGCTTTCCTCAGGACAGCTGTGACAGCTGAGACAACTGTTGGGAGAGCAGAGTTCACAGGTTCCATCACCTGCAGGTGTTAAACAACACACTAATCCCAAATTCCTTTCTAGTCCAGGCCCAGATTGCTCGGTTTCTAGGAAATGATGCTACAGCAGCTGCTAATCTGACCAGCTGCTAATCTGGTACAGAGAAGTGCTACAGAGATGCTCACTTCTTTACACATCCTCTACTGCCCAGGCTGCTGGAAAGGCCTTATCACTGCTTGACCTTGTAGGTAGAGCTGCAGCCTAAGTCAGCCTGATTGCTTTGTTGTTAACATTTCTGGGCAATAAGAGAAATGAAACCCAAGTGACCCTGTTCTACCCAGTTGAATCCTAACTCATCATTTTGCTGGTACAGAATTTAACACACTTGTCCATAGACGTTACATTGTTGTGGGTTTGGAAAGTTCTGGACTGCAATCTTAGGAGGGCACTACTGAAACCAGCCCACAGCTAGAGACGTGTTTTAGAAGAAGCTTTTGGACTCTGTAAAAGTGAAAGCCCAGGTTCTGCAAAAACCATCTGGCTGTGGCATTGCACACTCCAGACACTCTTCTATTTGTGCCTGAGCAACAGTACCAGAGCAGGTAAAACCTACTATACTAAACTGAGAGAAGCACAACAAGAGATTTTCACATGCACTAAGCGTTAAATAAGGGATTTCTCTTTTTCAAAAGAGAAATCTGGGCAGCAGTCACTAAGAGCACTTGGCTTCATTTTAACAGCTCTTCACCTTTACTGCTGCAGAGGTACTTCCAAGACAGTCATTACACTTCAGAAATCTAAATTTTATCACCTTTATCTGTGGTGTGAAGATTCCAAGACTTTAAGGCCAGCAGACCCTCAAGAAGGAATCTGGCTTCCTGAATCACAAGCAGGGCTCAGCAGTGCCTTTACCTGTGGAAGGTCGGCTGAAACCATGCTGGTCTCTGCATTGCAAATACACATTAATGAGTGGAAGAAAGCTCTCCATGTGTTTCCCGAGGGACTTCCCAGTGGCATTGCTCAGACACCAGAGCTCGAACTGCAGCAGGTGAGTCCTGGAGTGCTGGATCAGCACGGCCACAATGGCCAGGGAGGTGCATGAGCACTGGGCAAGGCAGTGAGCCTGTACCTCGACACCAACTGCGAGAGCAAGGACTGGCTCGTTTTGGAGAGCCTGAAATAAAACTTTCTCCAAATCTTTGCTGGCCGATGCTGACATCAACACTCCCAAAGCTTTAATGTGCTCTGTGGAAAGCAGAAGTTCTCCTTGCTGGGGATGCCTTTGGTAGCTGTCTGTAAGGAGCTGCACCAAAATTTGTCCATAGAAGCTTAACTGTTTCCCTTTTTCAGAGGATTTTTCAGATTTCTGAGAAGTCAAGCTCATCTCAGGAAGCTGCAGCATGGCTAAAGTGATCTCTTTCAGCTGAGCTGCAGTCATGTACACATGCAGCTCCTCCAGAGCCTGCAGCTGGTGAGACTTTCTGGGACACACCTGGCTTCTGTCCTTCCCCACAGTCTGCAGCTCTTCCAGGACACTTTTTGTGATAGCTTGGAAATACTTGGACAACACGTGTCTGTGATCCTTCGTGATGCTCTGCAGGATGGGGGCACCAGTTTTCAGCAGCTGGAGCAGCCCGGAATTGAGCTGAGCTGACAGGAGCTTCACAGTGACAGGGTTCAAACCAGACTGAGGAAGAGAGCGCAGTTCCAAGGCCAGGAACCAGCTCTCCAGGGTAGGATGTCTGAAAATCAAGGTGAGTATATCCTCCAGTGTCTGTAACAAACAGAGGTAACAGTATTGCTGAAAGGATAATCACAGCACAGGATGAAAAAGAAACTCATTCATCTGCCTATTTCCCACAGCTTGTCAATTGCCATTCATTACTGAATATGAAATTGTCCACTAGCTGGCCAGAGGATGAAAAATATTAATGAATTACAAGCACGTAAATATCATTCTCCCAACATTTATGCTGTGGGATTTACACTACTATACTGAACATTCTAGATATGCCCAAGCTCATCTCCAGAGGAAAACTGAGTATTCTGGAGCTCATCAACACATTCTAATCTCCACAAATTCACAGAACAGATGAAAGAGGGGGGGGAATTATCTCCTCAAGTCCATAATTTTCATAAAAAGGCTTTACACAGGGCTGAGGGAATAAATTTTTTTCTGCAAAGGTGATCTCATTCAGAACCTCTCCTGACTGTGTTCAGCTCCGGGGTGAGACTGTGGGTGGTGCAGCTGGGTCATGTCTCCAGACAGCAGTTTTGCAACTGCTGGACCACATGCTCTGCGTTCTCAAGTCTCCCTCAAAGACCTTAACAGCACCTCTCTGCTCAGCAGAACTGTTCCCTAGAGAATCAATCACTTCTAAGTCTGCTAACAGGTGCCTCTGTATCCAGGGATGTGGTACCTTGTTCTTTGAAGACACTTCTGCCATCAGAGACTCCTCATCCATGCAGAGATCCCACTCGGCCTGATGCTCTGCCTGTTTCCCTTGATGATCCAGCTTTATTTGATTGCCCCGGCGCAACAAGATGCTCAGCATGTCCACATAAAGGTCAATGAGTTGAGGACCCAAAGTTTTACCAAGCTATGAAAATAAAGACATCTTGGAAGTGAAGAAAAGAGGAGGATGGGAGCAGAAGGGTAATTACTCAATGGGAATAGGAGTTAACCAAGAACTCCTTAGATGACAACCTCTTCTAGGGGAAGGAACCCCTTCACTATGCAGAAACCTGATTCTATGAGAAGGCTCAGGTTGCCAAACAAATACTGATAGATTTTCATTGATACTGTGACATTTGGAGTTACACAGGCCAGAGAATTTTACTCTTTGGAAAGGCTTCTTAGGGAGCTGGATTAACCCCTCAAGTTCACCTGCACTCACATCAATCAGTGAGGTAACTCATGCACAGGAAATCCAAGACTCCCCAACCATCAGAAGAACTGACACTTCTTTATAAATTAGGTGCAGTTTTGTACCATGCTGTGCAGCCCCACAGCCAAGCACAGAAAAAACAGCTACAGAACAGGGACCTAAGTCTGAACAGCCTTGTACCTTCTACATGAAAATAAGCCAAACGTGACCACAATACCATTACAGCATTGCTCTTACACTGCTGAAGTTCTCCACTGTGGATTTCAGGTACAGCAGCACGTGCTTTACTCCCAACAAAAGCTGGTCAGGTGGGAGCCAGGAAGCCAAGTCTCTCAATTTCGTCTGAACACCATCTTCCAGTAAGGTATTGCTTCCTCTCTCAAAGGCTCTCTTTAGCAAAGTGGTAAATACAGAATCAAGTGCCACAGGAGCTTCTTCACTTCCCTCCTTGTGGTTTTGAAACTGTTTAAAGTGGAAAAAAAGCATCAGAGAAAAACAACGGTGAGCAGGAAACAAAAATCTCTTCAGCCATCTTTGTTCTGAGGTGAGCTCTGAGCTGAACCCGGGCTGACGCTCCAGGAGCACAAGGATGCAGTCCTGCCAGAACAGAGATGTCCAGCAGTGTCCATGGGGAATCTGCAATGTTCACTGCTGGCCTTACAAAAAAGCTCACCAAAGCCAGCCCAAGGGGCCTGGGACCCCCAACCCCCCGGGGGAACTCCAAGCACTGGGAATTGAGGCCACTGCACACACCGGGCTCTGCTGTGCCTGCTCAGGAGTCTGTGTATGACCTCTGAGCCCTGCCGTCACCTCCCAAACACCACAGAAACCTCTTGTGGTGTCAGAGAAAAGCCCAGGAGCAAATCTGTGTCCCAACATGATCGACAAGAAATACAGAATTAACTCCATAAAAATGCTCTTGCTGATGGAAATGTAATCTCTTTAAACTGTGAGGTTTTTATAGGAATACTGGCTCAAGAATTCAGTAACTTAAGGTATTCCATACCACAGGTTCCTGAGATTGTTTGGGGATCCAGAGTTTATAGTATCGGTTAAACTGGTAGAGTTGAGGATACTTAGCAATTTTCAGGGACTTGAGATCTTTATCATAGAGCTGGAACATCAAGCAAAGAGCAAGGGGTTCTCTCTGAGAGTGCAGGAGCTCAGTGAAAACAGCAACAAGGTAGTCCATGATCTGTGCTCCTAGAAAAGCAAAAATAAATTAAATTGCTGACATGAGCACAGACACTGGGACAACCCTCCTTACTTTGGGCCTTGGCAGTAGCCCACAGAGCATCCCTCAGAAAAGTACTGAATAAGATCAAAAAGTGTTTGCAGCGACCTAGACCAGTGATCCTGACCACTGAGATACCTGAAAAATCCTCCACATAGTCTTCACTAAAGTAAATAATCCTCCTTCATTGTGTTGTGTATTTTAACAGGAAAAGACCCACTGCCAAGCACCACCTCAGAGAAGAACCGGTTTGTATTGGAGGGGCACACACCCCAGTTAATGTGGAGAAGTTAAATAGAATTCTCTCTCATAACTGGGACTTTCAATCCACCCCATGTGCTACTCAACCCCCAAATACACACAGGGGACTCAGGGAAGTGCCGTGGGGTCGGCAAATCCCACTCCAAGCCCACCCGATGCCCCTGTGACTCTGACACTTTTCCTCAGGGAGGTGGCAGAACTTTGCAGTATTTGCCACCAGAGCTTCATTTCTGCAGAAGCTTTCTTTGGCAAATGCATCCATTTCCTTAGCTATGCAGTCCTCTCTCCCTGACCTCAGGAACAGCTGCCTACAGCCATGGAAACCACCTTCCTCTTCTGATCTCCACACCCTGTCCTTAAAACACTGTGCTCCTGAAGCCAGCTACTTCCAGACCAAGATGGTTCATGCAGGGACACTGCCTCTTCTCTTTAGGGGAAGGGAAAAAGGACACAGCCACCTACAGAGCTTCAGTGCCTCTCTTGAGCAGCAAACACCAAGGGATCTGCACCTCCTTCTGCTTGCAAGGAAGTTAATAAAATGTCTCAAGGTAAAAAATGATAAATGGTAAAAAATTATTAAAAATGGGTAAAAATGCTGCCACTTCCACTCCACTGGTAGAAATGACACATAAAACCAAAACAATCTGTACCTGTTCCATTTTCAGACTGAAGCAGCAGCATATTCCTGGCTTCTAAAGCAGCAGGGACAAGAGCACTGAAGGGAAATGTTTGGATAATTGTGTCTTCATTTAAAGAGAACCCAATTTCTTCATCCAAGCCATCACTGCCCTCGATCAGGNCCTTAGCTATGCAGTCCTCTCTCCCTGACCTCAGGAACAGCTGCCTACAGCCATGGAAACCACCTTCCTCTTCTGATCTCCACACCCTGTCCTTAAAACACTGTGCTCCTGAAGCCAGCTACTTCCAGACCAAGATGGTTCATGCAGGGACACTGCCTCTTCTCTTTAGGGGAAGGGAAAAAGGACACAGCCACCTACAGAGCTTCAGTGCCTCTCTTGAGCAGCAAACACCAAGGGATCTGCACCTCCTTCTGCTTGCAAGGAAGTTAATAAAATGTCTCAAGGTAAAAAATGATAAATGGTAAAAAATTATTAAAAATGGGTAAAAATGCTGCCACTTCCACTCCACTGGTAGAAATGACACATAAAACCAAAACAATCTGTACCTGTTCCATTTTCAGACTGAAGCAGCAGCATATTCCTGGCTTCTAAAGCAGCAGGGACAAGAGCACTGAAGGGAAATGTTTGGATAATTGTGTCTTCATTTAAAGAGAACCCAATTTCTTCATCCAAGCCATCACTGCCCTCGATCAGGACATCCACCATATCCAGGACATCTAATAGGTGAAGAAAAAAATCCAAGCAGAGTATCCAGACCAACTGGAAAAACAGCAGAGTTGAAATGCAACACTCTAGGAATACAATTCCCCAAAAAAAAAGTCCAAAAATGGATGAAAGCCACATTTGTCAAACCATACAATGTGAAGTGCAACACAAAAATCACAGCTGAATTTTGCTCTGCCTTTCAATGCTGCTGTCCAGCACAGGTTGCCCAAGGAAGCTGGGGATGCCCCTGGATCCCTGGAAGTGTCCAACACAAGGCTGGACAAGGCCTTGAGCACCCTGGGCCAATGGAAGCTGCCTCTGCCCATGGCAGGGGGTGGAACTGGACCAGTTTTAAGGTGCCTTCCCCCCCATGAACAGTCCCAGGCAGAAGAACTAAATTTCCATTTTAGTTCGAAAATGCTGCTGCAGAAGCATGAAGAGAGATTTCAAATACTCTTACAGTGGCACAAGCACACCAGAAATCACTTGTGGGGGTAAAGTGGGAACTTTGGAATTCCGAGTCCTCCTTCTGATACCAAGTACATGTGGAGGGCTGAAGCCTGGAGGCCCTCACTTAACAGGATTTCTGTAGTTACCCACCCCCAGTTTGCCAATTAGGGCTAGAAAATGTAGCTCCAAGTAATGGAATTCTGTTGTTGAGGGGTTACCACATACCATCAATGTGAGAGACAGGGATGCTGATGTTATCAGAGTCCTGTTTAAACACAGACACCTGGAGCATGCTGGCTTCCTGCACTAGGTCTGCTGCCTTGTCTGTGTAGGGATAGGGCTTTGTCACGAGCTTCAGCAGGATCTGTCAGCAAAGGTGGACAGAAAGGTAAATGCACTGCCTGTCAAGTGTAGGGGAATCAGATGTTGCTAAGAAAGACCATGTACTTCTAAAAGTGGTTGGAAGCTGGGTAGATTTTAGGAGGACAACTTCCATATAATTTCTGCAGGATTCTGTCTACAGTTCATGCTCCACAGGGGACACTGATGGAAAAAAAAAAAGTCCACTGCAATTTGGCATCTAGATTGCTACCAGAGACTGAGCACCAGCACCTGGGGAGGCTGGAAATGAAGCACTGGGCATTCAACATCCTGAAGAGTAAACAGGAAGTGTCAGCTTCCCTTGTAAAAGATCACAATTTACTGAGGTCTGAAAATTTTGGCACCTAAGGAGGAGATAAAAGCTATCCACACATACAACACTCCACCCTCTACAACAATGCTATAACAATTGATGGTTTTGGATTTCATTTTCCTACAAATCATTTTGCTTTCCTCCCATTCAAGACAAGAAGGATGCCGCTTCTGTATAAAGAACCCCAAACAATGCTTTTTTCAGAATTCATTCACTGGTCTTCGACAGGTTTCTCAAAAACAGCAACAAAATCTCTAGTTTCCACTAACACTATTTTGTGCATTGTTTATCCAGCTAATTTGAACACTGTTACCCTTTCCAAAAACTGAATCACTGCTTCCTTTTGGTCCTCTTTCGTATTATCCAAGTGTTCCAGCCAGACTGAAAGTTCCTTCCATGTATACTCAAACACTCCACTGTCACATAAAACCTGTCCAGGAAACAAAGGGGGAGGTGTAGAAATAAATCTCAAAACACCTAAATACAAAACCTCAAGAGATACAGATCTTTTTGTATAGTAATTTCATTATTCCTTCTTTTGGAAAAAGAAAAGAAGAACAGGTTGATGAAAAGAACTGTCACTCTCCTCACCCCCTCTGTTCAAGATGCCTTATTCCCACTCACTAGAGGGACTTCAACTCCATAGCAGACAATTAAAAAATCTTACTTCTATAATTTTTGGAAAGCAGGTTATACTGCTTTCAGAGGGTTGTACATCTTTATATCATCACAGGACAAAAAAAAAGCTCCTTAAAAATAGCCTGTAGACAAATTATAGAAAACTACTGATCTAAAATAAAGGAAAATCATTGCTAATTAAAGCAAAAATTAGGGACTTAAAATGATCAGGCAGGTGGATAAACAGTCACATAAATGAGCAGCAGGTTGTGACCACAGCAAAGGCCACAGAAGTGCAAGTTGCAGGGGGTGGTGAGCTAGACCCAGCTATACCACAACCGAGAAACAGGCTTTGACATATCTAGCAATTTCCCCCAACTTTCCTGCTCTCTTAATTCAGGCCCTGACCTCAGGCACCCAAACTTGGTAACCCTGTGCTCCAGCTCTATAAGCAAGAAAGGAGGAGTAAGAAGAGGAGAGGAAGGAATCAGAGAGACACCCCAGTTAAAATGCCTGTTCCTAAATCCCAACAAGAGAGGGAACCTTGCCCAGCTTCCTGACTTTGGAACCTACATTAAATGACTGCAATTACTCGGGATCGATCTGTGCCTTTGCTCCTCTCCCACACCCACAATAAAAGGGAGCCCCCACAATTCATTTGTTCCACATGTACTCTGTTCACAGCACCAGCAACTCTAAAAATAACTGCTGCTTACCTGAATCTGACAGGGGAATTTGTTTAAATAAAGAAAAAATGAAGAAAAAAAGGATTCATTTTAATATAAATGTCTATTTTTGGCAGTCTTGAAATAGAAATGCACTTGCAACTGTCACAAAAACAGGCTGGAACAGAATGTGAAATCCGAAAACAAGTCTTTGGTTACATGGCACTGTGTAGAAAAATAAGTCCTTACCAGCTACTCTTAGCAGCCTTTCTGCTGACACGACTGCAATAACTTCCCTGTTCCTGCATTCCCTTCAGAGAAAACGCAAGGGACTGAAGTGGAAAGTAGACACTAGAACAAGTCAAGCAGTCCATGTTCCCAGCTGGCAAAAGAATCCCAAACCACCAGAAAAATGGGACATTTTGAGCAGCTTTTGCTTGAGACTTTCATTACTGGGAGACCAAGAGAAGCTGCCTGTAACTCCTTGCAAGGATCAAGGGCAACTAAACCCTCATTCAATCGCTGTAACCTTGCTCTGGTGGACTGAGTATCACACTGGCACTCTGTGATTACAGCAAAATGCAAAGATTCAGTGCACAAAGCTGGGGAAAAAATCTGTGTGCCATGAACACTGCAGGGCCCTGCATGAGGAGCCCTGTCCAGGGCCAGTACAGCTTCCTGGATTTTCTCTCGGCAGGACAGTTTGGGTGTGTGCATTCCTAAGGGAAATCTATAGCCTTCCTCAGAGAACCAAGAGATGTCCTCCTTTAATAAGGTGCTAAGAGCAACAGCCTCTTGTGGACTTCCAGTGGATCTGTTTTTCCCAAAAGTCAAATGACTAATTTGAATGTACAGATGGGGATTTTAATTAAGGTTTAAGACAAAAAGTACTCCTTGCAGCAAAGCTTGTGTCAGGCAGTAACAGAGAGGACTACTCTGCAGGGCCAGAGCAAACCAGCTAAGACTTAGGCAAGGCTGGAGTGCTGAAGTACAGATTAAATAAGCAGAGATAAAAAATAAAAATCAAAAGTAATCTCTTCTTGATCAATGTCAAGACCTTTGCAGACACAAACTACACTGATTTATTTGCAGTGCCAGCATTAATTCAGCCTAGGGGGGTGGGCAAACATTAAAGACATTTTCCTTACTCTTTCATCAACTGCTGCAGGACAGTTAGTTCACAGCATTTATTTCCATCAAATATTTCATGAATACCCAGTTATCTGACAACAAATTCCAACAACAGTCACAGGAAACAGGAAAGGACACTCTGTTGACCACATAATCATGCAGTCAAGCTAACTGTTTTAAGAAAAGAATTTACAATCCTGAAATTTCAGACCAGTGAATATCCTGATAATTCAATTCAAAAGCTTACCTTGATGATTAATTTTTTGGTGGACATTTTCAGATGAGAATGGGTACTTGTAACAAACATTTTCATCAGTAAATAGAAGACTGATTTTTCACCAGATATCTTCTCTGTCTCAGAGATGTCCTACAAGAAAAATATATTAAAATTCTTCTGCTACAGCAACACTGTACAGGACTATGTTGCACTGAGACTGACATGTAAGGTAAATGCCATGTTATTTCATAGACCTGCCCAAAAATTCCAAGGCCAGAAGTGAATGGGATCATTTACACCGCTCTGCATTCAATGAGCCAGTATCACTGTACTCACTTATAAAATGTTTTCCTGGAAAGTGGAAGACAGTAGTAACAGAAACCCCAGCTACTACAAGGACCCAAGACAATACCACCTTCCTCATCAATCACATTTTACTTCCCAGTCACTCCACGTCTATCCCTGTTACCACACTCCATGGGTTTCTCTGCTTCTCCTCAAAGCCAGGTTCACTCCTTTCCCCTGACATGACAAGCAAACTCTCTACAGAGCTCTTCTTTTACAAGCCTGCAGTAAAAAAGAGAGCTGGGGCCCTGATGGTGTCCACTAATTAGGAAGAGCATTCAAAAATGCTGGAATCTTCCTTGGGAAGGGGTGGGATGACTCCCATCAGTGGCTCATTTTCCTGGTCTGCAATCTCAGGCTTTCCAGACAAGTGGAAACCCGCACTCTCACTTGTGCTCCTCCCCAGAGACACAAAGAGCTACAGGAACCTTCTCCTGTGTTCATCAGGGAAGCAAAAAATGTTGCCCTTGTAAAAAACCTTTCAGCTCAGAAGGAATTTTTCGCTACTGCTAAGACTATAATTCCTGTTGGTTTTACAAAAGGGTCACTTCTTAAAATGACTGGACTAATTTAAAACTAGGCAATGGCAGATGGGAAGATTTGAGGACAACAGGCCAAGGAAACATAAATTTGCATCAGCCTCTTACCTGTATTTTGAACCAGGCAAATTTGTTCGCGGGAAGTTCCAAAGCCACTTTCAGGATGTGGTGCTGCAGAAGAGGAGGGACCTCCTCCCGCAGGCCTTTTTCAGTGACTATACCTGAGGTGTGAAAGCAAGAAACCAACCTCAGTTTGGTCAATCTTCCTGAGATCTCAAAGCACTCATATTTTAGGGTTTAAAATACAGCCATGAGACAAGATGGCAATTCACATCTTCATATCATGGGATCCCCAGACACAGTGCAACTAAGGTTGGCCAACCCAAGGTGGGAATCCAGCCCTCAGAGGGAGATTCCATCACTTGATCTCAGCAGAAATCATTGGTCGTGCATGGGAATATAAAACCTTTGGCTTTCTTCACGTCCAGTGTAGTCAGGTTTCCCGTTTCCTTCCACACAGGGCTCACATCACTCCCAGGCTCTCTTTTGTTGGCAAGGTACCTATGGAGCCCTTCCCATTATCTTTGACATCCCTGGCCAGACTCAGTTCTAAATGAGCCTTAGCTTTCCAAACCCTATCCCCTAGCTTCCCATGCGATTTCCCTATATTCATCCCAGGCCACCTGTCCTCACTTTTACCTCCTGAAAGCTTCTTTTTTTCCCTGTGATTTTGTTCATCAGCTCCTTATCCACCCAAGGAAGTCTCCTGGCATTTTTTCCCAATCTCTTCCTCTTTAGAAGTCACAGTTTGGAGGAGGTGACCCCCTGGATATCAGCCAGCATTCTAAGGCCTCTCTGCCCTCCAGGGCCCTGTCCTATTGGACTCTACCAAGGCCAAATCTCTATTACAAGATTTTTCAGAAGACACTGGCAGACTGGGACGTGCTGCTCTTCACCCCCACCCCGAACTTTCTGTGAACTATCCTATTCAAAAAACTCTTAATCATCACAGCTAGTAAGAGTTTGGAAATAACTTACTGACAGTGCATTGTTGACAGAGGGCTAGAAGAAACCTCATTAAGAGCTGAAGATAAGCCTTTCTCAGAAGGATTAGAATTCAAAGACCATGAAGATCAAACACTTGCAAGAATATGACACATAAAGAGGAAGACTGGAGTGCAACATAGTGCTGACAGCTGGGTGTGTCAGAGCAGCTATGGAATTTAACAGTGCCAGAGCACTGCAGAAACAGCAACAATAAATGCTAACACATTGAAGAAACTAAACTGGGCTACTTTTAGAAAACAGTTAGTTCTTTAATAACTCCACAGAAGAGCAAACATTCCCTTCTGCTGTGCACTTTGTAAACAGCCACAGAAAACAGTGGAGGAAATACAAATACCCATCACATACCTTTCAGGAGCTTGCTAAAATCAAAGTTGCTCCGTGCTACCAAGTGAGGCACAACCTTCTGATAAAGACATATGACTTGAAGCAGTGCAGCTTTCAAAAGCAGCGTCTCAGCATCATCTGAACCTAAACAAATTGTTTCCACCATTAGTTTCTTCTTCCTTCACAGCAAGAGTGCACAGTATCCCACCTCTACTGCCCAGCATGAGAATTACTAACTGTATTTCCAGCAGACTTGCCAAGGAAATGACCTGCTGTCTTCCCAACAAGAGGAATGAGAAAAAGACCCATGGCATCTCCAGTTTCCTTCCCGAGCATTTCTGTATGAATACTTTCAAAATAAATCTGCTTCTTCAGTGCTTAGATTGAGAGCTGCCACTCACAAGTACTCACACATAGAAAACACAACCTGAGCATCTAAATACTCAATGTAGGAGACCCACCGGTCCCTCTGCTGTCTAATTTCAGGCTGAACAGGAAAAAGTGAAGGAAAGGGTATGGCCATACTGCTGATTTCTGGGGACACTACTTTTAGCTGATGTCATGTAGGTGTGGCTGGGGAAGTGCAGGAGATGGTACTCTACAGTTTGTTGTAAATTTATTATTTCAGTTAAAAATAATACTTTCTCAATGTAAGCTTTTGGCAAGAGGCAGACAACAAACACCTGCATGAGAGAAACACCAACACCACTTAAGGCAACTGTTCACTTCACAGGAAAAGCAGTCTAAGGTTTCAGTTGTAACATGAGGAGTCATAAAAGCTACTGTTACGCAGTCATTAATGAATGGAAGCAGAGTACATGAAGAATGGCCAAAACATTCAGCACCTAAGTTTTTCCTGTTAACCTGGTCTCTCTCAGGGAGTTAGGAGGAACTGGATGAATGTCATCCATAAACTTCGTTTGCTGGAGTATCAGCTCCCATTAGAAAAGAATCCTCTATTGGCCACAATGCAAGTAAAGCTGTAAAAGATGAACTGGGAGTAAGTGACACAGCATTACTACCTCAGAATGCTGAGGAACTACAGCTACAGTCCTACAGAAATTAGCTGCTCCACTGGTTTCCAAGTCTTGGATTGTCAGTGCTGACAACATTTTGCTGCCCAAAGGGAGGCAGAGAAGGACATCAACTGAAAAACCTTTTGCTCCATGAAGTCTCTCTGTGGAATACGCCCTGTGAAGGGCAAAACTGGCTGCAGATTTATCTCTAGTCTACAAGGAAACCTTCACAGGCTGCTGGCCAAGATGCAGACAATCCTGAAACTTCCCATTCCCTGCAATGGGACTGTGGAAGCAAGCCCCTCAGGAGGCACACTGGGTTTGAGAGAAGAAAACTGAAGCCTTCAGTACATCCCTCTCCCACTACTCATAACTCCACTCTGTATTACACCAATACGAGCATTTGAGTAGTCACAGTAACTAACTGCTAAAAAAAGGACTTCCTGGTAAAATAACTTGGACAACAAAAACCTCTCTAAAAATTATTTTTCAGGCATATGTCTCCCTGCCAGTTTTATTTTGTGGCTACGAAACAACTACTAGCACGGCAAGGTCAATGGCAGGAGGACTGAGTTCAGCAAGAGGAACAGCAGAGCCCTGCACCTGAGAAGGAACAGCCCCATTCACCAGTACATTCTGGGGGCCACCCAAGCAAAGAGAAGCTTGCCAGGGAAGGATCTGAAGGCCCTGGTATCTTGGTGTCAGGGAGCTGCTCCTTCCCCTCCTCTCAGCACCGGGGAGGCCTAAGCAGGAGTGCTGTGTTTAGCTCTGGACTCCCCAGAACATGGAGACATTGGAGAGAGTCCAGTGAAGGCTCACAAAAACAGTGAACAGACTGGAACATCTCCCCTGTGAGAAATGGCTGGGAAAGCTGGGACTGTGGAGACTGAAGAGAAGTTTCAGGGGCATCTTATCAATGTGTATGAACACCTGAAGTGAGAGTGCAAAGATGATGGGGCCAGGCTCCTTCCAGAAGCACCCAGTGGCAGGAGCAGAGGCACTAGGCACAAACACAGGAACACTCAGTGTTAGGAAACACTTTTCGACCATGAGAGTGATTAAGCACCCACACAGGTTGCCCAGAGAGGTTCTGGAGTCTCCATCCTTGGAGATATTCAAAAGCTGTGTGAACATGGACCTGGGTAACCAGGTTTAGGCAGAGATATCAGGCAAGATGATTTGCAGAGATCCCTTCCAACCTCAACCATTCCGTGATTCTGGGACAGCAAAGTCAAACTGCTTAACCTTCCAGCAGCAGCAGCAGCCTATATATTAAACTGTCTTCTCAGGCAATTCTAACGGCCTGAAGAACTGAACAAAGAAAAGGTGAGTAGAAATACAAGTGAGGTCTGGATTCTGCTGAAGTTAAGGGTTGGATGAGGGTTTTGCAATACTAATCCTCACAGAGATAAGAAGCTGTAACTCCACTTGCTTTCCCTACCATGCTGCTCAGCATCTTCTGTCTCGGTTATTGCCTTCACAGTGGAGACATCAACTTCCTTTTTCTCTGCTGAGCCATTGTTGTGTTCTCTCTCTTGCTTCGGGAAGGACTGCCAGACTGCCACTAGATCATTCATGTCCGGTAAAATCTAAAAGCAAAAAGGGTGAATTCCAACAGCTCTCCTTTGTAAGGCAAAGCTCCTGTGATAAATACATCCCCAAACACCCAACAGGAAGATCTGCTGCTCTTTACAAAGGCTGCAATCAACCAATTGAAAGGTTGATTGAAAGGTATGCAATCAGGGAATGACCTGAAATCAAGCACTGTACTTCCACTTCTGCAGAACATAAGTACTGGAAAGAACATTTTATTGAAAAGGTTTCCTGTGAAAATTTTGTTTGGTTCTTCTTCTTCATGCTGTATTTTCAACCCAGGTCCTCTCCTGTCTAGC
Organism: Bombycilla garrulus; assembly: GCA_013400315.1. Lineage (NCBI taxonomy): Eukaryota > Metazoa > Chordata > Aves > Passeriformes > Bombycillidae > Bombycilla > Bombycilla garrulus. The sequence goes on along the minus strand of VXBU01016442.1, from coordinate 50,981 downwards.
AACTTCTGAGTAACTTCTGCTGGCTACATTGACTTGAACCAGGAAGAGAGCTTCCTGCTCTTGGAAGTCATGCGCAGCACAACAGCCATTAATGTTACAAATCTATCTCACCACTGAATTTTATTTGCAATAGCATCAGACAGATGTGTCAGGAAATGTGGGCTCCTAGCTCTCCATTTAATCCACAGCCTCCCCCAGGATACCATCCCCTGACTCCTAGGCTGCAACCACTTGAGGAGTAAGTACAGAGGAGAGCAGCTGTCTGCTGCCTACAAAATGCCTCCTGTCAGCCCCCACTTGTCTCTTTCTTTCTTTCTACCTTGCTGACAGCTTCTCTGTAGAGCTGCACAAACTCCTGCACTGCTGGCAGCGTGTAGATTTGTGACCTTTGCCAGGTTTTTTCAGACAAACAGTGCTCAATGTTCCTCAGGACTCTTCTCAGCAACATGGATACCAGTGATAGGATGCTGTGCTTCACCACTGTGCTGGGCAGCTAAAAGAAGGAAGCGAATTAATGACATTTCAGTCATTCCTGTTATGCTTTACACAGAATCTGTACTCTGAATGTGTGTTAAAATTGGTCAGTGAATTAATTATTTTCTAGATCTTGACTAGCAGTAAAGAATCCATAGGTTTTCAGATTCTCAGCCTAAACCACTAGTGGACAGTGGCAGAACTGGTGCTTGTGAAAGGCACCTGGAAACAGTATTAGTGGTTTAAATTAATTTTTCCAGTGCTTCCCCAAGCCAGATTGATGCTGGGGCAGAAAATATAAAACACAAGTAATTAACCAACTTCAGAAATTTCTTGAATGATCACACATTAAAATCAAACAGTATGAACTGGGACAGAAAAGTCACTGAAATGCTACAGACTGCTCTTACCTTTAACCCATGGGTGAACATTACTTTATTGCACACTGCAGGGACTGTTGTTACCATCACCATAGAGAGCAATCTGGGAAGAGGAATAAATTCTGAAGTCTTAAAAGAATTGGAGATCTCCGGTTGAGCCTCATAGATCTGAAAGAAAAGAAACAAAAATTTAAGCCCCACTGATACAGTCCCAGAGATGACAGCTTGTTCTGGGGAGCCTTTTACAGAAGGATTTTGACGTGTCGGAAGTAATTGCAACATCAAACATCAATTTTTATGCAAGGCAACACAGCATCCTCCAGACTCTTACTCAACTCAATGGACTCTCTGTATGCAACCACCATCCCTGCTAAAGGCCATCCCTTTTCAAGAGATTCCAGATCCTACTCGCCCATTTTAAGCTAAACAAAGAGGTAGTGGAACACTCACAAAGGACAAAAGGTTTTCTAACTGCTGCATCTCAAAGAATATGTCCCTGATGTGATGTTTTCCACTGTTCCTTACACCTATTTTTTCTTTCCCAGTTTAGTTTAAATGCCTATAGATCCTCCAGCTCTGAGCATAGTTTTTTACCATCTGTACTCTTACCTTCTTTAGTAACTTCATGTTGTCCATCCAGGCAGATGTCACTCTAGGAGCAAAGGAATACCGGGTCTCCTTGAAGTATCTGTTCAACAAATCTGGGCATACTTTGAGAATATTCACCACGAGATCAGCAACCATTTCATCTTCTGTTGCAGTTTTTAAACCAAGCAGGAAGTGCAGAAGTACCACATTTCCTCCCCTGTTGAAGACAAAAAAATTTACTTGAAATAAGAAATCCTTATTTCAATACTTTATATGGGATGTGAACTCTGCAGCTTCTCTAGCTGTTAATAGAAGGCAAGACCTCTCACCCTCCTAGCATAATTTCTGAGTTTATACTCAGAGAAGTAAAAAATTAATTTACCTCCACATTTTCTGCATGACAAATAGTGAATTAATACCACACATTTCAGGACAGACATGATAACTAGCGAGGTCTCTTTTGCTTCTAGGAAAAAATCCACATACAATCTCAGCCGCACAGTGACTTACTTGCCAGAAGTTCCAAGACTTGGATCATAGAATGTTATGCCATGTTTCAGAGAGCAGCAGAGGTCCATTAAGAAACTATGCACAAGTTCCCGTACCATTGCTTTTCCCACCTCTTCAGAACCTTGAGCCAGCTATAAAAAACAAAAAGGAGTAAAAAATGGCATGAGATTTGACATCACATACATTTTAAGCAGCTTCTCTTAGAGAAATACTAAAAGAAAGTTTGGCTTTTGGTCAGATCAAGAAGAGAAGCTTCAGGACTTGAAGGTCCCCTCCAAGTCAAACCATTCTGTCATTCCACAATTCCATTAAGCTTCTAAATCCAGAACAAATCAAGATGCTTATGGATGAGAAGACTCTTGAGAGCTGTGGCTGGGAAATCATGAATCATATGACTTACAGGGACTGCCAGGAATTGTAAAATTATTCAGAACTGAAACACATTCTTATGAATGGTGTCGGAGATTTGCACAGCTCCAAGGAGACACCTATTAGAAACAGATCTCCTCCAAAAGGTGTTTACAGGTGTTATATCAGGATGGGAGTGGCAGGGTTGTAAGCATTTGGTAGAGGAATACAAGCGGGCAGACACAAATGCGAAAAATCTGTAGCCAAAACGCAGTGAGAAGCAGTAGAAATTTGGGGGTGCTTTTTAAATAGGCTCAGTAGATTCCCCTTTTTGAGCTCATCAAGCTCAGAGCAATTGGGAGCTGTTTCAAAAGCTGTGGGCTGCAAGAGGAGGGAAAAATAAGGCAGCACAAGGACTAAGAGTAGCAAAAAAAATAAATGACCAGACCTTTAAATCCTCAGGGCTGACATCAGTAATCCCATTCCAACGGTACAGTGAAGCAATGTGAAGCAACACTTCTGCAGTGAAAAAACGCACCTTCTGCGTTTTGCTGATATTTTTGTTATGAACCACCTGAAAATGAAAAAAAAAGCAAACTCTTCTACTTATTGCAAGTTATCACAAAATCATGGCAAAACAGCAACACACTTCGTTCTTCCAGTACACACAGAGCTGGCTCTCCTCACCGGGGCAGAAGAAAGGTTCTGCCTGTCCTGTCAACACTTCTCTTACATCCTCCTGCTCCACCTCGACCCTACATCAACCTCTGAAAACCCTGCATATGCTGGATAGGACAGATGTTTATATTCAACTGAAGAGCACAGATTGTGTTTAGAGCATCACAGCCACAGACTAGAACCATGGGAACCTGGGCATAGACATGGTAAAGCCTACTACAAATAAAGATTGAATGAAAGAGAATACACGGAGAATACAGTGGAGGAAATTTCTCAAAAGTTCTTCTGCTGTGTTTTACTGCTGGCATTGTTTTAATTCTCATTTTTCTTGCTAAGCTGAAAAACTCATAGTGTGCTAGGGTCCACCAATAACGTAACAACTCATGATGTATGACTCCCACATAGGAATGGCTTCATTTAAAAAATAAAGTTTCAAGGAGGTTTATTTTACATTTAAATGGTAGCTTTTTTACTCTCCTCCTTTTTCGTGTTATTGCAACAGCAAAATGAAAGAAGATTTTTGGCTTTAATTGGTCAGTTCTGAAAAGCCCGAGTCTGAGGCAGGCTCATGGCTACACTCTAAATCTGAAACTATTTTTCCTTCATTCTCTCAACTGTTTGTCCAACAGCTTATGGAACATTACTACAGTTATTCAGAACAGATATTTAAAAATCATAGATACTGGAGCTAATAATGTTTTTAAAGAAATAAAATACATCTCAGATGCAGCTACTCTAAAAGCAAAAAGTGCATCCTAGGGAGGAGGCAGGACCACGCTCAGAAGGTGACAGAGCACAGGAAAGGCAGCCACCACAAAACCAATTCTCACACCTTTCAGCAATTCCTGCTTCCCTGGTTTCAATCCTGACACAGTAATACGGCCAAGCTACCAACCTCCAACACGTATTATCAGTCACAGACACTGCAGTAGCACACTGCCAGCAACCCTAAGAACTGAACATTGTGTGAGAAATCACTGCAGAACTGCTTCTGGCACTGAAGAAAATAGCAAACATGAGACAACACAGTTTCAAGGGTGTATCATACCTTAGTTCTCAGTGTGGAAAGTACAAGATTGACAGTAGAAATTCTGTCCTCCCTTATTTCAGAGCGAAGAATATCTGGAATGAAATCTAAGAGGACATTTCAAATGTTAAGTCAAAATGTGAAAGCTCTTTTCATACTAAAATGCTTCATGGAATTCATACCCATTCCTCTTCCATGTCACATTATTTATCCTGCTGTTATAGTTCAGGATGAACCAAAAGGCCGCAACCAGAGTTCACAAGGATGGAGTTTCTGTGACTATCGTGATGAGCAAGTGATGCTGCCAAACCTACTCTCATCTTGACTGGCTAATTTGCCAGCTTACTAATTAACACTGCTACAGCATCTGTCAATACATTTCAGGACACTGAAATGCCATACTAAAATCCAAGTAAATTCATATTCTTCCCATTGAAGCACTTGTAATTGTTTCACTGAGTGATTCTCAAATGTTTTGAGGTTTTATCTCCAAACACATGCATCATCTTTTGGCTCACCCTGCATCCCAAAGTTAGACAAATTCAGTTTATAGAGAACTTGGGACTCTTACAAGGGAATGAAAACCAGCTGTACTGACTGGGCCGAGGTGTGCAATCCCCAGCCTGAAAGAGCTGAACAACTGCCAGCACCTAAAGGAAATCAGCAGCCCTGGGGTATGAAGAGCAAGGGACGTAAATTACAGCTACTCCTCAGTGCCTCGCCATAGGAGAAATGACCAGCTGCCAGCTAACGGCTTAAGGACTTTTTTTTTAAACAGTATTTCTAGATTCCTTCCGAATTCTCTCATAACTTTACCAGGGGTCACAATCCACAGGGCAGAAAGGCAACTGAAGTACAGCCTTTTCAAAAGAAAATTGGCGAAATGTATTTATTATTACTGTCTTGTGAGCAAGGCTGGAGGCCATGAATTTTTTTTATGTTTATTCACTTTATGACCTCAAAGTTTCATATTAGATTTACTTTTTTTTAATCTGTGTCACCAAAGACTTTGTATTTTTGCAAAGTTTTAGCAGACAGCAAATTGTTTTCAAGCAGAAGAGGCTTATTTACTACACTACCAAAGAAGTTTAAAGCTTTTCAAATAAAAATATTAGAAATATATATTTTTGCTTCTATTAGTGCTCTCTACATGATTCACATTTCTAATTAGGTCACATTTATTATCACCTATAAATCATTGTGCCTTAAAAACAAAAACCCAATAAGCAGTTATGAAGTACCTTTTAATTCCAGCACCTGTGACAAGATTGCATTGTCACCAGCAATGAGAAAGGAGAGAGCAAACTGAATATAGGCCATGCGGACATCTGTTCTCCCCTGCAAATATAAAATTAAAAAATGTTGTTAGCACACAGATTGTACCCAACTGCAGAATGGATACTAAAACTGCTGATTATCCCTAGAAGTGCCATAAAGGGGTAACTGAAACAACTTATATAAACATGCTGCATGCAGTCACAGACATACATTTACATGCAATACATCCACAGTGTATTCAGCTAAAAAACTTCTTGCATTAAGCAGATCACTTTTACATAAAAAGGAAAATTAACTAGTTCATGTGTTTTTCAATTCTCAGTATATGAGACCAGGTCACAAATTTAAAGAAAAAAGAAACATTAAGAGCAGTTTCATGCTAAATCCTGCATCACTGAACTTCCTCACTTGTGCACTGTTCGGTCAGTTCACAAAACTGCCCATAAAAAGGGGTGAATATAAAACTACCAACTCAGGCAGAGTGGAAGCAGTGAAAGCTTGACCTGTAATGATACCGCAATGGTTAAAAGTTTCTTAAATCATGGAATGCTTGGGGGGGAGGTAGGCCCAGAACAAACCTTGGATGGTTAGGCTTGGTGGGTGAAGGTGAAACTCACCTGAATGATTCTGATAAATGGGGTGATTGTTAATTATATTCATGTGACCATAATTTATAGATGATTGTATATGATTATAACCCATAACAAGAATAATGTTTTAATCCACGGTTGGACAAAATCAATAGAACAATGTAATTTTAATCATTAAACCTTTAAGTTATGTAATTGTGAGAGATAAAAGGGGGTCTCTTTTAGGGGTTCTCTCAGAGTTATATTTGGGTTTCTTACCCCTAACTCTCAGGCCCTTCAATAAAGCACCGCATATAATTACCTGTGATTATGTGTTCTGTTTCTCAACGCTAACAGCAACAGCACCACAGGATATGAACATTGAATCATGGAATGGTTTGAGTTAGAATAGACCTAAGGGTCAATTCCACCCCCTGCCGTGGGCAGACACCTTCCACTATCCCAGGTTGCTCCAAGCCTTGTCCAACCTGGCCTTGGACACCTCCAGAGATGGGGCAGTGACAGCTTCTCTGCGCAACCCGTGCTGGACAGTGTCTCATCACTCTCATGGCCAACAATCTCCTCCCAATATCTAATGTAAATATACCCTCTTTCAAATAAAATGTCACCCCTTGTCTTATCACTACATTCTCTGACAGAGACCCGCCATGATTTACGTTTTTGTAAACCTGCTGTGCAAAATCAAATTGCATGTAAAGAAGCCTGAAAGAGGATTCTGAGTAGGCAAAAAATAAGGCAGCCGGGACTCATGAAAGGGTTGAAAACAGATATGAAGAGACAGAAACAAGATTTCGCTGTAAGCTTGGGTCCTGGTATTTTTGTGTTAAAAACTCACCCGACAGCCAGTTGTGACATCATTTCACTGAAAACTGTACAAGAGTAAGGCCTTTTGCATGCTTGTTTCCTTGTACTTTACTCTCATATTTAAGCAGCTCATGGTCAAAAGACTACAACCAAGCATTTAAAATTAAGGGTGGAGGTACTCCTTGCAGACAACTTCTGCAGTGAGGCCAAAACCCATGGAATCTGAAAATTCCAGAACTATAAAAGGTGGTACCAGGCAAAAAGGGATGTTTGGTTTTTTGCCTTCCACTTCACTGCTTTATAAAGAAAAAGTCTGAATTCTCATCTCAGATGGCACAAATCCACCACAAATGTACACATTCAATCTGCAAGTCATCTTTAAAATCCAGAAACAATAAGTCAACATTGCAAACAATACTAGACTTATACAATTGCATTTGGTATGACACATAAATGTTCTAAAGCACTGTTTTGGGTCAATCCTAACTATTTTTAGCAAACAGGGAAGGACAAGAGATAGCTTCTTCTGGAAAAAGAGGAGTGACTTTTTCTCCTCATATATTCTTCTTAAAGATTTCCAGCTAGAGATTATTTAGAACTCTTTTTTTTTTTTTATGTTTTCAAACACAATTACTCTGTATTAGTACTGGGCAATATCCCCTCTCCAACCTCCATTTATTTCAGTGGGACCAAACCTCAAAAAGGACTGACTAGTTTTCATGAGTTTACTATCACTTTCACTCTGTTTTAGACACTAGAAGGGCAGTTCACAGGAATTGTACATTTATATTCCTCCATAGATGGCTGGAAACACATAAGGCATTTTCATGTGTCCAGTTAGGCACAATCAAGGACTTCAGCCTGACAAAGGATAGGAAGGGAGAGTTAAGTTCTTGCAGATGAAAATACAGCAAACATTGGTAACAGTTTTGTTCTAAATAGTTAGCTAAAAACACTGGTGGAGTTATGGCATAGCATTACATGGCATGCAGCATCTTAATTTACCTTCTTACATCTTCTTTTCAACAATCCCGGCAGGTATTTGTTATTGAAATCAAAATGACTATATACATCCCTTGCTGAATCCGGGCCCTGAGCCACCATTGCTGACAACAGTGTAAGGCACCCTCGGCTCATCCTAAAAAAACAGAGCAGAAGCAAACCTGCAGGTTATTCCCAGGATGATGGTTATATAAACCACCAAACCAAGAGATTAAAACTTAAAGAGAAAATAGAAGGGAAGTTAAACAATCAAAGTAATTATTTTAGGCAGCAATAACAGCAGCTGGGAAAGAGAGGCAAGGGAAGAAGGGAGAAGGAAACACCTTTTTCTGTTCTTCCCCAAAATTAAGCCATAATGTGAGGCTGGATATTCCCTTTATAAGGTAGTTTAAAAGGGAGAAAGTGCCAAAATTAACGACTTGAAGATGACCTCTTCATGGAAGTGGGGTTGGACTACACAACCCTTAGTTATTCTCTGATTCTATGAACTCCTAAATTCATAGTGGTTTGCCATTTGTTTCAAAGGGAATATGCCAGGGCCACTGTGCACAAGACTGCCGACCTCCATCATCTGAACAGCCACTACCATGAACAAATATGTAATCTGTCCATCACGTTTCTGCCATGGACAATCTGGAAAAAGCCATGTGATTCAAGCAGAGATCCCACCTAGACATACAGCAAAGAAAATCCCTCTGCACATAAAAAAAGTTGCACAGAAAATGCAGAGCATCTCCCATCAGGAAACTGCAGCTTCTTCTGTGCAGGTTCTAGGATTTCTCCAGAACCTGCAATCTGTAAACACTTAATCAGAAGTGCAGATCTTGCACAACTTCAAAGTTTGTTTCCAACATGCCTATTTGAGACTTTTTGTCCAGTTAAAATGCCTGCTGCAATAAGATCAACTGCCCAATGCAGGACCCACAGTTGCATCTATGAACTGGGAAAGCAGAGAAAGTTGCTCAAAGACTGAAAGACAAGTCATTGGCCTTGGACAAGCCAACTTCAGTCTGTTTTTTTCTCTGCTTTGCTCTTCCTCCCAGGTTTGTGCTGAAATGTCTCTGACATTTGCAACTTCTTTCCCCTATCCACATAAGCATGAGAAATTGTTTGGTCTGGACTAGACAACACAGTTATTGAACAACCTAAAAGGATCTCAGATTTAAGAGAATGAAAAAATTACAGAAGAAAAGCCAGTTTGAAAGAGAAAAATAAATTATAAACATGGAAACCTGACTCCAAAAAATACAGGGAAATAAAGCACTCAAGAGCAGCTCTTTTCACCCTCACAGGAAAACTGCCCAGCCCTGTTCCACACAGTATACTTCTCCCCACAAATCAAGTAGCATTAAAATAACAGGACTCAAGGTACCACCCATGTTAGCTCTCACTAGGACAGGCCCAACTGATGAAAACTACAGCTTCAGGAAAGTATCTTTACAGCACTAGATTGTCTGATGGATCAGCGCTTCCACTTTGCAAAGACCTCCACAGGCAACTATTTTATGACAAGTGTAAAAGGATTATTAAATAAAGGTGGATTACCAGCAATAACTCAAGACGAATTTTGCAACGTCTAGTACAGTCCCTCCAGATCAATTGACAAAGATTCTCCATCAGAGCACCCAGAATACTTACCTGTGATTTTCAGAATACAAAGCAGCATAAACCAATTTCATGTAGGAATGAATCAACTTTTTGACAATGTTCATTCCCACAACAGAAAAATGTGAGAGGTCGCTGGCTGTCCTCAGTAAAATGGCTTCTAGAGCTTGAAAGATTAACAGCATCTGTAGGATAAAAAGATATGTTAATATCTAACAACATCAGGTAAAACTTGAAATTATTAGCTGAGCAAACAGTAACAACCACCACTAATAAAAAGAGTAATCCCACACCAAGAAGAAAGCTTGCACATATGAAAGTGACATTAACTTCTATATTCTCTCCCAAATGAATGCTTCCTCTTTGAAAAGATTACTTCTGAGAGTATGTAGCTTCAAGGAATCAGTGCTAAGCGGATGACGAAAAATTAAATGTGCTGGAGAAAAACATCGGGGCTGTTCCAGTCTTGCAACTGACTCCTTCCAGAAGAATCCAGAATCCATACAGCACTGGGGCTGTGCCCATTACAAATATCAGCCCCTGTTAGCAATGGGATATTGAGGAAAGGCTGTCACTGAATATGACACAGGCTGCCATTACACAGACAAAAATTATACTGAAAGGCAAAGAACAGCAAGTGAAGGGTAAAAAGCCATGCGATGCAATACTACATTGTAAGCAGTTAGCAATGCTGCACCAGCATGCCCAGTGAAAAGTTACTGAACTCTTTGTTCATTCATCATATTCTGATCAGGATAAATTGTGTCCAAAATGAGGTCAACTTTACCAGTCGCTTCCTTGAAATACTGATATATCAAGGATATATCTAAAAAACATTTACTTTCACTAGACTACTTTTGTTTTGCTTTCTTAACTGCTTCTGCTGATCCCCTTATTTCCTAAAAGTCTTCAGATAACATTTAAAGAACAGTTTGTTTTGGACAGGACTATTGGCTGTGTTTGTCATTAGATCCAGGAACATCTATGAACTGAAAAGAGCATCTACAGCATGGTAGGTGCTTCTGCCACTGCTACTTCCAGAAAAGAAAAAACAACAAACCAAAACCTGTTTGATATTAAACTATCAGAGTTATTACACCACAAAGCATTTATTCATAGAACCACAGAATATCCTGAGTGAGAAGGGACCCACAAAGATCATCCAGTCCAACTCCTTGTCCTGCATGGACACCCCAACAATCCCACCCTGTGCAACCTTGAGAGCGTTCTCCAAAGGCCCCCCGAGTTCTGGCAGCTTTGGGGGCTGTGACCATTCCCTGGCCGCCATTCCTTGGGGTGGATTGTTGGGATTGTAGCCACCAATCCCTGAATTACAACCCCCATGTCCAACTTACTTCACTTTCAGGCTTCCTTTCTCCATCGAGAAGCTTGAATATCTCAGCACACTCCATGGAGATTTTCACGTATCCTTCCACGACATCGTATACTTGGGGCGATGGCAGCGTCTTGGCGACGGACACGAAGGTCTCCAGCCCTGCAAAGCCACAACGTCACCCGGGGCACCAGCGCCACGTGTGGGGCCTGCTCCAGGCCGCTCGCAGGCGGGACCCTGAGGGGCTGGGCAGTGTCCACGTGCGCCATTCCCACCAGCAGTAGCATCGATGCCACCCCCGGGATACCCCCCGGGGCAGCCGCCTCAGCCCGGGCCGGCCGCCTCAGGGCGGGCCGTTCCCGCCCTGCAGAGCCCCTCACCCTTGGTGGCGGCCGCAGGGTCCCGCAGCAGCGCCTTGAAGCGGGCGCCATTGAACTCCTCGTCCCACGCGCCACAGGCGCGCTTGGCCGCAGGCTCTCCGCTCCGTTCCCCGGCTTCCCCACTCCGCTTCCCGGCCATGCTCAATCCCGACCCGGCCGAGTCCCGCCCCGGAACCGCAGCCGCTCCCGCAGGAAGGGGCGGAGCGGGATCAGGCCGGGGCTGTCTCGCTCCCGGGAGGTGGGGTAATGGTGCGGCCCTGGTCTGGCCTAGCCGGACGCCTTTGTAAGGTACCAGTGGACAGAAAGTTAAAAAGAGTTATCATGGAATGGTTTGGAAGGGACCGTAACGGTCATCTCGTTCCACCATCCATTCCCACCCTCTCCCGTGGGCAGGGACACCTTCCACTAGCCCAGGTTGTTTCATGCCCCATCCAGTCTGGCCTTGGACATTTTCAGGGATTCAGGGACAGCCACAGCAACCTGTACCAGGGCCTCCCCACCCTCACAGCCGAGAATTCCTTCCCAATATTCCATCTGCAACAGTCTCTCATCCATCACGGCTGGCAAGGCTAAAGCAGGTTTTTGTCATCTCAGTTTCCCAGGACTGCAGGCCCCCGCGATCCTGAACCAACAGGGCTTAAACTTCAGAGTGGAAGGGAAAAGCACGGTATGCTAGAAAGCAGGGAGAGGAGAGGAGAGAACTTCCTCAGATACTTCTCTCTTTCTGGGAAAGGGTACGACTTCGGGGTGACCAGACTGGGCTTTCCAGTACCTGGAAAGGGCCAATGGGAAACATAGAGGGGGACTATTTATAAGGGAAGGAGTGACAGAACAAGGGGAAATGGCTTCCCACTGCCAGAGAGCAGGCTTAGATCAGTTAAAATCCAAACTCTTCCCTTGCTTTCAGCAAGAGTTATTTCAGGACAATCATAGTGATAAGGAGGAATGGAAGAAGCCTTATTCCAATACCATGTTACATATGGAATGACAGCAGTTGAAACAGTAATGGAAGATAAAGGAGATTATTTCTGTAAGAAAAAAAAAAATTAAAAGACCTATGCAAATCCAAACCAGATGGTTTTTTTTATATGTGCAAGAAATAAAGGCAACATTAGTATCTTCCTGGGCTTTTTCAAACTGTTGTTTTTTTGGTTTTTTAAGCAAAATACTGTAAAAAAAAAGGTGATCCAGAAGAGGGCAAAATTCACAGCCATTCTAAGAATGAGGATGAACAAATGCTTTCACACTGACAGAAGATGCTGCAATGTTTTGAGAACAGAGCGTAGAACAAAATAAAATAAGGTGAAGTTAGAAGACAGAAAAGGGTAAAATAAAAGGAGTACATGAGACTGGGGGAAAAATAAGGAAATGGGAAAATATGAATTGCTAGACATTAGGCTTTTTACAAGTAACTTATAAGAACAAAAGCTAAAAGCATCTTACTGCTGCTAGTGACATCATGCTCCAAGCTCTGCTAATAATTCCTATTTCTAGGAATACTTAAAATTTAACTCACTAAATTCCAAACATTTTTCTGCCTGTTTAGATGGCAGTTCCATTTGGAATTCACCTCAGTATAGCAAATTCTATGCAAAGGCAGAGACTTTTCAGTTCTTCCATAAAATACTTTTGGTAGTTCTTCTGGGAACTCTCCATTCTCAGCATTCCAGCTGTAGTATTCTCATTTCTCACAGACTCTCAGTTCTGTTTCCAGGACTCCCTTGAGGAAACTGATGGCCATTTCCAGATGCCAATCCCCAAGGCATCATTGCTCCCAGTCACTGCTCCTCTCCTCCCTGCTCCATCTTTTTACCCCTTTTAGAGCCAGGGCCCCACCCAGGACACAGAAGGAGGCTGCCAGGTGCCTCCCGAGACCCAAATCATTCTAGGTGGCTCAAGACGTTTTTTTCTTCAGGTTCTGAAATTCACACGCTTGCCTGGAGAAAAGCAACCATTTCTCACATAGGTACACTTGGTTTTCACTGGGCCCAGGAGCTGTAGTGGAGCCAAGGAACAGAGATGTTAGAAATCCACCTACACAAGTGTCAGAAGGAGCTCAGCTGCTGAATCTCTTCAGGGAGCCAGGTCTGAATCACAGCCTGCTGCCCTCCACGTGCACGTTTGCATCTAGAGGTGCTGCTAGTCACCAGCAAATCCACTCCTTTTCTGTCAAATGCAGAGTTAAATAATGTATTCCATAGCTTAACAAAGACAAGAACTCACTTAGACACCACCTCCAGCTTGATAAACAGTTGGTTATTCAACCTCCCATCTCTAACATGAATGAATCTTCAACTAGACGGCAGCTCTCTTCAGACATCCAGAATGAGATCTATTGCTGTAGCGTAGCATTCAAAAACTTGCTAGAGCAGAAACTGCCTCACAAATTACACTGAAGTCATGTAAGATCCTCAGGCAGGTGTGTCAGTAACAAAAAGTTTGAGTTACCTGAACAGAAAAGGATNAGCATCAGATCACTGAACTTCAGCACATTTTCTGTATAAAGAACAGAGCATTTTTCCCTGATCGTCCCCTCTCATAGTAACAAAAGGGGTGGAGGAAAATTCAGAATAGAGTGTTGGCTTCAATCAAGATTTTATTGTGTTATTTAAAAACAAACAAAAAAAAAAAAAAAAATTTTGGAAAAAAAAAAAAAAAAAAAAAAAAAAAAAGAAAAAGCCCAACCCCCCCCCCCAAAAAAAAAATCTCCCCAAAAAACCCAACAAAACTCAAACCAAAGCCAAAACCATTTTTTGAGATTATTGTTGCTCTATACCACAACTGCTTGCTTTTATTGAAAAACACTAGGAGAAACATTCAGTATGAGAAACACTGACAATTAATCAAATGCACAGAAAACCAAACACAACTGAAATATCAGCATTAACACAAAAAAGTGCCAAATTAATTGCTCAAATATATATCAAGCCTTGCTTAAAGGAGTGTAACATCAGCCTGGTTTGTTTCCTCCCTTCAAAGCTGTAAAACAAGTGACCTTCAACACCTCGTGGAAAAGCATTTATCTAATGCTGCAAAAAAAGCCTTTTCTTAAATCACATTGTAGCACACTGAACTCGCAAAAAACCCCACCAAACTAACAATTCAGCACATACAGTTATTGAGTTGTTCCTGTCTTTGAGTGTAAGTCAAGCTATGGAAAGAAAAAAAAGAAAAGTGACTTACTGCTGTTCCTTTGGAAATTATAGAATCACAGGGAGGTTTTTTATTCACTTAGGGAAATGCATACCCAGTTCGGTAGTTACTGACTGGTAGGAAAGTCAGGAGATAAATGCTTTACTTTCAGGGACAAAAATTTAAATATTTACAGTAAACCAGGAGTCTACAGACTGACTGATCAGAAGTCTTTATGAAGAAAAAAACCCTGGGTTCTCCTCTCAAGGACACAAGAGGAACTCCTTGGCTGGGACACAGCCTCGGCGAGCCTTGCTCCCCCACAGCACAGGCCACCCGTGGCTCTAAGCTCTTTCACAGCCTTTGCAACATTCCCTCAGATCTCAGAGGATTCCAGGGCCAAGGGGCACCTTCACCATCCTCCTGCAGCTCAGCATGGATCTCCTGTCAGAGCTGCCTGTGCAGAGTAGCCACACGTGACTCAACTGTGGTCAGTCTTGTCTCCAGAGCTTCCAATATCGTATCTACCTGCAAAACAGCCAGAGAAAGGGACTTGCTCAAACACAGGCTATGACAACACAAAGAGCACTTCTGGCCGTCAGAAAGGGCTCAAATCTGGTCTCACATCAACAATTCTTTCCACTGGATTCTTTCCCTGCAACTTTCACACTTGGAAAGCTCACCCAACTCCAACATTCAGTGTCCACACAGGAACTTTGTCCAGTAATGGTCAGAGCCACACGCTCAGCTTTTGCTGGACAACCAAGAAGCTGGACAGCTTCCACAGTCAACTTCCTCACACTGTTTGCTCCCAACTCTTCCTATGTGTAGTCACAAGATTTTAGTAGAGCAAAACATCAACTTGATTTATGATGTAATATTTCAATACAAAGTTACAGCAAAAGCATTAAGTCCATTTGCAAAAAAGGCAAAAGAAATATGATGAAAAGTTAAGTGAAGATCTGGAGAAGTGAATCAGAACTAACTAGAAACAACATATTAAATTACTGAGACATAAATAGGAACCTAATGCTGTGCTTGATAAACAGAAAATACTAATTACCATGAAAATTGAAGGAAAAGTTACTGAAAATCTTGCATAACGCAAGATACCACGGACATGAAGCAGTCCAGCACTGAATTGCTCTGAGTGAAGTAAGCTGTTCTGCTGGAACTATTGAAGCACATTAAGGTTTCACAGAGGGGATTTAAACAAAGAATGATATAAGGTTAAATCTCACCCTTTGCAGCACCTCTTGCAAGGCAGCTCGACTTTCAAGAGTAAGTGGTTCCTCATGAATAGCAGCTTGCTTTTCCGGGGTTCCTAGAACATAGCTGAGATGCCACCGTTTAGAGCATGCACTTCCCCCTCTGAAGCAAAAAATCCAAAGCCAGCACTACTCCAGAACCCTGAGAGACAGCCATGGATTCTGGGCTATAGGATGCAGTGAAGAATGGCACAGACACCAAGAGCAGTGCAGAAGCAGCATTACTCTCCAAGAAAGTGCCATCCTGCAGCCAGCTTAGTGCTTTAGAGAATTGTACTGCCATGGAAAAAACAAAGTATCACAGCTGTGCAATGAAGCAAAAAACCCAAAGCCCAGGAGTCCAGAGTAGCAGGGTGAACATCCACAGCAATACAGCAAAATAAACGGCAATTTCGGAAATAAACAGAGACATTGAAACTAGTCCAGATGATCCATCACTGTCTATTAGAACAATGCTTGCATTAATGGACTCTGGCGTGGAACCTTAATGCAGAATATAGTTATTGAAGAATACCTTAAGACAACTTTTAACTGCTATAAACCAACTAAACCAAAGCACACTTTCATTTTCTAGACAAATTTTAAGACAACTGAGTGAGAGTCTCAAGCATATACTCGGATTTGTATGTGCTGACTCAAATTGTCAGATTTGCCTTTGTCCACCTTAGCAAGGACAGAGCAGATGTGGCCAGTACAGGTCAGACCCACCCCAAGTTCTGCCTCAGCCCCTCTGGCCACACTTCCTGCTCATAATGCTGACCCCTGATAGGCTCCAGCCAGGCCTTCTTGGTGCTTGCTTTGTGTACTCTTCTGATCACATGTCCTGTGCCCTGGACCTGGTGATATTTTCTTGGCTGGAATGCAGTTTCTCATACAAAAGGCAGACCCAGTTGTTTCGGGACTTTTTCCTAGGATTTGCCTCACACTGGTGATGTTCCTTACAACTGAGCACTATGATCCAAACAACAGCAATACAGAAAACCACTCTGGGACAGAGCACCAGAAAAAGCTATCTCTAGACTTGCCAGAGATATAACAGGAGCACCCTCAGTGCAATGCCTGGTGAGTGGAGCTGGCAGGCTGACCCATAAATATTCTGCGTTTACCTTTCAACAGAGTCAATACTGAAACAGAACAAATCTCTCTTGTAGTCGAGATGCCTTGAGGTGCACCTGTAGATGCTGCCAAGTGTCCTTGAGCAGCCAGAGCAGAATAAGGTTTCTACCATGCTGTAAGTAAGAAATAACATTTAATCAGAAGGAAATAAAAGGAAGCACCTTACGCCATCCCTTTTCTAAAAAAAATCATGCAGTAGAATTTTTAAGCATTCCTTTTTTTTTTACACAGTGTAAATTATGAGCACTCATCTTTCAGCCTGTATTTGCAACAGCTCCTCAGGGTGAGCTCAGCAAGACCATCAGAATCACCAAATTGTGGAAGGGATCTTAAAAGGTCATCCCATTCCACCCCCTGCCACGGGCAGGAACACCTCCCACTGTCCCAGGCTGCTCCAAGCCCTATCCAACCCACCCTTGGACACTGCCAGGGATCCAGGGGCAGCCACAGCTTCCCTGGGCAACCTGTGCCAGGGCCTCCCCACCCGCAAAGGGAAAAATTTCTTCCTGATATTTAATCTAAACCTGCCTTCCTTCATCCTAAGGCCATTGCCCTTGTCTTACACTCCATGTCCTTGTGAGAAATCCCTCTCCCTTAGGCCATAAGCGGCTTGTACAGGCCACTCCAAACCAGTGTTCTAGGGGCTCTCGGGGGCACAGGAGCACTCCGGGCCCTTTACCGGGCTTGTCCGCAGCGCCTTCCCCGGGAACCCGCGACTCCCCCCGGACCGTGCCCAGCCAGGACCGGCCCTCACCATCCGCACTCGCCGGGGAGCTTTGAGACCTTCCGNCCGCCGCTCCCGCTGCTGCTCGGCCCGGCCGCCGCCCGGCTCCAGCAGCGACAGCGAGTACTCCAGCTCCGGGCACAGCGCCAGAGTGTCCCGCCCGCTCGCCGAGGCACCGGCAGCGGCCCCCGACATCGCCTTCGAATCGCCCGCCGAGGAAGCGGTAGTGACGCCAGACACCGCCCCGGGACCGCTCCCCTGCCCCGGAACTACTCCCGGGACCGGCCCCGGGCCGCCCGCCCCGCCGAAGACCGCCCCCGGAGTCGTTCCGTCGTACTGCCCCCACGGCGTTAAGACCTCGTAAGGTCATGGACCAAAACAAAAGATGTGGTTATTCTAGTACATCCTTTTTATATGAAGCGTTTTATGAAGTCATACGTAATTTAGAGAACCTCCTGAGTTGGAAGGGACCCACAAGGGCCATCCAGTCCAACCCTTGGCCCTGCACAGACACCCCAACAGTCCCACCCTGTGCATCCCTGGGAGAATTGTCCAAAGGCTCCTGGAGCTCTGGCAGCCTTGGGGCCGTGCCTGTTCCCTGGGGAGCCTGGGCAGTAGTGCCCAGCACCCTGTGGGGGAAGAACCTTTCCCTGATATCCAGCATAAACCCCTCCAGACGCAGCTCCAGCTGTTCTCTCGGGTCCTATCCCTGTCCCAGAGAGCACAGACTGAGGTGCCTCTCGGGACAAGCTGCAGCCCCTGGTGAGCTCTGATCTCAGTCTTCTCCAGGCTGAATAAGCCAGGCCTTGGCCACTCCTGGTGTGGCCCCTCCAGACCCCAGCCCTTTCCATCCAGATACATTCTGGAATGTTTTTCAGCCCAGCTGTGCTCAGGATTTTCCAGGAGCAATGTGCTGCTCTGAGAGAAGGGTTTGTGATCCAGCTGGATCTTGTCCACCCTGTTCCTAGGTTACAGGACACTCATCTCAGTTTAAAACATGCTGAGGAATAATAAAATGAGTGTCCGGCAAGAAGTGAGTATTGCATTTCCAGGGCTTCTCTTACATCTCTGCCATACATCGATACTCATTGCCACTAGTTGTTTTCGGTCCCAAGGCAGTCCTTGAGCTGCTCCGGAGTGATTGGCACAGGCATCAGTTGTGCAATTCTCGTTCTGAGGGCACTGAAGTACAATGGAGCAAAGCAGCAGGTCGGAGTTCTGAGTTGGCTTAAAAGGCACCACTCCCATGGCTAACAGAACAAACTCCTCAGAATATTTCTGGTCCTATGAATATTACTGGGACTACATAGATCCAATTCCAGTAGATGGAAGCAAGCTGAAGGTTAATAAATGTAAGTATTGTGGAGTAGTGCTAATCTAGCCCAGGGGAAATGTTGCATAGCTTGTCTCACTGACCTGGTTTTGTTTTCTTGCAATAGGGTCCATACCAGTGCATGGTTTGTGTGAATAGGTGTCTGCCTTCAGGCTGGCTAATTACTAACACACAGTCTGGGCTTTATCTTACAGTATTTGAAGTTATAAGACTGCTGACAGTAATTCTTGCTTACAAAAACAGATTTTTTTTTTTGAGTCATTTGCTAAGGGGAAATTTGACAACTCGTGAATCTGTAGTGTGGGGTGCTAGCTACCTTGTGTGCTACTGTCATCAAAGTTCACTGAAAGAGCAGAGGTTTTCATAAAAAATGTTGTGTTTTCATCTTATGACAAGGCTGACATTGCAACTGGTAAACATTCACACTTTTAGTAAAGGAAATGTATGTTTCCACTAGCTAGGAACAATAAGCTGCAAACATATTCTTTTACCTCTCCTCCTTTGATTTAGTGCTGCTGAACTAATAAAGTAATAATATCCATTATCATGAAGATGCTTTGCTGCTGTGGAAACTGATTCTGCTGGGCTTTGCAGTTTGTTTTCAAAGGATATGAAGTAGCATTCACTCAACTCACCTTGCAGTAGCTTGTTCCATTTCACACCTGGCTTTGCGCCGTGAAACAGCAATGTCTTTTTATGGCTACTTATAGTGGCAAATAATTTTGTTTTTTTCTAATGTAACTGCACTGGTTAGGTTTTGTTAAGATAAAATGACAACCTATGTCAGAGTGGATTAACTGAGGGTGGTGGATGGACTGAAAAAGGCCAAGGGAAAGCAGGTAGGGTGTGTTGGAGTCCCTTACGCTACAGGCAGCACTTTCCCTTGATTTCTGTCAAGCCTCTGCCTGTGGTTGTATCTTCAGTTAACTAACAAAGTTATGGGCTTTACTCATTGCAGTTTAGTTTACTGTTCAGATGTGGTTTCAGAGACTAAAATTGTTTTTCCCAAGGTTATTACAGTGAAATTATTAGATATTCCAGGAAAATGTGATGGCTTTTCAGAATATCTTCATGTCTCTCATGAACAAGCAAGAAACTGCCTTTCTGCTAGTGAAGGTTGAATTAGCCTGTGTTAGGAGCTGCTTTTACTTTGTTTGCTGGGACAGCAGGCAAGTTATGAGCAGCTCCTCTAGTTCTCTTAATTTTAAAGTTAGGGCAGATGATTGCCCCTAGATTCCACTAGAGAAACCCCAAACTTAGCTTAGCTAAGCTAGATGTAAGTCTCTGGCATGTGGCTGGTGTAGCAAAACCAAAAAATCAGGAATAAATCTTTCCCCTGTTTTCTCCTTAATAACATTTTTCTACCATTTGGATCACCTGGTGCATAACAGAGATGGCATTTGTGTTATAGCACTTCCCTCCCTGGCAATTGATAGGGTATTTTTCTTTCTTCAGTTTCATGTTTTCTTGAAATTCATAGAAACTGTGCTTCTGAGACAAGATGCTCACCCTCTGTTAAATTTAATTTAGATTTGTTGACAGTTGTGCAGAAGAAATGACCCCATATGTGCTTATGAGTGATCTCATTGGCCTTATTCCCATTAAAAAGCAGGGTAAACTGATATTATAGTGACTTTTTAGTCCCACTTGTTCTCTCCCCCTAAAAAAGTAGAGAAGTTTGCCATCTTTCAGGTGTTTTTATATTCTAAGGAAATGGAAATATACATTTTTCCATGTCAGCAGCCTAGGAAGAATAGAGACTGCATCCTCTTGGTACTATTATTCTTCCTTCTCCAAATACCAGTGGGAGAACACTGGGTTACAAGTTCTCATGAAAACACCAAGGGAAACAATTCCACAGCTGGTTACAATTTTTTCTTGTTTTGAGTAAAAGCACCAGTCAAGCGATTAATATACTTTGGAAGTTTTCCCGTCTTTGCATAATATTTACATTCTTATACCTCAAGAAGCTGCTGTTGGGATTATTGGCTTCATGTGCTCAGGGCCATTTCTGGGGCAGCCCAAGGCAATTCTACAGTTGCCATAACCCTGGGATGGGACTGCAGTTCTTAATTCAGTTTTACCTGCCAGAGTTTTTTTACTTTTATAATGTGAAACAGAGACCTAAATCTCTGCAATTCTTTTCTTCTGTTATGAGGCTGGTCCCGGAAACTTTGTGAGACTGGATTTGTCTCATGAAAATGAATCTAAACCTAGATAAAAAACCATGGTCTTGCTTTATATTTGTAATGTTGTGCATCTCTCTCCATTTTGTACGAAAATAATGAAAAATCTTAATTGGCCCATGAACTAATAGGGTATTTAAAAACACGCACAGACATGCACAAAAGTAAAATTTAGCAATAGGAAAGCTTTTTATAGATTGGTAAAATATGAAAATATGTTATTCCAGCTAAAAA
This sequence comes from Bombycilla garrulus, assembly GCA_013400315.1. Classification (NCBI taxonomy): domain Eukaryota; kingdom Metazoa; phylum Chordata; class Aves; order Passeriformes; family Bombycillidae; genus Bombycilla; species Bombycilla garrulus. The sequence goes on along the minus strand of VXBU01016442.1, from coordinate 29,991 downwards.
AGAAATACTAATTGCAGAATTTAAACCCAGGAAATTTTGGTTCAAGCTCCACTTGAGCCCTGGGGCCAATTTATTAAGCTTCAGTGAATTCCATGAAATGTATTAAAACTGTTTTAAAAAGATAAAGCCAAAATAGCTCTGATAGGGAACTCTATAAACACAAACTCTTAATTTCTGTCCCAATGGTGTGGAACACTTCAAAACTTTGGGCTTTTCAAAATGTCCCTAGGCAAAGAAAGAATAAAATAAGCTACCTCTCCCCACTGATATTTCTCAGTAGCCCAGCCAAAACTCAGGTTTCTGATAGGGATACAGCTAGGCCAGCTATAGTTTTGGGTTTAAAAGGAGCTGGGCTAATTCTCTTATTTCTTTGTGACTTTGATGCCAACACATACTGAACTTTTTCACAAAGAAGCACTCAATCAAATGTACTGGACCTGTTTCAAAGAACACAATGTTTTCTGTACTTTCGGAGGGAAGATTTATTTTATCTTGGTCAATATTTGTCTCTGGAGTCTGTGACCCTTCTTTTTTCCACCTCATCTAAAGTGAGTCACTGGCTGAGAATTCAGGGCAGAACACCCAAACTTCCCAAGGCCACCACCACCACCACAGTGATCCCAGGAGTGAGCATTTTCAAAAGTGGCCAAATGTGCTGTGGGAGCGGGAGTGGATTTGTCCCCTCCTTCAGTGAGCCCAAGGCTCAGACAATAACTGGCACAGCACTGCAGCCTTCATGAAAGAGCAGCTCCCTTTGCTCCCCCAGCCACCTCATGCTCTCACTAAACCGAGAACACACTTTGGCACTGGCCATCCTCTTGTTCCTTAAATAAACAATTTGCTCCTGGCAAAGCAGGCAACGTCTTGCACTGTTTTGTGGTGGTTGCAGGGGCACTGCAGCTGAACAGAGCAAGGGGCACATTCTCTTCCACTGCACTGATGTGCTGGGAGGGTCACAGGGACTTTGCAACAAACTTCCTTGCTATTTCTTTTGGTATAAAATACTTTCAAAGCTTGGAATTCCCTTCCTGAGGGGCTCTCCTTAAAGAGCCTGCAGGATTAGGAAGTAACTACACAGGCTTCCTGCACTGTGGTTGTGTAAAAAGAACCATATTCAAATACCTGCATTGTCAAGTCACCAGAACACTCTCTGGAGGCTTTTCCCAACCCCTCCCTCATCCCTGTTACCATACACTGTCAGGAGGCTCTCAAGATCTTTAACAGATTAGCACTTAGATTCCTCTCCCTAAAATGAGAAACTGAATGAATCAAATGGCACACCTTTACTAGAGATGATAAATCATCTTGTTGTATTTTATTTTTGCCATGCAAAATGCGTGTGACAGAATTACTGTGCTGTGTCCACAGACTCCATCGTCATTGCCTTTTGGGTTGGCCTTGCTGCATTTGTGACGTTTCTTTTCCTTATTTTACTGTGTATGTCCTGTTCTGGATCAACGCCAGCAAAGTAAGTATACCTAAAGTAAGTAGATACTGGTGTAAAAAAATAACCTGCAGGAAACATTCACTGCCTCGAGGGATCCAGCAATGACACACGACGTTTATAACTGCACAGAGGTGATACTTTTTCTGTCAGTATTTGGCTGGAGTGTCTCCTAGCCCACTGCTCCTCCTAATGCATTTGCACACTGCTCCTTTTTAACTGATCAGGGTGCAGAAAATTCAGCTCAGCAGATTGGCCAGAGATCAGGATTAGGTCACAAACAAGCAGAGGGAAACAGCAGTCAAAAGGAGCACTAATAGGCTCCCTAGGGCCTCTGGCATGTGCACTAAAGGTAACAAAAACAACACAAGGAAGGAGGCAGACTAACAAAACAACAGACATGGAAATGGACCTGAAATTGCCGGGTAACAGAGGCATGTTACCAAAAATTTGCTGTTCCTGAAACACTGGCTGGAGAAGTCTGTGTACATGAAAATCTCAGAGTGTTTGGAAGACTTAAACAAAGTATTGATTTTTAAAAGTTTCTCACTTTTTCATCATGTTACTGAGCAAAATACTTGGCTCAAAAATACACATATTTATCCCTCATGTATTCAATTTTGGCCAGCAAAGGAGCCATTGTGACAAGGCAAGTCTAGAAATGTTTTCTGGAGTGCTCAGAAATCATTAATGAAAAACAGCATTTGATGAGATTAGTTTAGGCTTTGAAACCGTCATATCTTGTCATTTTTCTAGGCTTGAAAAATACTGTAAGAAGACACTTTTAGGACTGGAGAAACTATTAAACCCAGTCACACACAAAACTTGTCCTTTTTGGTTGAGTTTTGTTTGTTTTTTAAGCCCCACTTCAATTCCACTTCTCCCAATTGCAGCACCAAAACCCAGTGAAGTGCCTGAAAGAAGCCACCAGTGTAAACTTGCAGCCCCCTGCCCTATCATCCTCTCTGCTGTGTCAGCCACCTACTGCCCTTGGCATGACAATCATCCAGTATCTGTATAGAAACCTCATGTCTCTTTTCTTATGATAATCCTGGTACAATCACCCAACAAATGCATGCTCACTGTCACCGGTCAAGGCTGGAGAACTGTCTTCATGGTTTCTGTGCTCATCTGTCTCTGTCAAGCAGAGGGACATGCAGGACCCGGTGTGCTTTCCCAGCTCACCGACTTCTTGGCGAGAGGAGGCAGCTTCTCTGGGCACCCTGTGCTAGGGCCTCTCCACCCTCACAGCCAGGAATTTCTTCCCAATATCCCATCCAGCCCTGCCCTCTGGCAGTGGGAAGCCATTCCTCCTGTCCCTTCATCCCTTGTCCCTAGTCCCTCTTCAGCTCTCCTGGAGCTCCTTTAGGCCCTGCAAGGGGCTCTGAGCTCTCCCTGGTACCTTCTCTTCTCCAGGTGAACACCCCCAGCTCCCCCAGCATGGCTCCAGAGCTGAGGGACTCTACCCTTCAGAGCATCTCCATGGCCTCCTCTGTGCTTGTTCTAACACCTCCACATATTTCTTGTGCTGGACCCCAGGGCTGGGGCAGCTCTGCAGATGGGGTCTCACTTGAGCAGGGGAGAGGGGCAAAATCCCCCCTGACCTGGCAGAATCCCCCCCCACACCTCTTTTGAGGTGGCGTTGATGCAATTTTCACCATGCATGACCCCCATCTCTTCCCCCAGTGTGTAACACCAAGGGTTAATTCTCTTGGCAAGGGCACACCACCCTCCACAGCAGAGTCCCTTGTTCTTACCTGTACATCTGCACAGAAACAAGTCACTGCCAAAGTGTCTTCCAAAAGGCCTATGCAGCAGCTCTGTTTCCTTATGCCACAGTCGAATCTTAGACACTGAGAGGTCCTGGACCTGAATCCATGATCTGATTGCACCACACTCCTCTCTGCAATACCGAATGATTTGGTGCCAATTCTGATGGGTGAATCTGGGAGAGGGGGAAAGGCTGATGCCTGTACAAGCCCTGCAGGGAGGTATCTATGTCCCAGTCCCTTTTGTCAGCACTGCACTATCCCACAGAAATAAGACAAAAGGTCTGGAGCATGGGACCAATGATTTCAAACCCGTTTGCCTGCCAAGGCAGCTAATGATCATACTGCTGGGATGCAGAGCATTAACATTTGCTTCAGTTATGTGTATTAACATCCAAAATGATACAGAAAAATAAGGGTTGTGGCTGAATTCCTGGCCAAGGCTGGAACTTCAAAGAGTGGAAAGAGGACAGGGTGAGCTCCTTCCAGGCATTCTATGCATTTCACTGGAGGCTGTGCATTCCTGATAACCATGCAAACAAAATCTTCTGGTTATCACTTTCATACCAGATGGTGTAATGCTGGAGAGAAACCCAAGCTGGATGCCCAGAGAGTTGGAAGATGTGCATGTCTCATCCCTTCATCCATGTTTCTTGATCTCAGAGAGGCTCAATCTAGGGCCCTGAGGCTCCCTCCTGGCTCCAGAGAGGTCTCTTGCAGTAAGAAACTCCACTCAGTATTTGGCTATGGTGCATGACGACCCAAATAGTAAACCACAGGTGTGCAGCTTCCTTCATCCTTCAAATCACACCTCCCTCAACAAATGACATCAGACATTGTCACTGTACTTGTCTTTGTCCAAACCCACAGTCTGGAATTAACTTCCCTGTCCTTTGAAAGCCTTTTTTAGTTGTATCTATCTCAGCTCGAGTTCTGCGATTGTGCCTGGGCCAAGGTCAGTGGCAGCACTGCCTAAGAGTGACCTGGCTGGCTCAGGTTGGTCTCTCTGGGTACTGGGACACTGCAACCTTTCCAGCCTCCTGCATGCTCTCTGCTGTTCCAGGTGTGCTGAACAATGAACAGAGTGGGCCAGAGTTCTCCTCAGACAGTCCCCAGTTTCTGGGATGCAACTTCTCCAGCTGATTTTAAAATATGGATAGTTAGATGTTGATATTTAGCTACTTGACAGGCTGGAAAGAAAACATCCTGTTTTGGTAAGAATTTTTTTTTTGTGTTGCTTCTGTCAAACAAAGAGGAAGGATGTCTTGAATACACCCACAGCATAGCAAAGAAAATGCCAAACCTGCCTACCTGTGCTGGGCATGCTGCTGAGATTTTGGGCGTTTGTTTCTGCTTTTTCTTAATTACTCGGATCGCTTCGGCTGAGCTTGGCTTGGTTCGGGTGGACTCGGCACTGCTTGCCGTGTTCGGCACAGCTCGGCTCTGTTTGGCCGGCTTGGCTCTGTTCAGGCGGACTCAGCGCCGCTTGCCACGTTCAGCACAGCTCGGCTCGGCTCGCTGAGGGCTGCGTGGGCCAGGCCGAGGTAGAAAGGCGGAGCCGCCTCACATTAAACGCCTAAAGCTCTGTGTTTTCCTGATGCTGCATCCCCCGGGCAGCGTGGCCATTGCACTGTCAGGAAAATTAATACACAAATACCAGAAGTTTATGTCCAGAAAGGAGACAGAGGAGTCCTGTAACTTTATTTGAATAAAGGAAGAGGCCATGGGCATTTCCCATGGGGTCTCCAAAGTTGTTGTAGGCTGCAGCGTCATTTAATTCTAATTTTCCGTCCGTGTTTCCCTCTTTTCCCCATTAGCTGAGGTACTTGAGAAGTACAGACTTCCCAAAATGCCTAACAGAGACCCCCTTCCAATGTGCAATCCCCTTCCCTGCCCCTTGTTTGTGTCTCTGCTTTTTCTCTAAGTCCAGGAATTTAGGCACGGCCTTGGGTGAGCAACAGTCTGTATCAATTAGTGGTATTCCTATGGAGTTTATGGTTCCATTCATTACTTCTTTCACCTATCAGTATCTGGGTTTATCTACCAGCAGGCCCATAGTTTGTTTGTAAAGACACCTCCTTTTCATTTCAGCACAGCTACGAATGGGAGTGCGGGGTCAGGCAGGAGCTCATTCGGCAGTGACTGCACTCACGCTAATTAATGGGCACGGGAGCACCTAGGGCAGCTCTCAGGACAGAGCGCTTGCCACTGGAATGTTCTGGAATCACTGTGCAATGCCAGCGGTTTGAAGTTTAGGAAGACTGTGGAAGATGTTTAAGGTGTCAGTAACATTTTTTTAAAGAAAGACACCAAGGAGCGGTGGAAGAAAACAATAAATAATATTGCCTACCTGCTGTCAGTGTCTTTGCCTTTTGTGATGTTGGCTGGCTCCAATGGGGTAAATTAACTTCAGGTAGAGCTTTTGCTGCTGTTCTTGCTCATCTGCTGGAATTCAGCAGAGTCCTTGTCACTTTACACACAAGAAAATACAAGTTCAGCAGAATTTCTTATCGTCTAAGTTTGCCTGGGTTTGGCCGAACTTGGTTAGGGTCAGTTCAGCTGAGCTCGTCTAGGTTCACCTGGGTTCAGCAAAACCCCGTTCAGTTGGGCTGAACTCGGTCAGTTCACCTGAGCTCGGTTCGGTACTGCTGGATTTGCCTTAGTTTGGCTTATCTCTGCTAGATTCACCAGAAGTTGGTTAGGCTCAGTTTGGCTGAACTCAGTGTCACTCGCCTGAACTCGGTACCGCTCGCTGTGTTCGGTCGAGCTTGGCAAGCAGCACTGAGCGGGAAGGCGGGGCTGCCTCACATTAAATACCCAAAGCTCGGTATTTTTGTGCTGCCGCGTTCTGCGGGCAGCCCGGCCGTTGCCCGGACACAAACAGCAGCGTGAGCTCAGGCATGAGCTCATTAGGCAGTGACTGCACTCATGCTAATTAATGGCCATAGCTTGTCTGTATATTGCTTTGAATAAGTTTTTGCAGTCAAATACTATCACTGACAGATACCATCACCAACAATCCCTGAACCTTAACCTGTCACAATTTTATATTCATAAAGAGTATCATTCCATAAACTGTTAAGTGTGACTCCTTCATGGATGCCAGCAGTTGCCAGCAGCAGGTAACAAACTCAAATAGGAAGTCTTACTGAGGGATCATAAAGTGGGAAGACCTGCTGAGGGGTCTCCCTTGGGCTGTGTGCCTATTTCCCTGAATGTCAGTCAAACCTCCCTCCGATCCAGCAGGACTGCTCAACAAAGGGCCCCTGTAACAGGACACTGACAGACTGGTCAGGCACAAGAGTCTTAGCTTTCCTGGGGCACTGACAGACAAATTAAATACTAAGAGTCAAGGAAATATTCCCTTTTCACATGGCAGTTCTCCTATCACCAGGTTGTGATTCCTTGCAGAAGCTCTAAGACTGCAGACATGCACATGCCAATAGGGTCTAGAGCATAAGCCTGCCTAGAAAATTGTTGGTGGCTACTCTAAACATGATCAATCACTCTCTCACTCCAATTACAATACTTCCTAAATCTCCCTTACTAAATCTTCCCTTCAGTGAAAGCCCATACACTTTGTTCACAATACTACTGTGGTGGGTGGACCCTGGCTGGATGGCAGGTGCCCACCAAAGCCTCTCTATTAATTACTTCCCTTCTCAGCTGGATAAAATACAAAAAAAGCTCATGAGCTGAAATAAGGACAGGGAGACATCACTCACCAATTAACATGACTGGGAAAAAATGGAGAAATTCATTGAATTGATTACCAATCAAAATCAGAGTAGGATAATGAAGAGTAAACCAAATCCTTAAAACACATTTTGCCCATCCTTCTCTCCTTCCCAGGATTAACTTTATTCCTGATTCTCTTTCTCCTCCCCACCAGCAGTGCAAGAAGATTAGAACAGAGGTTACAATCAGTTCATGCCACTGCTTCTCCCTCGGGAAGAGGAGTAGTCCTTGTGCTGCTACAGCATGAGATCCCATCTACAGGAGACAATTCTCCATTAATTTCTCCAATATGAGTCCTTCTCATGGGCTGTGGTTCTTCATGAGCTGCTCCAGTGTGAGGTGCCTTCCCTGGGGTCAGTNGATTAACTTTATTCCTGATTCTCTTTCTCCTCCCCACCAGCAGTGCAAGAAGATTAGAACAGAGGTTACAATCAGTTCATGCCACTGCTTCTCCCTCGGGAAGAGGAGTAGTCCTTGTGCTGCTACAGCATGAGATCCCATCTACAGGAGACAATTCTCCATTAATTTCTCCAATATGAGTCCTTCTCATGGGCTGTGGTTCTTCATGAGCTGCTCCAGTGTGAGGTGCCTTCCCTGGGGTCAGTCCTTCAGGAATTGTTCTAAAGTGGGTCCCCTGTGGGGTCACAAGTCCTACCAGGAAACCTGCTCTTCTCTCCACACGTTCTGCTCCAACACAGGGCTCTTCCGCAGACTGCAGGTGGATTTCTGCTTCCCTCCTGCAGCCATCTGTGAACTCTAGGAGAAAACCTGCTTCACTATGGACTGCACCGTGGGCTGCAGGAAAATCAGCTCCAGTACCTGAAACACCTCCTCCCCCTCCTTCTTAATTGACTTGGGTGTCTGCAGAGCTGTTTCTCTCACATATTCTCAAACTCACTTCTCTGTCTGCAATTGCTTCTGCCCAATAACTCTTCCTTCTTAAATATGCTATCCCAGACATGTTACAGGCTGAGGCTCTCAAGCTTGGCCAGTGGCATCCTGGAGCCGACTGGCATTGTCCCTGCCAGACCTGTTTCTCTCACATATTCTCAAACTCACTTCTCTGTCTGCAATTGCTTCTGCCCAATAACTCTTCCTTCTTAAATATGCTATCCCAGACATGTTACAGGCTGAGGCTCTCAAGCTTGGCCAGTGGCATCCTGGAGCCGACTGGCATTGTCCCTGCCAGACATGGGGGCATGAAGCTTCCAGCAGCTTCTCAAAGAAGCCACTCCTGTGGCCTCCCTGCTACCAAAACCTTGCCATGCAAACCAATACACATATGAACATCACAGAAGCCTAAATATAAGCAAGAATAAGTCCAAGCTAAAGTTTTGTTACAGGTCTGCAAGTTCTTCCTCCTGCACAGGAAAAACATGCCAGCTGTGGCATAGGCACTCTGTGGAACCTTTCCTGCCTTCTTCTTTCCTTCTGATTCTCTTCCCAGATTCAAAGGAGCTTCTGATAGGGACCTTATCTAATGAACAGTGGACAAGACACAGTTTGCTGAGCTTCTATCCATGCTGCATCACTCTTCCCATTGTGTACAAAATCAGAGTCATTTATGGCAGTGCTGATCTTCACTCCAGCATCCACATGAACAGCACAATTCACAAGTCACACTGGTGAGTTTCTTTCAATTAGATTGTCTCCTCAAGAACAAGAAGAAAGACCAATAAAGGATGTGTGAGGCAAGAATAATATTAGGATCATCTTCAAATACTCCATTTATCATGGAGTCACAGAATAGTTTGGGTAGGAAGGGACCTCAAAGATGATCTTGTTTCAGCCCCATGCCATGGGGCTAGATCAGGTTACTCCAAGCCTTATTCAGTGTGGCCTTGAACATTCCCAGCAACTCAGTTGTATGAGAGGAGAATAAGTAGGACTATGAGTATATAAAAAATTTGATCTCTCAAGTAATTTTTCTACTTTGGGAAACTGAGTAGCATATTTTCTCTGGTTACAAAAACTGCTCCAAACTGTTGACTTGTTTGCTAGAGTTCTTGAAAGCTCAAACAGCTGCACTGAGGACAGATTTGTCACTATCAGACTGGTTTTTCTTTCAGTTCTTGTGATCTTATGACTAAAGCTTCTTCTGTAGAGACTACCAAATCCAAGCACATGTGGTATGGACAACCATGCTGGTGTTTATAAACCAATACCATGACAAGGACAGTGCAAGTTACCTTCCTTTGATAGTTCTCTACAGCAATAACAGCTTGAAACTCTTCTTTTGTATGTCAGAATATTTCCTCCACATTCCTCCATCCAGTTCTGCTTGTGCTCTTCACAAACCTGGCGTTAGTCCATTCCAAAGGGATAATCTGGGACACAGAATAAAAAGGAAATTTGTGCCCTGAAATTTGGCCTTTAAATTTTAGGAAGACAAGTCAAATACTGCGCCCCAGTTTTTCTGAACCTGCCCTGCATTTATGTGGCTAAGCTTCAGTATTTGTACAGGAACTCCTCATCTTTCCTTGCTCCCTCCACAAATTCATCCAGAGAAAATTCACCTGTGTCAGGTGAACTTCCACAAAACAGAAGTCTTCTGCTCATTCCCTGTAAATGTGTGGAGTTTCTCTCCAGAGCAGGGATGCCTGCTTGCGGTTACTCCTCTGGACGTTGAGTGAAAGGACTCTGTGTACACTATTGTCACTTTGGTGGCAAGTTCCATTTGACTCCTAACCAATACTCTTTCTTCTGCTAGGTTTAAATAGGTATCTTGATATCATGCATTTCTATGTAATCTACTAGTAATTCTTCTTTATTTATACTGTATAATAACTCTGATTAAGACCTTTTGTCTGTTATCTTCTGTCTGTTCAATAAATAACTGATTTTATAAACTGACCCGATTTCCATCCTTAGAACTTGCGGGCCAGAGTGTTTTCTTAAATTTAAGCTCTTGCCAAAAATCTGAGACTAAGGCAGGGCTTGCCTGAAGCTCCCACTTGCTTAATAACATTTTTGGCATAGCTGAAGACAGGATGGCAAACAATTTAGAGAAACAGACAAAAAGCTTAGCAGATTACCTGTGAGGGCATAGTTTTCATATTGAAACTGATGATCCTTGGCCAGTAGATAACTGGTATGAGTGGGAAAAAATGTAGGAGAAAATAGATAAAAAATGGGGATTACTGAAAGATAAAAAAGGTGAAAGTATTATTTTTAATGCACTAGCACTATGTTTAAAATCTGCATGGCAATGGAGGGAACAGATGATAAAAGGGTAATTTGAGAAATGAAATAAAGGAAATAAATTGAATTGGTATTGTCGAATTGTCTCAACAGTAACAAAATGATAAATTGAAATAACAGTTAAAAGAATCCAAGGGAAAGACAAGAACCTGGGAAGAAAATTTAGAACTGACATTATTAAAAAAAAACAAAAAAAAACCCCCAGAGATGATCATATCCCAGGAGCCTGATTTTGCAATGTTTTATGAATTGTCTGAGTAGCTCTTATTTCTTACATTTACATAATTCATGGCAGATCCTGCCTGTGCTTCAACTTAGTGTCACTCTGCACCCTCAGTCTGCAGGGAAATAAACATTTTGGGGAGTTCTTACAGCTCTATTTAATGCTTTAAAGGTTATGATGATTTTATGGAAGCAGGCTGTCTGTCCAGATCTGTTTCCTTCCCTCTCCCTGTCACTCTGTAACAAGGCTGAGGTAAGACCAGGATCTGTAACATCTGACTGTACGTGTCTTCCCAAGGCTGAAGCCATTTGCTATCAATGCTGATGAAGTGTGAGGAGCTAAAGACTGAAAATTTATTCTTTTTCCCCTGAATCCCAAGACAGTGTGTCCATGAGAAGCTCCTTTTGTTGTGGCACCTTAGGGATACTTCTCAAGGCAGCAGGCAGAGAAACCTGTTGTGTGTCAGCATGGGAACTGTCAGGACACACTGAGCACACCTGGAGGTGTTGGCAAGAGATCTCCCTTTGGGCTGTAGTCACAAGTTAGGTCAGTGTGGTTCCTTGTGAACCCTCCCATAGGACTATACACTTTGTGTTTTCCAGAATTCCACCATGGACATGATGCTGTAAAATCTTGGGGGCCACAGTTCGGAACTTCGTGAATTTGAAGTTAAGTTGAAAGGTTTATCCACCAAGAAAAGTAGTGATTTATAAATTAAAGCAGAGTGGTATTCCACACTAGTGATTTGGGATTGGTGCTAGCAGTCCCTGTGACACATTTCCTCTCAAAGACCTATCCAGTGAAGCCACCGCTTTATGTGGAGGAAAAAAAACTCAAAGATTCCAGGGTCCAGACTGCTAAACTGCAAGTGACCATCCTGTGATGCCTACCGGGAAAATAAGTATTAGCCAGTCTCCAAGCACTGGTCTGTATTCCAGGCACTCATCTCTGGAAATGCCTTTGCTTTAAGCAACCTAGGGATATATGCAGCCAGAATATAACCATGTGTATTTCTGTTTCAGCCAAATCAAGCTAGAGTCATTTTATTACTTTCCCTCTTGGGAACTTTCTTTACTCAGGATTTTCCTGGGAGGCATCTGTACCATGTCTGTATAATGTAATTAAGACACATTTGCTGTGCATCCATACAGATGGGCTGCAAGTACAAGGAAAAAAGTCTCATCTTAGAACAGTGTGTAAAATGAAATCTCCTTCTATTATTATCACAGATTTGTTACTAAATAAAATATATTTAATGAAAACCAAACCATGAAACAGCAAGTAGATTGATCAAGTTCAATACAGCATCACTTGTGCCCTGGCGGCAGCAGACACCTGCCTGCACACGCGAATGGAACATGTTTCTGGGGACCAGTTAGTGCTGTAGATACTAATGCTGTCAGAGCTCACAATCTAAGCTCTCAACAGGTAGATCTCAAGAATCTGGAGGAAAAGAAATTGCTACCTGATTCCTTCAGCTTCAGGAAACCACATTGGCAGATGGCAAAATGTGCAGTCAGTTGGCTACAAGATATTTAACTCATATGACCAACAGTCACTGCAGAAAGAGAAATAAAAATCTATCAGGGGAAGCAGTTCACAAATAAAAGTTCTTCATGCGTGTTTCCATGCAAGCTTCTTTTTGCTCTTCCCTCCAAACCTTCTGTTTGTGAAGGTCTCATTCATTCAGGTTACTTTTTCTCTGGCATTTCATCCGCGTATCTTGCATGAAGTTTCTGAAGGCTGGTTCTTCATGACTCTCTTCAGTCACTGCAAGAAGAAACAACAGTTCAGCACTATCCTACTTTTGTTACTGACAAAAGCTAGAGTCAGGGTAGTCCAAACAACATAGAATCTATGTTGGATCTTCAACTGCATTACAGGGCAAAGGAAGCAAGTGATCCTAAATGATATGAATAAGTTTCTGAAGATTCTCCTCCCCTGTTGATTGCCCTGCATCTTTTTACTATTTTTATGTTATACAAATTTTTTTTTATATATAAAGCTCACCTTTTCCCCTTCCAACCACTGCTGTCCAAGATAAACAACCAAGAGAGGGAAATCTTACAGCCCCTAAGCAGCTGCCAAAACCTCCCCCCTGCAACCTGAGCAGCGGCGGAGCCGGGCACAGTGGGGCCAAGCACAGCCAGACCAGGGCGAGGGGGGGTGCAACAATGCCAGGGAGCCAAGCCAAGCCAGCAGAGTACCACAGCAGTGGCCGGGGATGGTAGCAAAGCTGGGGCAGCAGGCAACAGCGGACCAGCCGCCAGGTCCTGGCGCGAGCAGGGCAACCGAGCCACAAGCGGTGGAGGGTCCTTCAGAGCCGGCGGCCGCATGGGACTGTGTGGCGGTGGCGGCAGCAGCATGGCTGGGATGGCAGGAGGAGCCGTATGGCACTACCCGGAGTGTGGCGTGGTGAAGCAGCCGCAGGGTGCCAGCATGGCATGACTGGGCATGGCGGGCGGCAGTCGGCGGGAAGCCGCGCAGAGTGGCGCAGACGGAACCACGCAGTGCCAGCATGACGAAGTCCACGCAGCAGCGGCGGCGTGGCTGGGAAGACCTGAGAGACCCAAGGCAGCACAGAGATCGGGAAAACGGTGGCAGTGGCGTAGCTGGAAAGACCCAAGAGACTTGGGCGGCGCAGAGACCAGAAATGCTACAGGACACAAAGAGCCGCGCGCAAAAGACCAAGAGCAGGTGCACAAGGCAGCCTCCACTGCGAAATCAGAAACCCCGATTTTGCAATCAACTGCTGGGCATGCAGCCACGTAAATGAAGAGACGCAGGGAATACTGGGTACCAATTACGAAGAGAAAAACTTCTTAAAAACTCAAAACTACACGATATTTAAAAAGGGTGGCAGCGCGCCCCACTCAGGAAGAAGCGGGGTTGTTAATTAAAGCTTTAAAAACTATCACTGTAATCTAGGGGAAACGCGAAAAGGGGGTGACCGAGCCCATCAGGAACAGCAAAGGAAATCTTCCTGGGGGACTTCTGCCAGAAAGGAAGACTCGCAGCCCTGCTGGAATTTCTCCTCTTCTGGGTTGTGTAATTGGGAGCAGCAGTGGAACTCAATCCGTCCACCCCACCCAGAGATGAATCTTCTTGATAAAGGCATTAAAAAGGAGCTGATCTCCTGCCCAGCTTTATCCATAACACTAAACATCAATGGAACAAGAAAAGAATGAAAATTAAGTCTGTGAGCTACAGAAGAGAAAAAACACTCTCTAAGAAGATTGTTCCAGGACCATACTCACAGCAAAAGTGAAGAGAGCCAGGGACAGAAATTGTAAGGTCAAAAATGTGATAAAACAGCTGCGCATCAGACAGGTTCAGAGGTTACTGCATGACTCAAGCTTAACAAGTTCTCTGGTTTATGTGTATTATATACCTATTAATTACTTAAATAGAAAATTTACAATTGAACTCTCACAAAGGTTGGAGAGTCATAGTCCTGGACCAAATATTGCAGATGGGCTTCTGCTATGGATTCTGACATGGATGGTGACTGAATGTTTGCTTGTTTTCTAGGCTGTCTTTACAGTTCATCCAGGTAATGAAATACAGAGGGGATTTCCTGACTAGATGCGCAGCTTTCAGGCCCCATTCTCTTACCTTCATGGTCAATGTCGTCAGTATCACTCTCCCTCTCTTCTTCCTCTTCATTGAGAGTTCCTCGTGTTAGGATTAGCTCAGAGGGACCCATTGCAGAAGCATCATCAGGTCCTTGAAAGGAAAAGAAATGGTTGTACACAAACCAGCTTGCTAAAGGTAAGGTATTGTTAACACTGACAACTTTTATCTGCACATATATACAATTAACACCTGCTCTGAAAGGAAAGAAAACTGCCCAAAGACAAAGGACAGACTTCATCAGCACATACCTCACCTAAGGAACAGTGCAGCCAACAGCACAGCTTTCCCATATTCTAATCTGTTTCACCTTTTCTAAAGTACTTCATTATTTTTAGTATGTCTGCTTCTTTAGCTACACAGCAGGGCTTCTCCCATGCCTGTGACTGACACAAGGAAGAGCTCTAAGTGTGGCCAATCCCACAGGAACTAAAGCTCCACTCCTCTAACTTGGAGCTGCATTCACACTTTTGCTGTGAGAACAGAGAAACACTTCTCAATGCAAATTCTTCAGAACTCTTCAGGAAACTTCTGCAGTGAACTTAACCTTCCTGGAGAGGTACCTGCCAGTGTGCTGCCCTGCATGCACACACTGCCCATGTCCTTCCACAGGTGTTCCAGCTGCTCTCTCTTTTGTTTCTCTTGAGCTTCCTCCTGTAGACAGAGTTACATGTGGATTCTGATAACATTTAAAACATCAGTAGAAAACTAATCTCACCCAAACCCAGGAGTCTGTCCCCCAGCCAGAGTGCATGTCACTAAGCAGATCTTACATTACAAAGATTACACAGAACTTTTGACCAAACACACAGCAACCTTCAGTATGGCGGACTTCTAGAACATTTTCAGAAGCATCAGAAAGCCAAACTCAGTGCAACTGTGCCTGCAGAAAATTGTCCTTTGGACAGCCAGGACTCAAGGTGAGTAGAGCTACTGATTTTGGCACTGCAAATCAGTTTCTGTTACTGTCCAAGTCAAACCAGTACACTTCACTGGTATAGGAAGATACAAGGACAGCCTCAGCAAATCACTCCAGAATTTGTTTTCAAGAACTCTTTATCCTTCTGAATGGAAGATACAAAACTATTTCCCAATCATTTTCTCACAATTAGCTCAAATACTAGCACTAAAACAGCAAACAGTATGTGTTTTATAAAACATCTTTATTCTTGTAATGATATGCTCCACCACATCTAGGAAAAAAAGGCAGACTTCTTCAGGACAGGAGTTTTCCCACACTGAGTATGACTAGTAAATGAAATGTTAGACCCTCTCAACACAAAGGCAATTGTGCGCATAAAAGTGACCTCAAGATACACTATCTGGGTGTGCAGTAGCTAAAAACACTTACCAGTGTTTTTCTCAGGCGCTCGTATTCTGGACGATACTCTCTGAAAAGATAGAGTGCATTCAGCCTGAATCAACACATGATTTATATTAAGTAAGGATCATCTCAGAGGCTTCCTTCTACCCCCAAAAAAAGTTTTCTCTAGGCTTTCATGTTTGAGAGACATTTCAGAGGGACTAACAATACTTTTTACCCAGATTTGGATTCTGAAACCAATGGATGCAAATAAGTGAACATACTTAATTGAAACAGGAAGAGTTCAAGCCTTGATCACTGTGTGGAATTAGAAAAAAAATATTACTTTACATATTTGATGGCACAGATAGCTTTTGCTTTTTCACTGAACAGTGAACACAAAAATTCACCTCTGAATAGTTCCTTTACACTGCCACTTTTTATGCTGATGCTTGAAGTTCATTAGAAACCCTAAACTACCTTGGCTAAGGGAAGTGTAGAGTCCTTCCAATCAAAGGATTTACAAATCAATACCTTCAGGAAGTGTTCACTGGGTTAACTATCCCCTTACCTCTCATATTCATCTACAGCTTTAGAAAGCTGGATAAAAAACTCATCTAGTCCTGTGCCAAGCACTGCAGAAACACCAACCACCTGCAAAAGAAACCACACACGAGAACTGGAGAGTAACTGAACAAGTTTCTAACAAAAGACCAAAAACAACAAATAATTACTAGTTTAAACCTAACGATAGCCATTTAATCAGCACAGTGGCATAGGAATATCTATAGAATAGAAACACTTCTGCTTCTATCCATCCTGCTTTCAAACTCTTTCTCCACTTGCTGTTCATGTTTGCTACCTCTGTTTTTTGGTTGTTGCTGGCTTTCTGTTTGGTGAGTTGTTGCAATACTTTGGGGGGGATGTTTCTTTGTGGAAGGGGGGATTTGGGTTTTTTTAATAAGTTGGGCATTTCAAGAGAAAGTCAGGTTTTTCTGTTGCTTACTTGTTTACTGTTAACAATCCAATCTGCATCTAGGGTTATAAGTAATTAGTATGTATCAGTGTACTAGAATTACACAGCAAAGTAGACAACAACTGACCTTCTGGCTCTGAAATTACGTTTAACATTTTGTATTTAGCCACATTGCATTTTAAAAAGTCCACAGTCCAATCCCAAAACAGCAAGAGGTGGAGAATTTAATCAGTTACTATGGCAATACATTCAACAGGCACATCTCCTTCCTAATTTGAATTTGTCTATCATTACACTTCTGGCCATTTGTTCTGCCTGTATTAAATCAATTACCTAAAAATACACTTCATTAGGACTATTACCATCTTCTAACAAAAAATTCTTCCTCTTTTTCAAAAGCAAGACAGTCTCAACTACTCACTTTCATATGGAAAACTTTTTGCAATACAGCACTTGATCATTAATACAGCAAACATGAGACAGCTCTCCAAAGGATTTTAAGTATTAATATATGCTGACATATGTTAATAATTATACTTTTCCTGCATTTAGCACAAGCTGCAGTCTATACTATAATCATCATATGACCTTCTCTCAGTCCAGCATTCTGACATGTAGAGAAATATGATCTAATTAACAAATAAGGAACAGGAAGTACTTTAATTCTATATATGGCACCATTACAATCCCTTCTGAAATTCTGTATATTGTTCCACATAGAACACTTACAATATTTTTGTTCTGGCTATGGAATCAAATATTTTCATTGTCTTTCTTATAATACCTATAAAGCCAAGAAGGCTTGCTTTTTCTTTAGTAAAAGCTGAAGACAAACAGAATTAGTTGAAACCTTTAGTACAGACTATGGGAAGAGTAACAGCCTCCAATATATAGGGTTTCCTCAGGAACTGTATTACTTTGTCCTCTCAAAACCTGGTTAAGTGAGAAAAAAACCCCCAACTTCTTCTTGACCAAGCAAATATGGGGAGTCAGGGGAGAGGGCATTTGTTTGGGTTTGAGATTCTTTCCATTCCTCCTGTGTACTAAATTGCACAACTGTACTAGACACTTTCTGAACAAGGAAAATTACTTCAGACAGGAAATGCTGCAACAAAGAATGCTATCTCTTATCACCTATCTTCGCTTTCTTCTCATGATCAACCACAATTCAGTATTAAATTATTCAGGGCTGCCATTCAGTGTGACAAGTTACTAAAGTTACTGTGTTCAAATTAGCAAATCCTCAACATGATTATCAATGGATTACAGTTCAAAAGAGCAGTGCAAAGACCCTTTACAGAAGGACAGAATGGTTAGGATTGGATAATACCTCTGGAGATCATCTAGTCCAACTTCTCTGCTCAAAAAGTAGAATTAACTAGAACGGGTTGCTCACGGCTTTGTCTGTCTCTGAGGATCGAGACAACTTCTCTGGACCATCTGTTCTAGTGCTCAGTTAGTAAAAATGAAGTTAATTCTTTTTCATCTTCTGTTTAAACATAGTTTCCTGCATTCCACTTTGTGTCTATTGCCTCTTTTCCTTTCCCTGAGCACCAGTGAACAGTCTGCCTTTTGCCTTCCTTATACTCTCACCCTACATCAAAAACATTTTTCTTCAGCTTTCTCCTCTCCAGGCTTTTATGAGAGGTAATAAACAAAAAGAAGATTCTTACCTTCAGTGAACTATAAAATTCATCCAACACTAAACTCATAGAACGAGTCAGGTTACTGACATAGGAGGTCTCTTGATTCAGGGCATCCTGAAAAGTCTCGAAGTCATGCATCCATTCCACTGCGAAACTGTGGTCAATTATGTCAGTCTGGAAGGAGAAGGGAAAATATTCAGAATAATCTTAGCCGTAGGCTATTAATTGGACAAATAAAAAAGATCCACGTTAAGCTTATTTTCAAGATGCTAATCTTTTTAAAATATTCGGCCCTGGTCCAAAGTTTCACAAGTTCTTTTTTTTATCAAACCAACTACATGAATACCTGAAAAGAAGACAAACAACCACTCGGGCTTAAGAAGGCAACAGCTGTTTAAGGAAAAATTGCACGTCTAAAGCCTTCTATGATTTACTGCAAAGGAGCATTCAAAAAGTGCATACTGTACAGTAAAGTTTACAGTGTAAATAGTAGCTCATATGACTGAAGCCAGACAAGAGCAGCCCTCACTGAAATCCCAAGCTTTCGTAATTGCTTGGGGGCTGGGGGAGCACTGGGCACACTGGGCAGCAGCCCATGGATGGGGTCTCTATAAACATGAGCTGTGTTCTGACCCAACAAGTTACAACCCAAACTCAGTTTGCAAGACAATGGACACAAACAGGTGGCATGGTTCCACAATTCTACATTCATTCATATGCCTGCAGTCTATTAAAAACTTTCATAAAAATCTTACCACAGGCATATCCACTCTTAGCACAATATGAGGTGCCTAAAACTCTGATATATTTAATTTCCCTTAACCAATGGGAAGGAGAAAGATGAAGTATTGCCTAGCATTACTCACAAGATTTGAGACAGAACTGAATCCATCAAGGGACAAAGCCTGAGTACTTAGAATTCTACAAATAAAATAAAATCACCTCTACCAATTGGTTTTTTTTTTTCCCTCTGCAAATCTTAACATTCTAAAACCTGTTTCTCATTGCACATGTATCAGTTGCCCAGGATTCTTCCATTCTTATCAAAAGTCAACTTTAAAAAATTAAATTTAATTATATTTTGATAAAAATTCTTAAAATGCTGTTGCCTTTACTCTTTAGCAAAGGCAAACATGAAATTAAAATGAGGTTTGAAGTTATGAATCCTAAGCCTCGGGCCCACCTTTCCTTACATATACTGATCAAGTCCCATTTTTAGTCCTTCAAAAGGTATATTTCCTTAAGAGAGAATGATTTTCCTATCTTGTGCCTTTTTCTATGGATAAAAACAAACTTAGTAGCTTATTTTAAAATTACTGTGTAGAGTTAGAGAGAAAACAGCATACAAAACGTTGCTTAGTAAGCAAGCAGGTATCAAAACATGGTTTGGGTCACTGGGTAGATGGGAGGAGCTGGGGCACAGCAGACACTAATACTACTTGGCTGGTGTGAGGGAAAATGGCACAGTCAAAGCATGACCTGTGGGAAATGTGTGTGTGTGCAGAGAGCTTGCTGTGTTGGTGATACAAATACAAATGATGTCTGTGAGGAGCAGTACTCACACCAAAAAATCTAATGGGATTCTTTTAATATCTGAAATGGTTATGTTTAAAGAGACAAAGAGACAGCTCTTAAACTCAAAAGCATTCCTTTAAGAATGCAAGTGCATTACGCAACAGTGGATGTGTATCTTTAGACTAGTATTTGCCTCCCAGCAAATACTGGATCAAACACTTTTGCTAAGTTTTGCCTGGTACAACGTGTGGGACTCCTTTCTCAAAACATGCAGGTGTTACACACCATTCCCACTGTGGGTCATTACTCTGTTGCTGAGTAGAAACAATAACGAAGACAAATGTGATGTGGAAACAGGGTGTAAGAGCAGATTCCATAATGACCTCCCTCTTACATTACAGGGCTAAGTTTCCCTGTAGCCCAGGCTTAAGGTCCCAAATGTGTTTCTAAGTGTTGGTGTCTTCTTTTGGGTGCAATTGCCCATCCCTGATTATGCTTGTGCATCTGGATAAAGATTAAAGATCCAGATTAAAGGTCCCTTTTAGATTTGGTTGTCAGGTTGCAGTCCCCTCCCAGTCTCTCTTTTCTAGAAAAACCTATTATTGTGGTAAAACAAAGGCACCACCCCAAAGAAGCTAAGCAGAACAATGTCCCACTAAGAAATGGAAACCAGAGCTTTAACTTACTTTGTTCATAACTACGATGAAAGGTAGCTTTGTCTTGTACAGGATACTGGGCAGGGAGACAAAAAAATGAAATTTTAAAATTAACTTGAAACTCACTAGAATAGAAAGCAAGTGAAGCGTAAGACACACAAAACTTGTGCAAAACTGAGTACATTTGACAAATGATAATTATTTTCCTCTGCACCAATCAGAATGTAATTTTCACCCAGATCCTAATTACAATCATCGAACAAAATATGCCTCCCCAAGATGTAAGCATGCATCTGTGAGACAGAAAATCTCTGACACACCAAGATGATTTTGGTTACCATTTTCTATGACTCTGATCCCAGTTTTTAACTCCCTTCGCATTTGACTCAGACCTCAGGTTCTGAGAGATTGTGAACTGAACAATGAATTCAAGTAACACAGAACATCTATAAAGAAGGACTACCTCGACAAAAGAGATCATACATTCATTTCACTGTATATGTGCTATCACCTTTCGCTCAAATTAATGTCAGAAAACGCAGCATACAATAAGATACATTTTGCACTCCTACAGCGATACAGCTCCTGATCTTGATACAAGAATTGTAAGGGTTTTTGAAAACCTTTTACCAACATTTACTATGAATTATGACAGCTCTAGCTATGCTGATCATTCTATAGGTATTAAGTCCCTGATTTAACATGGAAGAAAACAGATAAATTCATGTATGAGAAAGAATACAATATATCAAGAACTCCTTGCTATGCTGAACTCAAAACAAATCTTCAAGAATCTCTTAAAAGTATCAATAACATTAAAAAACAGATTAAGAAACTACATGTTTACAAGAGGAACTTAAACTAGACTATCTTGATACATCTTCGATAAATGGGTTTATAAGCAGTAGGCAATGTTAAATCTATTGTAACTAGCATTCATCATACCAAGGTCTCATGGATTATTTAATGCTTTCAGTGGGAGTTTTCAGTCAATGACCTCCAGATGGCCATTGGCATCTAAATTATTCTGCTTTTTCAATGAGAAAATCACTAAGAGAATAACCAAGCCAGTAGATTAAGTGGGTATAAGACACCCAAGTGCAAAACTAACCACATCCTGGGCTGCATCAAAAGCAGCATGGGCAGCAGCATGAGGAAGATGATTTTCCTTTGTTACTCTGTTCTCATCCTACCCAGAGCACTGCATCCAGCTCTGGAAACCATGGTACAAGAAAGACATGGACCTGTAAAGTGGGCCCACAGGAGGCCCTGTAAACCACTAGAGGACTGGAAGGACTCTCCTATGGAGACAGGCCAGAGAGTTGGGATTGTTCAGCCTGGAGAAGGCTTCAGGGAGGCTTTCATGCAGTTTTTCAGTATACAAAGAGGTTTATAAGAAAAATGGAGGGTGACTTTTTACCAAGGACAAGGGATAATGGTTTTAAGCTGAAAGGGACATGCTGACAAAATTTTTCATGATGATAGCAAAGAGATTTTGGAGCACACTGTGCAGGGAAGCTGTGGTTGCCCCACTCCTGCAAGTGTTCAAGGCCAGGCTGGGTGCGGCTTGGACCAACCTGGTCTAGTGAAAGGTGTCCCTGCCCACAGAAGAGAGTGTGGACTAGATGGCCTTTAAAGGTCTCTTTAAGCCCAAGCTTTCCATGATTCCCCTTAAAAATAACTATTAAAGAGACACAGCAATTGAAGCAGAGGGGCTGCATTTACAGCTTTTCTTACCTGCAGGCATACAGCATGTTGGACATAAAAGTGATAGGATTAGTACTGCGAGAGGTGTCCATCACATAGACAACAACGGAAGGAAAAGAGGAAGCCTGGGAACACAAAGTAAAAAGTTCAGTTTTAAGTTCAGTGCTCAACAGCCAGGTCATTCACACAACTTCACTGTCTGGTCATGTCAAAAGTACTTACCAAGGCCTCAGTTATGATGGTTCCTGATGCTGACCAAGTAAATACCTCAATTTGCCCTGGTGTGTCAATAATAACATACCTGGTGAGAAGTTACCCCCAAACAACAATAAGGGAAAATTAGTTAAGCACAAGGTCCTGTTCTGACTAGATTATTACCAGCATACAAGGGCAAATGACATTATAATTCTACAACAGATGAGAAAATTTTCTTCCAAACACTCATAAGATTTATGGGCATGCCTGAAAATCTCCTGTGTGAATTTTGTAACTAAGAAGCATGCAACTAAGAAGTACTCTCATGAGTTGAAGACATCAATTTGACAGACAGTTAGTAGTGCAAAATCTTCAGAAAAAGAATTAATTGCTGTTTATTTGAAAAGTGTGTGAGAGAAAATAATAGTCTAATGAAAGACAAGAGAAGCAGGACTGTAATAAGCAGGCTTTTCTTGACGTATCCAAAGAAAATCTAGTTTATGCCCTTTTCCACATAAAATTTATACCAAGGCTGAAAAAACCAACTAGAAAACATTCAGAGAAGCTTTTTGGAATTTTGTGATTTCCCCCCAATGATCCCAGAAAAGCCCAACTCAGTAAAACGTACTCACTTGGATGCATTTTGTCTTTTTTCAATAAACTTCATCACCTGATTGAAAAGGCAGAAGTGTATTTTGTATTTAGGCTCACAACAGGAAACTTTCAGCCTCATTTCACAGCAGAAACTACATTAACTTGCACAGCTGTGGGTGAATATCAAACGGTTGAAGTTTTTATGCTTTCCAGAGTGTGTGAAAATGCCCTGCTAAGGAGGGGTGAAAAATGCTCAGACCCTGCATAGGTCAAAGACAGCCTTGATTTTGTGTGTGTTCTAGTACTTGGCTAAAGAAATTAGTACCGGACTAAAGGCAGTTGTTCCCTGCCTTTTCACCAAGAGATTGTCTCAATATCTGACATCAGTCCCCAAGCCAGAGCTGATTTAGTGCTATGATTTAGGAGGGCTGTCAATTATCAAATAACCCTGGGAAAATTTACCGTGTTTCCAGATGTCAGCTTCCCTATTTCAAAACCAGAGCACTCACACGAAAGATTTTATAGGAAACATGGTGCAACAACAGTCCTATGCAAAGACTGGAGAATGTTCTGTACGTGCGGCTTCTTAATTTTACTTGAAAAAACCCTGAAAAACTGGAATTTCTCATATGAAAGCTAAGGTGCTCTGACAGCACTGTAAAATACATGTATGGAGAATAACTCTCCAGAAATATTACAAGGCTAACCAAACACAAAGTGCTCTCTGAGACTCAACATACATACCCCCCACCTCCAACACATCATAAGAACAGCACACAAAAACAACCTTGTACCTGGTCAAATCTTGTAGCAAAGAGATTGAGAGAGGTCACTATTCCTCCATTTGGGCCCAGCCCATATCTGATGCTTCATTTAGGAAAGCAGGTGATTATGCAGACCCCAGAGGTTGTCTTTGTCAACTCTGACAACAGATACACACTGGACACCTTAAGATCAAGAGACAATAGCCCTAGTACACGACTATGACTTCTAAGTCATTCAGCAAGGTAAAAAATACTCTCTTACCCAAATACATGCAATTGACAGAAGGAAGAGGGGCTACGTGGCTTCTCCTTGCCATTTTTGCTTTAACTGCATAAGAACCAGCATTGACTTGGAGCATACTATCTTCTCTAGCACTACTCTCAATATCCAAACATGTGGCCAAACATCCTCCTTAGGCCCTTATTAACAAGACACAGAATTCCAGTTAGTAATGGCTAACAGACACAAGGAAGCAAATAATGCAATTACATATTAATTTGAAATTTATATTTAGGATTTTGCTGGTAACACCAAATCAAACAACAGCCAAAATCAAGAATACTATCCCCCACCACTTTTATTCTTGTCTACAATATTACATTTAAGAGTCATACTTGCAAGTCAAACCCAAAGACTGTGTATCATCTCCATCTGCACAAGGTATTACATAAGAGACCAAGGACCTCCTCTGAAAGTGTAGCCACCTTAGTGTAATGTTACTGCACTACAGTCACCAACACTGTGAGCAAGAGCAAACACTCAGAAGTCTCTGAGACTCAGAGACAACAGTGTTTTGATTATGGTCACACAGAGAAATAGTTTTCTCCATCTACTATAAGCAAGTTGGAATTTCCATATTTGTTTATGACAAATAAAATTGGACTAGTTAAAACATGGGGGAAAAGCTGCTGGCTTCCACAAAAACAAACAAACAAACAAAACAAAACAAAACAAAACAAAACCCAAGAGAAGATAAAAGTTCTTTGAAAGAACAATTAAAAAAAAAAATCTATGTGGGCAGAGTCCCCATTGCTTGTTAAAACTTACTGTTAGGCAGAATCATTTTTACCACAGGAAAAAATTACCTAAGAAGTACCAAATCTTGTAGAACACACATTCCTAATACCACATGCAAGAAATACACAGTCAAAACCTCTTGATCTTCATGCAACATTCTGCATTACTGCAATCCTCCTCACCCCCGTCCCTCCACCACAGTATGCATGCAACAGATTATACTTAAAAACTTGAAATTTCAAATATCGTTATTTAGACAAAAAAAAGGATACTGTTTCATGACTTCTTTGTACTTCACAGTGTCCCTGATGTCTAGGGGAGAAAGACATAAGCAGTTTTCCAACCCCCAACTGGTCACCATCAGCTAACAAAGCATATCTACCTATCTGTCTGTATTACTAGAGATCCAGCACTGGAACAGATATTCCAGTCATTCCTCTGACAGCAGCAAAACAACCTGTGCACCTACACTGTCTTTCTTATCCTTTGGAGAGGCTGGCTGGCATATTTCACAGAGTGTAAGAGAGGATTGTCACAAAACTAGGGACTTGTATGCTCTTTGGAACAGCTAAATATAAGATCTGTTCTATTGCTGAAATGTTTCCTCTAAAATTTGTGTATTTAAAGTGCTTTAAAGTTCTTTGTTGATAGCATATGTTTGTAGGGAACCAGATCAAATCTGCTAATCCTTTCATTAGTGACAAAAAAAGCCTCCAGAACCCAAACACCTCCAGTCACACCAGATGATATAAAAATGTACAAACGCACTGGAAGAATGGCTTTCGTTCTGAAAATACCCATATTAACGACTGTTTGGAGAAAAGAGCTACAATTTTTAAAAAACAGCCTCCAAGTCCTTATTTTATTAGAACTTGGACTCTCTTAAGGGAATACAAGCAGCCCAACTTGTATTCCTTCACGTATTCGCTTCCCCGGAACCTACGGAAAGCACTCTCGGCGATCCGGTTCTGCCTCGGTTTAGGGCCATACGCAGCTGCTCTCTCCTGGCGGACAGCAGGCGGCACCTGCGGCCCGGGCCCGCCCGTCCCACAGCGCGCAGCACTCACCGATGTTGGCGGGGAAAGGCAGGCTGTGCACGGCAGGGTCCAGGTTGATCACGTACGGAGGGCAGCGCTGCCCGTGCAAGTGGGCGGCCAGGCGCTGCGGAGACATCGGGAAGCGTCAGGCTCTGCTGGGCACGAGGGCAGCCCCGGGGCAGCCGAAGACTCCCCGCGGGCCCTCGCGACTCCCGCAGCCTCTCACCTGCACGAAGGTGGTTTTTCCGGAGCCGGCCATGCCCAGCACTAGCACACACACCGGGGCCACGGCCGCTCCCGTCGCCGCTGCCATCTTCCCAGAGCTCAGTTTTCCTTCCGGGGCGGGAGGCGGCGCGGTGAGTGTTCGCAGTCTTTCCACCGGTGCCGCCTCCGGCTGCCCCGTGCAGCCTGGCTGATCCGCAGGTCACCGCGAGATGGGCTCCGACATCGGGGTCGCTGGAGGCAGCCGACTTCCCCGGGCTCGCCGGCGGGGCTGTGCGGCCTGGCCCGGCGCGGTGAGCGGCCCCGAACGGGCGGCGGGCGGGACGCGTTCCGGGCTCCCTGGGAGTAGGTCGGGAGCGACCCCTCTCCACCCGAAGACCAAGCCTCAGGCCGGGCCCGGTTTTGTTCGGTCCGGAACCGGGCAGGAACCCGGAGCAGGGCGCTGCTGGTGCCGATGGTGCGCTTTGTCCGAAAGACCTTCGTTGTTGCAGGAGGACGTAGGTCATGGAGTGTGCGGGTGGGAACGGGAACATGGGGCGGAAACAGGGAGTTGCCCAAATGATACTTAGCCCTCCCGTGCCTCGCGGGGACAGTCGGGGCTCGCAGGATGCCCAGTGTCTCTGCTGGCACCTTCATCACCTCCAGTTGCCGTATCAGCCTCCTCACCTCGGGAAGTTTCTGGGCTGTGCTCACATACCGTCTTGCCCGTGGAGCAGCCCCTCCACAGCAGCAGCGGTGTTCCAGCTCACCAGAATGTCCATGGGCAGACAGAATTCACCACTCTATCTTTTCAGGCTCTGTGCCGCTGTTTCACTTTTTCTCACCTGAGCAAGGAAGGTGCCTTTTTTGTGGCCGTGGCTATAAAAGGGCTAAAGGTGGAAGCAGGGGGGAGAGGAGCTGTACTTGGAAGCAATGATGCCTTGGGGATTTGCAGCTGGAAACGGCCATCAGTTTCCTCAAGGGAGTCCTGGAAACAGGACTGAGAGTCCGTGAGAAATGAGAATACTACAGCTGGAGTGCTAAGAATGGAGAGTCTGCAGTGAATTCTGTCTGGTGAGTCTCCTGATGTCCCATACCTAATGCTGTGCTGGCACCGAGTCACCTCATTCCCATTTAAACTGTGTTGAAATATGCTTATTTACAAATTACAAAATGCACATGGGAACCTTCATGTTCCTAAGGGAATGCTGTAGGGATGTGCAGCTTCTGAATTGCACAAATAATTCCCTCTCCCACAGAAACCTGCTGGGCTGTGGTTCTGGAGCAGGAGTGTCAGAAAGGTGGCATCTTCAGTGCCANTCTGGGGCAGGAGTGTCAAAAAGGTGGCATCTTCAGTGGCACCTTCCTGGTGATTTTCCTTGAGCTGTCGGGATCAGGAGGAAATGGTGTTCATGCCCCACAGGGAAAGCACGGAGCAGGATCAGTGGTGTGGGATCTGTGTCTTTTTCCTGCTCTCTGCGGTTTTTCAGGGATGCCCTGGAGTGCTCTGGCTCAGGGCAGGATCATCTGTGTGTGAGAGCTTCCCGTGCCTGTGTGTGCAGCTGGGTCAGTCCCTGGGCTTCCCATGGAATCCCTGAGGTTGGAAAAGCCCTTTGTGATGCTGAAATGCCCCCAGGACGAGCCTTCCCAAGCTGGCACCAAAGCCAGTGGCAGGGAGGGAAGCCCAAAAGAGTGTTGGGAAGGGCTTTCTCGCAGGTCTGGACATCCTCAAGGCAGGAGAGATTCTGAAATATTTGCAGCAGCAGCTCCCTCCCCAGGTGAGAGCTGCCTGGGCCTCGGATGAGTGTGAGGATATCCGGCTCTTCAAGGCTCGGAGCATGGCAGGATGCAGAGCTCATGTTAAATTATGTTTAAAGGCTTTTAATGTCAAAATATATTAAAACAAAGACTTTGAGGAAATAACATACGAAAGTCTATTGCAAGCATAGCTACAAGCTGTCTTCATGAAAGATCCACATTGGTGGATGTTTTGTCAAACCACTCTGAGGACAGAATCTGTCCAAAAAGCTTCCTTAACCCTTTGTGTTCTGCTGGCAGGGCAGTATCTTAGCCCAGGTCTCCGGGGCTGTGTGCAGATTCCTCCCTGGAGCAGGGTCACCCCATGAGAATGAGCAACAGAGATTTGGTGCAGGTGAGGATCTATTTCTACTCTTAGAAATGTCATTGTTTTTGCTGGCTTTAATGTCACAGGTGCAGTGTTCCTTCAGATGCTGTGCCCTGCAAGAGCAGTTCCAGCTCCTGTACTGGGCAGGGAACAGCTCTGGGGTAGGGCTTTCAGTCTCATCAGTGTCCATTTAAATCAATCATTGGTTTTATTTCCATCATTCTCTCTGGTTTGCCACCTTCGATCCCACAGGACAGAGCTGTGTAAAGGTTCAATCCCATCTGCACAATGTCCTGCCAGTGTTTCCAGCAGCATCAAAGGCTGTCCTATTGAGCCCTGCTCTCCCCTTGGGTTTTACACAGGATTACAGACTCTGCCCTTAAGGATCCACGGTTTATTTTGAACTTTGATCCTACAGCTGGATGGTTTAGGTAACAGGGATCAGAGTCAGTTCTTGGGCCCAACACAGGTTTTATCTCACAAAGACTGATTGAACTTCTGTAATAGCATGCAGATGATGCACTGGGATTTTGGGGGTAATAGTAAGTGTTGCCAGATTATTCCTGTGAGGTCAAACTGAAGTGATCTTATGGTTGAGAGCTGCATCTCCCCTGCTGCCGGCAGGGGAGGCAGAGCTGGGACAGGACAGCTCCTCCATTCCTTGGTTCCATAAATCCTGTGTTTTTCTGCTGCTGCTGCAAGCATTGATTCTGTAAGTTACAGACGAAAACTGTGCTTACGTTTGAGTCCTAGAGGAAATCTGGACTGGAATGTGGCTGGAAAAGGTGACACCTCGGAGGGTTGGGGCGGGGCCCTGGGACAGGGGCAGCACCGGAGCTGCGGTTCCGCCTCAGCCCAGGCGGGGGCACTGCGCCCGCACCGCCGCTCCGTGTCCGCCAGAGGGCGCGCGCGAGGCTGGCGGTGCTTGGGGTCCCCGCGGTAGCTGCGGGGGACGGAGCGGGGGACAGAGCAGGCGGTGGCCAGAGCGGGACAGAGCGGCTGAGCTCTCACTGCGAGCCGGGCTTTCAGGGGGTGAGAGTTAAATCCTGCAGGGTGGGGCGGTGCCTCTTGCTGTGCTAATGGCCCTCCCTGACACAACAGCCAGCGTCAAACTGCCTGCTGTCACTTTGCAGGGCTGCAGCAGTGCTCAGGCTCGCAGAGCGCTTTTAGAGTTTGTGAGAGCACCATGGGGAATAGACACGTGGGCCCCAGGAGGCTGAGGACTGTCTCATTAAATCTGGGGCTCTTGGAATTGATGGGTACTGGATGGGATCACAGGGTGGAAGAGGGTGGAACGCGGGAAGGGAAAGTGCTCTGCTGCACTGAGGTTATTTTTACACGGGACTTGGTCCTTCATGTGGGAACTCTGACTGAGGATGCTGTTACAAGGTAAATGGCCCTTTATGCTGGAGCTTCTGCCGTGGCTCTTGTAACAAGGGACCCGATACTTTATGTGGAATGTGTTACTGAGGATGTTACAAATACCTGGGCTTTGATGCGGGAGTTTTGTGGAGGATGTTGCTACAAGGTCCTTGAGGTGCAAATGTTTACTTTTGTGTCCAAAACCCTTGGGAATGCTCAGGAATGCAGTGTGGGATATTTGACATCTGAAATGGGTCCTGTTTGGTATAAAATACCCTTTTTTTTTGGTGATTTGTGGTTTTTCTGACCTTGGAGGTGTGTGAGGCTGATTGGTCAAGTTGGTGTCTGAGGAGGGGAGGGTGTTTTGGGTGCCAGCTGTACTGCCCAGGGTGTGCTTTGGGGCCTAATACAGAACCCAGCAGTACTCCTGCTGTACAAATGTGGGAGGGAGTGGAAAAGCAAATGGCAAAGCTGGGCTCTGCTCCTTAAATCCCAGAACACCTGGATTGAAGTTCCATCAGCCAGAGGAGGGAATGAACCCCCCCAGGGACCCCCAGTGTGATGTTGGGAAAGCTGGAGAGCCAGCGCTGTCAGGTGGTGTGTTGGACCAGAATGGGGACACCCGCCAAGCGGGCCAGTCCCCTTGTGGGGCTTCCAGGGATGGTGTGGGGCACCAGGCTCCACCCCTCTGGGCTTTCTGGCACCCCAAGCCCCGTGGCTGCGGGGAAAGAAGGAGAGCAGGGGATGGAGAACGGGAAAAGGGGGCAGAGGGGGTGCTCGGAGCGGGGGTGAGAAGGACACAGGGCAGCGGGGGAGAGATCAGGGTGTGCAGGGCAGTAGGGGACAGGGCTGGGGGAAAGGTAGGGTGAAGGGAGAAGAGGAAG
>VXBU01016441.1:234331-433043 GCA_013400315.1 Bombycilla garrulus | reverse complement strand
TTTTTTTTTTTTTTCATTTTTGTGAAAAAAAATTTGTGGTCGTCTATACTTGCTACCATTCCATTTTTGAATGTTGTTCATCTCACTGGTTCCTCGCCCACATCCTATTATTTATCCCACTAGCTGGTCAACCTCACCCTTAAACCCTAGATGAGTCGTTTTAGTAAAGTGGCTTCTGTTATCTTGGAGAGCTGCTGTCAGAAATGCAGGGTCTTTTTCATGTACAGTCTTAATGAAACAGGTTTATTATTACTTTACATAAAATCAGTTCAAATGTGTATTAACTGTAGTGATTCCAGACACATAGAAAAAGAAATCCACTGATAAGGCTGAAATTGCTTTTAGTCCCCTGTCTTGGTTTAGTNTGAGCTTGAGGGTCAAAACAGAGGCTATTTCATGCCACAGAATATCCTATCAAATGGTTTTACAGCAGTAAAACAAGTGATCCTTTGCATATTTCCAGGGTTGGTGGTAATGCACTAAATCAAACTTAAATCCTGAGATCAGTATGGGAGTTGCCTCTGTGGGTAGGTAGGGTTTTTTTTTTGTTTTCAATTTGATTTAAAAAAAAATAGTCTCATGGACAGGAATTTTTCTCCTCTCTGGATCACAGTAACTTTTGAAACTCTTTGTTACAACGTGATAAACCTTGGGATAATCAGGAGCTGTTAGTCGTGAAGATGTTTTCAGTATTCAGTGACACTTGTCAATCCACAGAGTTTTGCAGTCTTGGTGTTTGTGCATGATGCTCTTGTATGTTACTTTCTGTTACTGTTTGGATGGAAGTTGATTTTGTGGAGGCTGACCTCTGTTCTAAGATTGAGCTGTAAAAGAAAACAGTGATCCTCTTTTTTTTTCTGGTCTACAACTACCCACTGAATATTCTAATTGTTTCCCTTTGTCCATAGACTACTAAAGCAGACGTAGGAAAGGCAAACATAAGTGCACTTATGCAAAAAGTCAGTGTCCTTGGAAGTCTTAAATGTTGTTGAACTAAATTCTATTCATTTATTCATTCATACTGTTACTTACTTGCCAGGTGTTAATTTAATCAAATTCTTCTCTGAAGGCTTGGTTGGGTTTTTTGTTGTGTGGTGAATCTCTCTGTCCTTGTCTCTCCCCCCCGCTCCTATTAACTGGTTTATTTCTGTGGCTGAAAATCTTTGGAATATTGTTCTGTGAAACCAAGTGAAGTCTCGTGGGGAAAAACAATAAAGTTGTTGAATTTCAGTTTGGGTACCATACCTTGAAGCAGCACTGTCTTACCTCCTTTATGAAAACCTTTGCTTTTGGTTTTGGGAGCTGCCTTCTCAGTAGAAGAGACAGCCTTTAGATAGTAAAGGGAGTGTAGCAGTGGTACTCTAAAAACACGGGAGAGTTTTAAACAATATATTTTTCCCCATGTATTTCCAGTTACCTTTTTCTGGTCACTTACTTGAAGAGGCCTTTAATAACTAGGCATAACAGGGAAGGAGTTGCTTTAACTCTGGATTTCTATTATGACTGTAAATTAGAGTGTAAACCCTTAGCTGCAGAGTTGAAAGCAATTTTTAAATTGGCTGTCTCTAGAGGAGAAGAACAAAGCAAAACTTTCAGAACCTTTAAGAAAGTCATCGAATCATGTTGGTACAGGGTCGTCTTCTGCATTTTGAAGTGTTTGTGAAGGAGAAAGGAAAGACAGGTACTTCTGTCGTTTGTTTCGGATTTGGTTTTTAATCCTTCCATTTGTGTGTTAAGATGGCAAAGGAGAAGTTAAAAGTGAGGAAGAAGAAAAGCGGCGAATTGAGGCCAGAAGAGAGAAGCAAAGGCGTAGAAGGGAAAAAAACAGTGAAAAATATGGCGATGGATACAGGTTTGTGCTGTAACTTCTATGATGTGTGTAGTGTTTTTCTTGCCCTTAATGCCTCTCTAAGAACACTTTTTTTTTTACTTTGGGCTGATTTTAGGAAAATAAAATGGAAGAAAGAAATGAGGGGAAAAAACCTTCTTCCACACCCCTCAACTTCCCCCGCTCCCAGAAAAAGCAAAATGCTAACCCAAATAAATAAAAAATACCTCAAGCCAAAACCTGGCACTCAAATTCGGCAGCTTAGAAGACTAGGTGTTTCATTGGACCACTGTTGTATCAGAAAATCCACAATTTACTGACCCCTTCTCCCACAGAGTGCATCAGTGCACACTTGAGAAGCAGATTAGAATGGTACTGCTTTTAAAGTATTTGTTCATGTTGATTTAAATTGATTTTATTCTGGTTTTATATGTGTGTGCGTATATATAGATATCTGTGGTCAACTGTTTTGTAGCAAAAATAAGTACATAGGTTTGTAACATTCTTAATCTTGCCCAGTGGCTGCACTGTACAAAACTGTTCAATGTCAGTGCAGTATATGATCCAGGCTAATGATTAGTTACTTTTACTCATTGTACTGAGGAGATTATATTTCCTTATAAAGATTTTATAGCTTTTGTATGGAAAATGAGTTTTAAATTAATTCTTCTGATTAGTTATGATAAGGAATTTATTATATGGCTGGACTATAATTCTGTGCCTACAAGACGTACTACAAAAGGTGACAAAAAGTAGAGAGCTGCAGTAGATGAACTCACAGAATAATGTGGTGTTTAGATGCCTGGCTTTTGATTTCAGCAGTTTTTGTCTCCTGAATAGATAATTTGTTACTATGACACTGGTCTGATTTATGTTTGATTCTTGTAGCACTTATCCTTTATAATGGAAAAACTTCAGTGTTTAAGATTTCTTTTTCACTTGGGCTTCTTCAAAGAATGCTCTTCCTGTTCCCTTTCTGATCGGGTTTGTCAAGGGTTATGGTTTTGAGGAGTTTTTAATAGGAGTATTTAATGTATTTCTCTTGGTAGAATGGCATTTACTTGCTCATTTTGCAAGTTTCGAACGTTTGAAGAAAAAGAAATTGAGTCACATCTGGAGAGTGCGGCTCACCAGGAGACATTGGATCATATCCAGAAGCAAACCAAGTTTGACAAAGTAGTGATGGAATTTCTTCATGTAAGACAGCTGGTTTTGATCTGTATAATACTTTTACATGGAAATATA
Source organism: Bombycilla garrulus (assembly GCA_013400315.1). Classification (NCBI taxonomy): domain Eukaryota; kingdom Metazoa; phylum Chordata; class Aves; order Passeriformes; family Bombycillidae; genus Bombycilla; species Bombycilla garrulus. The sequence goes on along the minus strand of VXBU01016441.1, from coordinate 429,970 downwards.
CTTACAATTCACCATTTATTTTCAAAATATGCTGAACTTACCATTAGTCCTTTTATAGGTGACTTTTGATGCAGCACTTACTACTAGAAGTTCAAGCAAATGAAGCAAATCCAAAGTCTCTAAAGTACTGTTACTTTTACAGTTGAAAGTAGTGCCTTAAGAATTAATAGCAATTTTTACTGTTTGTTATCTATATTGATTTTTTTATATCTGGGTTAATATTGGAATGTAAACAATTGTACAACATAGGTATTTACAAATTTTTTCCCTCTGTAGGAGTGTATGGTGAATAAATTCAAGAAGACAGCAATGCGTAAGCAGCAGACAAGTAACCAAACGGAAAATTCCCAAGCTGCTGAAAAAGATATAATGGAAGGTGAGTAATGTGGAGCTCTCCTGGTCTTTTTCTCGTTTCTTTTTTTTTTTTTTTTTTGAATTTGATAAAATGGACAAAAACCAGTTAGTTTTCACATATTTTCCTGTACCTGGTTGAGATTCCTTGCTTTGTTTTTGATACAATATGGAATGTAAGCAAGCATAGCAGGAGATGGCAAACCTTGTTTGTTTGCTATTCAAGTAGCCTTGTCAGAAAATGACAACATGTTGCTAGATACTTGACAAACAATTCTGTGGGCTTTGCCAGTCTAATTCAGTATAAGGCATTAGGAGTTACTCTAGGTGGATGCAGTAGATTGAAGGAGAGTGTAATAAAGCAGTAAGGTGATAGTGGTCAAATACGTTGATAAGGATTTGGAAAAGTGTGAATGGGAGAGTTGCTGTAGTTTGGAGGGACAGTGACAAAAGGAGGGGTTAGAGGATTTTTTTGTTTTCCCCAGATGCATCTCGGCCTGGAATTTTTCCCCCTTGGCTCCTCTACAGGCAGTTTTCTGGAGCATTTCATGCTCCAGAATGAAAGTGTGGAGCATTTCATGCTCCATTCCCTGCCTTACTGTGCCATATCTTCCTATTCTTTGCTTGAGGGATTTCAGAATATGGGCTACAACCAGAAGAGGCAGAGTATCCTTATTTTAGGCAATAACACTATTTCAGTATTGCCTTAATTTGAACATAAATACTAAAAGCTACTTAAAAATGGATATAGGCAACATCTTAACAATCCCACAAATTCTTTTGTACTTTCCTAAAGTGTTGGACGGCCTGTTTGCCTTTGTGATGAGAATGTTCTGTTACAAAGCTAATATTTAAAATTGTAAGATGAATTGGATTCATGTAGCTCTTCCTGATGGTGAGGGAGGGCGAGGAAGTAAATTAGTTTTTAGAAGGGGTGAAGTAAATGCAATTACTTTGGTCAGGCTTTGTTCGCTGTATCACAATGTATATTTTTAAGGATATCGGTTATTGTTGATTGAAAATAGATGCCATTTTTGTACTTTGCCTGGGTCTCATGTCTAGTCTGTGAAGAGGTGAAGTTGGAGTATTGAAGTGACAAACTTCATCTTCCAGTCTCAGGAGCCTAATTTTGATGCCTGAATTTTGGTGAATATTCTTCAGTGGCTCAGTTTGACTTGTTTAACAACTGAGAGGTCTTAGTTTTTGGGTAAAAAACAAACAAGCTGCTTTTCCAGTTGCCTGAAGTAACACATTTTGTGTTAATGACTTGTTGCATCTTCTTTGGCAGGGGTTACGGCTGATGACCATATGATGAAAGTTGAGACTGTTCACTGCAGTGCTTGCAGTGTCTATGTTCCTGCATTGCACAGTTCTGTTCAGCAACACTTAAAATCTCCTGATCACACAAAAGGAAAACAAGTAAGATATGACATATTACTTAAAAAAAGAGCAAGCATAATCTAATAGTAGGTGAAAAGTGTTATCGTTCTTGGTGCAAGTAATTTGTAAGTTCTTGTTGATGTGGCTTGTTCTCTAGAAAGCTGTCATGTCCTTACTGCACTTTGTAACACCTCAGGAAGTAGCCAGCACTTAAGCACCCCAACTAATGAAATATTGGTGTGCTTAATAGCTGCCAGTAGAAAATAATGAGAAGGTTACGAGAAATTACTTCTTCATTTGATGAGATTTGCTTTATGGAGTTTAAGTATTGGAAATACTTTGTTATTCAGATTGAAAACTAAAACACATGTGTTTGTAGCCAGATAAACATACTGTCTCTTTTCTTGGCAGTTATCTTTTTAATTTGAAGACAACTGAATTTAGAATTAGTTTAGAATTAGCAGTTATGTTGTATTTGTCCCTGTTAAAATTCATAATGATAAACTTTAGGGCTGGTAGAAGGGTTGAAAGAGTAGCATGAGCATGACAGGAAGCAAGATTGCCAAAGTTATGTTTTGCTCTTATATGAGCTTCTATGATGGTGGAGTTTCATAGAATGTTTTGAGTTGAAAGAGACCCTGAAAATGAGCAAGATCATCTTCAACAATATGTTAGGCTGTGATGGAGATGCCTGAATGTTTTCTGTAGATGAGAACAGATAACTGGTTGTAGTCCATTATATGGAAGATAAGCAAGATACGTCTTTTGATCAAGCTGAAGCAACAAGCTGTAAACACTACTAAACCTGATTGGTTAGGTTTATGTGGTTTGGACTTAAGTACCACGAACAAGCAGTTCATGCTGTAATATGTTCATTGTTTTATTTACAGAAACTGACCATGAATTCAAATTCATATGACAGTTGTAATAGGAACATGATAATTATTCACTATCAAATTTGTTTCCTAGGCCTACAGAGAACAAATAAAAAGGGAGAGTGTTCTTACTGCCACCAGCATCTTGAATAATCCTATAGTCAAGGCACGATATGAGCTGTATGTGAAGGTAAGAGGCAAATGGAAAGAAAATAATTGTTTGCCATTTTCTGCATGTTGATAGAGTGCTCCTTTAGATAGTTCACACATTGAATATACATTTAATGTATTTTGCCAGTCAAAAATAATTTTCTCAGATAAGTTATTTTACAGCAAAAATAAGCACCTTCATATTCACCAGCTTTTGGTTGTTATTTAAAACTTGTATCTAGGCAGTTTTTCATTAGATGCTCTAATAAGAAAAAAACAAACAAACAAAAAAAAAAAAAAACCACCCCAAAACCAAACTTTAGGCAAACATCAGCAGTGTTTTTAACTCTATATGTAATGGTAATGTAATGTATTGTTAAAACACAAATGACTCCATCTATAAATTTAGAAGCAAAAGCTTCAGCATGTGGGTTTGTACTGAAGTATAGTGTGCACACTACCCAGCTACTTTTTATTCTGTAGAGTTTTTAGGGTTCATGACAAGAACAAAGGCTTACAACAGTAGTTGTTGAGATCAGAGAATTCAAAAGGCATGGCAGCCTATGTTTGTAGATGTGTGGCCTTAAAAACAGGTGAATTTATTTTAGCACAATGGGGTTTTTTTTCTGCTGGACTACTTAGTTTGCTAAGTGACTGTGTGATACTGTTGTTAGCTATTTCTGGATTACCTTTAATTGGTTTGTGATTCTGCCTGTGCTATAACAGTAAGACTCTTTCAGACAAAGCAATAATGTCTTTTGGAAATATGGCAGGGTATGAGCCAGTGCTCACGTTAATTGTGATTTGAAATGTCAAATTAGTCATGTGCTGAAGAATTATGGATGGATGGGTGTGTGCATCAGTTTCAGCCAACTGTTGTATATCTGTTAAGGAAAGGTTGCAAATGGGCAGATACCAGAGCCTGGAGTATCTGCAGGTTTTTCCTGCCACCTCTTCCCAGTTCCTTGTTCCTGGTATGCATTGTCCAATGCAGCCCCCTAGCGAGAGACTGCTGAAAGGGAGAATGGAAATTTGCTATTGATCAGTTCAAAAACTGAGCAAAGTAAAACTTGCAAGATTGTCTTCACAAGGAGACCACTGACGTTTTCAGAATGTGGCTGTCCCCTTCATTCACTGAAGTGATGAGTATGAATTTATATTTTAAATAAATATCAAAGTGTTTGTTTTCAATCTTCCACTTCAGGGTGAAAATCCTTTTGAGATTAATGATCAGGCTCAGGAGCAGCAAGCAGAGGAGGAAGACAAAGCTGATGAACCAGCTGAGGGTGAGGAAGAGGAGGAAGAAGAGGAGGAAGAAACTGAAGAACAAACTGACTTCACTTTGGACCACACTGAAGATAACTAAGTGCAAGAAAATAAAAATAAATTAGTGGGGGCAAACCAGCTTTTTATTCCTGCTCTAAAGCGGATCAGACTTTTTAATAGTCTCAAATGGATCTGAAGATTCCCCACCATATGCATGCATTCCATTCCATGGAGAACTTGTTTCTATAATTCCTCTGTGTTTCTGATTTTGTTTAAAATGAAATTAAGACTATTCTAGTTGAGCTTTTTATAGAAAACTGACTGTTAAAGCTGATCAAAACATTGTGTTGTATATTTTTTTAAGCATCCTATTTTTTTGGTGTGTGTACTGAAAGTTGGACATAATAACTTCTGTCTAATCAGTTGAAAAGGAAGGCAGGTCTGTGGGGTAAATATTCTAAAAGCTTTGTGGTGTAAGCTTATAAATATTTACCTCATAGTACAGGATGAGTAACTTCAAAAATTGTGCTGTTGAGTGTGGCTGTTTGGGGGACTGCATTGCACTCTGTATAATAGAGTATGTGTTTATAATATGCCTTGTAGCTTTTTGTGATAAGATGTACCAGTTTGTAGCAATAAAATACTTAAGAAATATTACTGTTTAAAGTGTCTGGAATTTAGGTGTTTCTAAAATTTCCCCATGCTAAACTGGTTTCAAATTAAATCTTGATTGATATTATTGTTGAAATTTGTAGTTGCATCTTAAGTGACTAATTTATTGCTGAGTTTTGATGTATTCATCCTCCACATACCAGGACAGGTAAGTCCTTAAGCCCACGTAGTGGAATTTCTCCTGGGGGAAGTGTGCTTTCTGTGTGTTTTTGTGGTGTCTATCTTAAGAACTAACAAGTACACCTGTGTTTTTTCTACAGTTCCTACTAATGTAGCTTTTGACTAATGAGAACTGAAAATCTGATTTGACAGTTTCTAAGTGCAGTGAAGTAACTTGCACAAGGTAACTTGCCACAAGTAACTCCAAACTGGTGTTTTACAGGGATTTTTTTTTTCAAAATTTCATCGTAAATGTGATGTTGCACATTTCTTTTGGAGAGCCCTTGGGATAATATGTAGTCACTGCTGTGTGGAGGTGATAAACACATATATAAATAATACTTAACCTTACCTGCAAAGCACTTTGCTTTTTCAGAGATCTGTTTTTGCATTGGGGAAGGTATGCGAGTATTATGTAGAACCACTTGATTCAGATTAGGCCATCTGAAATCCTAATTGCAGTCAACTCTGAAGAATGCTGTGTATTGCAGTCATTTGTGTTGCCTTTTGTGTAGCTTGGAGAGTAGAAAATATGACAACATGGTGAGGAAAGAGAGAGGAAACTTGAGTTTGGTGTCTTGACTTTGTTTATGGCTTTAGAATTTTTATTTTATATTTAAAGAAGCAGCATGATGTAAACTAGGTTGTTGTAGCTGTAAGTATCAGCTTGGAACCAGAAGTTAGCGTGGGTTGGTTGGAAGATGTGTTAAGCTTGCAGCTGTTCTAGGTCTCTAAATACTCCTATTCACCATGTTAAGGCTAGGATCAAGGTTCATATTTGCATTGCTTTTTTAGGTGTAATCTCTCCTTCTGCCTTACAAGCTGGTCATTCAGCTATTTGTGTTCTACTTGTAGGTCTCTTGCCTTACAAGAGAAAGATGCATCTTGTAATCTCTTCCCAGACAATTTAATAGGAACTGTATCTGTGTTCTAGAAACCAGTGAGAGTTTACGCATGAGAATTTGAGTAGTTAAGAGAATTGAGATGCTGCCCAAATTGTTGCAAGTGGTGAGTTTTTTTCTCTTTGTCTATGGCTCCTTTATTGGAGGGAGTTAGTTGCTTCTACTCAGTGAGGATAAGCCCTTGCACTTAGGATCTCAGTACTTTATTTCCATTGCTGCACTGATTTAATCCACGATGACTTCAGGATTTTTGAATTCAAAGCATTCATGATTTGACTGATACCCAAAATACATACTTTGCTGCTTGTAGTAATAGTTCTCAACTGTACAGTGTGTTAAGTGATACCTTAAACTTAGATGGCAAATTTGAGGGAGTTGGGGGGGACAACTGCTGACTATAATGGACAAAATTACTGTATTCCATAGGCTTAGGAGGAACTTCAAATGGAGTCATTGAGTCCCTTTTGTAGCTAATGTTTCATCAAATTCATTTTCCTAGATCAATGAAGCATGGAAATAGCTTCAAGAGGGACTGATGGCTGCACATTCCTGGTGACACCATTGGTAAGATACACACACAGTGACTCATTCCAAATGGAGTGGAGATTGCATTTGTTTGTTTCAGAATCTCAGAATTGAATACCACAGCATTAGGCAGTTGTGGAGAAGGATGCCTCCTGATGTACACTTGCTTGCTCAGAGCCTTTTATATTTCCTTTACATTCACCAGCAATGTGCTGTCAAGTGCCTACTGTTCACAAGTATTTGATTGCAGTAGGGTATGCCTTTCCCTATTTCAAAGAACCTTGAAATGCTGGTTTGTGATTTACACAGTTTATAAAAAGAAAAAAAAATTGTGAGCGTTTTTGTATCCCCCATCCCTAAAAACCACTTTAGATGAAAGATCAGTGGAAGACTGGACTTGAAATGTAGTTGATGTTTCACAATCGCACAGATGGTAAATGCTTACCAATGATGTTTCTTGGAGAGTCAGTTGATTAAGGAAGAGCAGTTGGAATTTAAGCAGATAGATCCTGTTCTGAAACTAATACTGAGAAGCTTGAAAAGACTTTGGAGATGGTAAAGCAACATCAGGTGGAAAGTATTTCAGGATGTTTAAAAACATCTTTTGGGAGTAAAACCTGTCCTGCATGATAGGCAAGATTTCCAATCCTCTTTCAGTGCATGAGCTGTATAACTTTTTAGTGTCTTGAGTGGAATCAATAGAGGAGTTTTGGTGCCTCATGCGAGTAGTCAAAATGGTATGGAATGTTTCAGGTGATGATTTACATTGCACTAGAATGGCAAGGTTTTGACTTGCACAATGGTACTGTTTTTATTTCTGCTGAAAACATCCTGATCTGTTTTTAATCTTTGATAGGACAGAATGGTGTTCCTGCTTTATAGTTGTGCTGAAGAATACATACAACTTGTCTCATATTCTAACTACCTCAGGAGCTAGAACATCAATCTTTTTGCTCTGAGAAATGTTGACAAATACTATGTGGAGTTTTGTTTGTGTTTTTGTTTTGTTAAGGGTTGAACTTTCAAGGTAGTCAGTAGAGTAATAAGAAATATGGACACTAATCCTTGCAATTTACACACAGGGAATAATTGCCATATATGCAAGCTCTTATGTGTATTGCAGCCCACATGCACTAGGCTTTTTATATACAATTATTTTTTGCTACATGGCATAACTGTAGGATGATTAGTATCATACCTGTGTAATACTTGGCTTGTTTCCATGCTGCATGAAGGATTGAAATGTTGAAACATCTAAGCCTGTAGATTCTCTTGCTTTGGCTTTTCCTGTTTTTCTTATAGTTAAGAATGTGAAAGATATGGAGACTTAACATCTTCCTTGTAGACTCTAGAACATGTGTTCCAAACTGTTGCTGTATTTGTAGAGTGAAGTCAATTTTCAGCTTGCTGAATAGTAGCTTTACATTTTCTTGCTGTTGTCTATTAGACTTTTACAAAAACATGAAGCTTTTCTTTAAACGTATTTTTCAGCTTCTAGAATGTCTTCTGCTCTTTCTAAGTAGCCCTGAAATAGAGCATCCAGAGCTTTTCTTCAGTTGGTTATCCTTCTACTAACTGAAGTTCTCACCCACTCAGATTTAAGATTGTAGGGAGAAACTTTATTGCAAGGAATACCCCCAGCAAGCAAGGGAGTTGGATCTCTCCTAGCCTTTGTAAATCCCAGATCCTCTTGAATCAAAAGCCTGCAGTGAAATCCCTCAAATCATGTGAGAGGATTAGAATGTTACATCGAGTTTGTTAGCAGTGAAATTTGTTCTGAGTTAAGTGTAAAAATGAGCAATATACCATCTGTTTAGTTTTTTAAAGTTAATTTCTAAAATTGTGTCAAGTTTTTAGGCTTGCAGTAGTGTACTTCTCTTTAAGTCCTGCACCTCAATTCAAGCAGATTTGTCTGGTTTTAAGTACTGTTAGCTGATGAATGATAAACCTTTCTGTATAAATAAAAAGGTGTATAAACTAAAATCCAGCATCTAATACAAAAGAGCTTCTGGTCTTACTGTCCAAATCTAAGCTTTCCTCATCCCATTCTTTGGTTCTTCAAAGCTGATGCCAACAGGGAAAGGAGTAAATACCCAGAGGGTAAATTTGAGCATCAGAATCTGCTGAGACAGAAACAAAAGAGGAGGCTTCTTAAGACCCCACAACCCCTTATTATCTTGTGATTCTGATTTAAAGCAAAGTCCTTTCTGTATGCACAAGTGTGGTTAAGGGGTTTTTGTGGGTTTGGTTTCTTGTTTGGTTGTTGTTTTTTTTTTCTCCATGATTTGAAGGTTACCAAGTGTTACAGGAGAACAAGGAATAAGTAACCTGTTTGCCTTTCCGATCCCCTGAAGGTGAAACATTTAGGTATTTGCAACAAATGTGCCTGTTCTTTTTATGGAGACTTACCATCTTTATTCCTGTTTACCCTGGGTATCTTCCTTGTGGACGCTAGAACATGTGTTCCAAACTGTTGATGTGTTTGTAGAGTTGTTTATGTATCTAAAGCTGTAAAGGTAGGTTGGCAATTTGGGAGTTTTTGTGGGTCACCAATAAAATAAGGATGGATAACATGGTAGCAGGAGCAATGCATGTACTGTCAATCAGCGAACCTGCTGTGTATATAAGTGAATATTTGTCAAAGATTTTGAAGAGCAGAACAGCTGTATGGACTCGGGAAGAGAGCTTCAAGTGTTAACGTGCTCCATTTTAAAATGAACATCTTGTTTATTGTATGAATAAATAATCCTTTTCAATCTTCTGACTTCAGGTAGGTCATAAGATAGATGTCCTCCATCACCAGCTAATAACATGGTTGTCCACATCCATGTGTTTTCTTTTGTTATCTGTAAGGTTGCTGCATCATTGACAATCAGTCATTGAAGTTCCTCCAAATGTACCTGCAAATCAGTCTTCCTCTTCACACCTGAACACTTTGGAGCCTTGTGTCTTAGAGCACAGCTAAGATAAGCTAATTAGCTACTACACATGTGTGAGTAGAAAATTAACAGTTGATTTACCATCAGAGTTGGAGTCAAGCAGTGCTAAATGTGCTACAGTATTACTCCTTAGAGCTTATTTGGACCTGCTCTCCATAGGTATCATGGGATACTAGAGTCATTGGGATGGAGTAATGTCTATGACTTGTCCCTCTTCTCACCCTGCAGACATTGCTGAGTGTCTGGATTTTGTATTTCTGGTCAGATTTTGTATTTCTCCCTGACTTTCTGTCAAGCTGTCTGTAGCATTTTTAGTTAGTCCAGGTTGCCAGGCCAGTGTTGCAGCATTTCTTAAGAGAGAGACTTTGCAGGATCTCTACAGTATCCCGGTTCTGATTCTGACTGACTGAAAGCCCTCTTGGTAAAACACAAGTGCTGTGTGAAATGAGTATATACAAAAGATGGTGTCTTCCTACTTTTGTGTCCAGTCCCTGAACACTGCATTATAAATGCAGTGAAGGGTTTATTTCTACAATTGAAATTTGCGCCTTTTGAAGTATAAAGATTTCTGTATTAGCAACATTGGCAACAAAAGGAGGGATAAGGAGATTCTCTGTCTCCTATTGAATGCAGAAGGAAACAATGACAAATGATGAGGAAAAGGCTGAGGTACTTAAAGCCTTCTTTATCTCAGTCAAATAGTAAACCCAGTTATTGTTTGGGTAGCCAGCCTCCTGAGCTGGAAGACAGGGACAGGGAGCAGGATGAAGCCCCCATAAACCGAGGGTAAATGGTGAGTAAAGGATCAGCAAGATCTACCAAAGGCTACTGAGGGAGGAGTGCTTATCACTACTTTCCATCGCTGACCAGCATCCCCAGCTAACAGGGAGGTCCCAGATGGTTGGAAGTTAGGTGTCACATTTGCCGTTTACAAGAGCAAGCGAAAGGAAGATCTGAAGACCTCCATGACCTCAGTGCCAGAGAAGGTTATGGAGCAGATCTTGAGTGCAGTCACACAGCACATGCAGGACTACCAGGGAATCTGCACCATCCAGCAGGGGTTTAGCAAACACATGTCCTGCTTGACCAAAGTGATGTCCCATGTGAAAGTGACCTGCTTAGTGAATGATGTTACCTGTCTGAACTTCAATGAGGCCTTTGGCACTGTCTCCTTCATTAAAAACTGTCCATGACTTGGACAGGTTCACTTCTTGGTGGGTAAAAACTGGCTGGATGGCTTGGCCCAGAAAGTGTGGCGGTGCATGGGGTTAAATCCAGTTGGCATCTGGTCACAAGTGGTGTTTGCCAGTATTGGAGGCCAGGGTGTATTGGGACCAGTTCTGTTTATTACCTTTATTGATGATCTGGATGAGGAGATTTTTTTACCCTCATTTTGTGGACTTTCTGCCCAAATTGAGCAGGGGCATTTCTCCTGGAGGGTAGGAAGGCTCTGCTGAGGAATCTTGACAGGCATGGTGTGCCATGTGCTGAGGCCAATAATATTGGGTTCAACACCACAAAGTGCCAGATCCTGCCCTCAGGTCACAAAAGCCTCATGCTACTCTAGGCTTGGGAAAGGTGGCTGGAAAATGCCCACAGGAAAAGGAGCTGGGGGTGCTGGTTTACAGTGGCTGAACATGAGCCAGTGTGTGCCCAGGTGGCCAAGGAGGCTAATGGCATCCTGGCCTGTATCAGGAGCGTTGTGGCCAGCAGGACCAGGGCAGTGCTTGTCTCCCTGTGCTTNATTTCTCCTGGAGGGTAGGAAGGCTCTGCTGAGGAATCTTGACAGGCATGGTGTGCCATGTGCTGAGGCCAATAATATTGGGTTCAACACCACAAAGTGCCAGATCCTGCCCTCAGGTCACAAAAGCCTCATGCTACTCTAGGCTTGGGAAAGGTGGCTGGAAAATGCCCACAGGAAAAGGAGCTGGGGGTGCTGGTTTACAGTGGCTGAACATGAGCCAGTGTGTGCCCAGGTGGCCAAGGAGGCTAATGGCATCCTGGCCTGTATCAGGAGCGTTGTGGCCAGCAGGACCAGGGCAGTGCTTGTCTCCCTGTGCTTAGCACTGGTGAAGCTGCACCTTGAACACTATGTCCAGTTCTGAGCCCCTCACTACAAAAAGGACATGAAGGTGCTGCAGCATGTCCAGAGAAGGGTAACAGAGCTGGAGAAGGGTCTGGAGCACAAGTCCTACAAGCTGCAGAGGGAGCTGGGGATCTTTGGGGTAAAGGAGGCTCGAAGGGAACCCTGTCACTATCAACAAGTACTTGAATGGAGGTTGTAATTGCGGGGGGTGGTGTGTCAGTCTCTTCTCCCAGGTCACAAGCAGTAGGACAAGCAAGAGGAAACAGCCTCGAGTTGCATCAGGGAAAGTTTAGACTGGATATTAGGGAAAATTTTGTCGCTGAAGGGTTTACCAGCCTTTGAAACAGGCTGCCCACTGAGGTGGCTGAGTCACTGTCCCTGGAGATATTTAAACGACATGTAGATGTGGCACTTGGGCTCATGGTTTAGTGGTGCACTTGGCAGTGTTAGGCTAACAATTGAACTCAATGATCTGAAGGGTCTTTTCCAGCCTAAATTATTTTATGGTTCTATGACTGTCAGTAGCATGATGTTAGATAATGTCGTAAGTGGTTTTTGTGTACAGCAGTTAAAATTTAAAGAATATCCCTCATTCCATCTATTGCTTGGCTGAAGATAAAACCTTGTGCAGCCTGTTACTACTGTTAGAGTGCACAGCAGTCCTAATGCTGGAGTTCTCAACCCACTGTGTACCAAGGGGTTAATTTGTTTCCATCACTGGGGATTTGAATTCCTTGTCTGTGCTGAGGTCACTGTCACTGTTAAATGACAGATGTCTTTCTGAAAATCCCTTGCATCTTTCCTTGTGTTGTAAAGTTCAGTGACTGCAATAACAGGGTGTTGTTCTTTAATAACTGTTAAATTTATTCTTTAGAGAATTTACAAAGATGTCCTATTGCTCTGGGAGAGCTCCCTTGATGCCGAACTCTGCATTTTCTTTTTGCATAATGCCTACAGATTTAGAGCCACTGTACTCCCAGTTGTATAGCTTCTGTATCCCTTGTTCAGTGCTGCTGAAATACTCGTAAATCTCCTTTCTTCTAGTGGCTTTGTGCAGCAGCTGGGGTATGACAATAAGGTCCCTGATCTATAATTCCAGACAGCCCCAGAGGGTGAGCAGATCGACCAATCCTCATCCCCAACGTAAGCCCAGGGAACTCACTGTCCCTGGGAGGTAGTTGTCTAATGCTTTCTATTTGTATTCTACATGAAACTCTTCTTGATGCTGGACTGTTGTTTACTTAGAGAATTATCCAGTGCACAGTATATAAACTCCCACTAGAGATTGAATGCATGTAAATAAAGCATGCCTTAAGTCTAGCATAATGTAACTTTAAGTGAGAAGAAATAGACTCAGTCTAAGCACCTTGTAAAGCTGCATTCACTGCTAAGATCTGCACAATGCAGTCACAATCTGCATTTCTATGTCACACGGATAAGAGGTAAGGAGGACAGCTGTATAGGTTTTCTAATTCCAGGGATTTCCTGGCTTTTTATTGATTTGATGAGAATACAACACTGGCTTTTTTAAAATAACATCTGTTTTTAAATACTCTTGTGGAATAGCAACGTTTATGTTGTAACAAAGAGACATAGTTTGAAAAATGTGATTGATTGACCTTTATGCTGCACACGCCTCATGAAAATGTTACTTTATACTCTGTTTTCACACCACCTAAAAGCCTGGCAGGCATTTCAGTGTACAGACAGAAGATGATCCCTGGCCTATAGCTGTTGCTATCTCCTTGTAATCTCTAGCTGTATTCACTTCAGCTGTATGATTTTTACAACTTTCATGTCTGTGTAGCAGCATTGACATGTATTTTAACTATAAATTATTTAGCTCATATCTGCTTGAAAGCTAGTACTCATTCACTCCTAAACCTCCATCATCTGCTTAAACATTGAGATTAATGAAGTGTAAAAGGCTATTTTTAAGTGTGAGGTGTTGCGCACGTGCTGTCAGTCTTTGATTGCACCTGGTTTATCCAAGCAGCTTTAATGCTGACAGAGTTGTCAGACTGATTTTATTTTGTGCAACAGCATTAAAGAAGATTAAGCTGCTTCAGTTTAGTGATTTGCTATTTGCCAGAAAAATATATTCAGTATATGGAAAGTAATCATATTTTGACAGAAGTAGTGTGCTCTGTGCTATCCCCCCCACAACAAGGCCAATGGCAGCAAGGCAGGGCAGCACCCAGCCTGCTTGAGTAAGGTTGAGTGTTGGATACCTAGTCAGTGCTATTCTTACAAAGCTGATGGTTCTGCTCATACTACAATAGTACAATTCCATACAATGGAAGTACAATAGTACAATTCCATAAATGTTCTGTGAAAGCTAATCTCTAAAGAAAAGATGGCATATTTTATTATTTTCATCTGTAGTTTCACATTAGTTGCTTGTGCATATTTTTAAGAACTGGTAGTCTTCTCTGTAATTCCTTCAGAAATGTAATGTAATGTGCCAGTGGTCTGCTAGAAGGCGTAAGAATAGCTTACTTACAGAGGACAAATCATGCAAGTCATATTTGACTTGTATTTCAGTCCCCTTTATAAAGATAGCTCTATGTTATGGTCTTTAACCTGTTCTTTCTCAGATGGAAATTCAGGAAGGCTGAGAAAAAAAAATCCTATTTAAAGTGCTATTTCAAACAAAGGATTCAGTTTCCTAAGTTAAGTATCAAAGCATACAAATTCATCCCTAATAAACTTGGATTTTAACTGAGTTAGAGATTATTAAACTGCAGTAGCCTTTTTGAATTAAGGTGGTGTTTGTTTTCAGGTGATCTAAACAAAGGATATCTCAAGCTCTGAAAGTAAATGTAAAATAATCTCTTTAGTCTTAATTGCAGCACAATTTATTTGGGACCAAGTCCTTGTGAATGTAAGAATGTTTACATAAAACACTGTTCAGAGCACTCAAAGTTTGTGTCAGAGCACAGTGGTTTCCTAATTACTTTTGCATAAAAGCTAAGTACTGTTCTTGTTGAGGAGATGGACATTGGTCACAATATTTGTGTAATGTGTGATGTAATTAACATAGTCTTGGTTAGCTAAAATGAACTTCACGTCAACATTAATGTGTGTTTGCTTTGTCCTTGCTGCTTTCAGGAGGTTTTTTTTTAATCTGAGATTCATGACAGCATTATTTTTTGGACATTAAATATGGCCAAAATAAGGAAGGATCCTCATTGAAGAGAACTAGCTTGCTTCCATTTCACAGAGTTTTCAAACAGTCACTTCATCATTTTGTTTCTTGCCAAAAATTCTCACAGACTTCATCAAACTTCTTTAACAGTGTTAGAAACATTTGTCTTTATGACTGAGTGGTTTTTGAGAAAGTGCAAGTATTTCAGAATGCTTAAAGTATGAAAGATAATTGCATGGGACATTTTAAATGCAGCAGGATTTTTTAGTGAAAGTTTTATTCTTTCAAAAAAGAATTATTTCAAGCAAAAAGCCTCCAACTTCCTGCCGTCCAGAAGTTGTGGGTCTCTGAGTGTGAATTTTGCTTGCTGTTTTTCTAGATGCTAGTAAAGGTTAGTAAAGTAAGCTTTACTTCTTTTCATCCATATCATAAATACTTACTTAATTTCCATGGAAGTAAGCTGAAAGAACATATCAAAATCAGAGGCAGCTAAATCCCACATGTTTGTTAGGATATAATCTATATTTACTCTTTTGCTCTCTTCGAAGTGTCTTTTGTTCCATTCAGACTCTTTCATGTCTCAAGCCTGAGGAGGGTGCCATAATGTGCCAGGGTACCCTGTGTCAAATCTTATTTGCTAGGTTGATGTCATTGTTGTAAGTCATGACTGACTTTCTCTTCTCCCTCTCTCAATTCCTTCTTCCTGTATCACATTTCCTTTTCCACTCATGGTCTCTAATTTGTTATCAAGGTGGTAAGGATATTTTTTACAGACTGATTTCTTCTTCTGTATCCCACAGTTGTTCTATCACTATTTTTGCCAACCTCAATCAATGATAAATATTGCTGGAAGTGTCATTATGGAGAGACAGGCAAGTATTAATCTTTGAAAGAACTTTAAAAAGGGGTTGTCCATTTTCTGATATTTTTGTTTACTATACATTTATTGTAGAAACTATATTTAAATCCAGATGTAATTGTAGCACTGGACACAGCTCAAGCTGTTTTTTTAACATTACTGTAACAGTATACAAATGCAGAATGTTTATATTTTGCGAATGATATTCCCTAGCAATAGTACATTTCTACTTCTAGTTTTGTTTCACTTGCCCGATGGAGTACAGTTGTGATGATACTACTTTAAAATCCTTAACTCTCCTTGTAAATCTTCTTGTATTTGTTCCTTTCCTCTGAGTGGGTCAGAAAATATAACCCTTCACAGGAGAACAGGCTTCAGATTGCTTGAGTTCTATCAGTGGAGATAAACCATGTTCTTAAAGTTGTATGGGTTAGGTCCTTTACACTGACCTCTCAATTTGAAGAGCTGTTATGGGTTGGGAAAGGATTGCTTTGAAGAAGTTTTGTTGTGGCCCTTCTAGTTTCTTATTTATTTGACTGCTATTTGGGGGCACTGGTAATTGACAAAACAAGACCAAACAAAAAAATCCCAAACAAAACACCAAAAATGTTCTCGAATGAGCGCTAATATTACAGTGAAGCATTGCTTTAGAAGTAACTGAGTAAGAGTCAAGCAAGGATTCCCTGCTTGTGTTTAGCTCTTCCAAAGACTTATGATGTTTTGTGGGAATTCATTTAGTAATGATTAACCTTCTCATTTGGATAAGGAAATTATAAAAGTTAATAAAGCATCTGAAAATACGTTGAGATTCCTAGTGAGAAAGTCTACCACCGAATCGCATATTTTGTTGCTACCATGACTTAATAACCCCAGGACTTCTGTGTTCTTTTCTTGAAGGAAATGCTTTCATTTAATTCCTTTTTCATGAGCAAAATTTAATTCCTTTTTCATGTGCTGGCTCAGTGTTTCAGTCCTTGAATTTCCAAAGTGAATCTCCATGGTTTCTATTCAAAAGCTTGTTATGTCTTGCATTTGAAGCTCATCAGGTTTTCAGGTCCTCTTGAAAGACTTTTTCTTTTTTTCTTTTCTGGGAAGTTCACAAAAAAAGGAATTGTTGTTCTTTAAAACAAGCTCAGGATTAAAAAGAAACCCCAACAAAGTCTGAGTCTGCTGAGTCTGTCTGGCTATCTGTCTTTAGACTTTATAATGGAGCCCACTGGTGTAGTTTCTGTGCAGCAGTGTGGTTAATAAAATGAGATCCCAAGTGAACTTGGAGGCTTTTTATCCTCTGCGGTGGTAGACAGCAGAGTCTGGTGTAATCCAGAGATGATCAGTGTTGATTTGTTAGCTTTGTCGGGGAGTGGAACCTAGACCATGACTGAGAAAAGGCCTTTTCACTCCTTCTCACTCACTGGATAGTGAATGCTCTTCTTACATCTTTACCAGCTTTACAGAGCAGGAGCTGTCTCAGAAGTTTTGCCATTAACCCTAACAAAATGTAACTTTCACTCACCATCCTGATTTTTGGATTTTAGGAAGAATCATATCTCAAGGGTTGCTTATATGACTGGAGTAAAACATGTTGGAGCAATCATTGGTGGAGTCTTGCCCTGTGTGAAGAAGGGCTTTTCTCTCTGGAGTAAATCAAGACCACTGCTAAAAAAGGTGTGCTCACTTTGTTTTGCTTCATACTGGATTTCAAAGACTACAATTAACCAAGAGGATGTAGTCTGTGTGTTTATATTCAGTAGATGCAAATGTTTCATTACACTTTAAGGTTAATGACTTACTCTGAATGTTTTACCTGATGTGCTGTAGTGTGCAATACAAGTAGCATGAGTCGTCTGTGTTAGTTTAGGACTTCATTAAAATACAGTGGATGTTCATTATATTCCATGTACACCTACTTTTGGCTGATGGCTTCAGTTAACAAAAGGTGAGCTGATGGGGTGGAAGGAGTCTCCTTAGCTTTTAATTTCATGTAAGCAATAGTTGGTTTATTCCTATTTGGTTTTAGCCATCATAATATTAGGGACCTTGTCTCAGTTTCCTGATTTCATAGAACTGACTGGGGACATTGGAAGTATTCACTGGAAGCTCTTATTACTCTTCAGTGAGAGAGGAGGTTGGAGAGAAAATGGCATTCAAGGAGGAGTTTTTTTTCTTTTGATGTTTTAATTAAGGAGGTATTAAGAGAAAGCAGTGAACAAACTGCAGGTTTAAAAAGGAGGGGTAAAACTGTCGCTATCTAAATTAACAGTGTCTGAGTGTAGCAATCATTGTATTGATTCTGTGATCACAAGTATTTAGCACAAATTAAACTTAAATGTCTCATGGAAAAAGGAGAGTAATGAAGAGAGGTTTTCTTCTTCTGTTTCAGTGATTTCAGTCATAGATGTTCAGCACTTTTTAATGCAACAGAAAGAAAATATGCAGACCAGACTGATTCCCACTTTCTTGTCCAGGTCTTGCTTTTTATAGCAGCAAAACACACCCAGAATTTTTGAGAAATATGCTTTGTAAAAAGAAAGGGACTCAGAGAAGACAAAGGTAGAAACATTGCTGTTGTCCTTCATGCACTGAAATGGAGTGTCTTTGGTCTATGGGAAACCATGCTGTTAGCTTTGGTAATGGATGACTAAATGAGTAATTTTGGGACAGTGTCTTACAGCTGAACATAATTTAAAGCATTTAGGGATCATTCGTCCAATGGCACTTCTCATGTTTTATCATGTACTGGTTAGTTGGTGGATTTTTTATAATATTTTTCAAATAGTTTTAGAGAATTCATATAGCATTTACAGCATGACAGGCCAGTCAGTCTCCTCTCAATGCCTGGCAGGATCATGCAGCAGATCCTCCTAAAACTTGTGCAGAGGCATGTGGAAAATTAGGTTTTACCTGACAAGATGCTCAGCGTGAGCCAGCAATGTGCACTTGCAGCCCAGAAAACCAACCCCATCCCAGGCTGCAGCTGAAACAGCATGGCCAGCACAGGGGTGGAGGTGATTCTCCCCCTCTGCTCTCTTGAGACAATAGATGGAGCGCTGTGTCCAGCTCTGGGGCCCAAACATCAGAAAGATATGGACCTGTTGGAATGAGTCCACTTGAGGGCAACAAAGATGATCAGAGGGCTGGAGCAGGTCTCCTGTGAAAGCAGGCTGAGAGAATTGGAGTTCAGCCTGGAAAAGAGAAGGCTCTGGGGAGAGCTCAGAGCCCCTTCCAGTACCTGAAGGGGCTCCAAGAGAGCTGGAGAGGGACTTTTCACAAGGACAAACAGTGATAGAACAAAGGGGAATGGATTTAAACTGAACAAGGGTAGGTTTAGATTGGATCAGAAAGAAATTATTTGTTGTGTGAGTGGTGAGGCACTGGAACAGGTTGTCCAGGGAAGCCTGGACAGGTCTTTGAGCCGCCTATTCTATTGGAAGGTGTCTCTTCCCACAGCAGGGGGGTTGGGACTGTGATCTCAGTCTCCCTCACTGGAGATACTAAAGAATTGTCTGGATGCAATCCTGTGCAGCATGCTCTAGAAGAGTCTGCGTGAGCAGGAAGGTTGGACTAGATGATGCCATTGTTCCTTCCAACCCTACACGCTTAGTGATTATGGTTGTCATATTCAAGGTCCTTTCCAACCCAAAACATGCTATGGTTCTATTTCCTCATTTAAACTCAGTCAATGAGAACAATAATTATGAGTTTGATTTTCTGCTTGGTCAAAACAGACTGTGTAAATGCAGCTGAATTCTGTGAAGTCTGGGACTTTGGACCCACTTCTGTTTTTTGTCTTCTCAAAAAATCTGTGAATCGACAGGTAGAGGGCAGCAAAGCTCTATTTTTTAAAGTAAAGTTCAAACTGGTTTTTTTATTAAGATAAATGATGATTATATTGGTTTAATGTGTTGGTTAGTATTCTGATTCAAAATAAGTATAAAAATTGCAATTGAAAATATTTACTAAAATACAAATAAATGTAAAAGAGCCTTGCTGCAGTATGTCTTAACTGGTTGTGAACTGGCTATAATAAAAGAAAAAATCATTTGCAATACCAATTAAGGGCCAGCTTTTTGACATCATAGTGAGAAACTTTTGCTGGTTTGTGGCAAAATCTGTAATTACAGACTGTGTGCTGAATTTTATAGCTGGAATCCAAATGACATCACCCACAGATATTTCTCACTTCACTTAAGAGAGAAAATGAAAGGGAATCTTGCATGCAGCTTGGTATAGATTTTTGGATAAATGTCCTATCTTTGCCTCATTTATCTCACAATGTGAAATTATTCATATTACTCAGTGGTGACACTCAATTCCCCTGTGAGTCCTGAAGTGTAGTTATGAAATGATGGCATTGAGTTTGAAATCATTTACTCCTCCAGCATCAGTGTGTGAGCTGTAAACATTTCACAAGAGGAACAGAAAAAGCATTAAAGTAAAACTACAAGTGTAAGTGGAAGTTAATTCTCATGAATTCACCCAAAAGGGAATACCCCATGCATTTCTTCAGCCATTAATAATGAATGTCGATCATAAAGTAGAATTTACTTGTTAAATGCATTGGAACATACATATTGTCTTTTAAAGTGATCATGATATTGTACTGTTTATCTGGTACTGCTGCCTGGTACTAGGTCCTGCCTGTTAGTGTGCAATGAGTATGCACTGAGTTTGAGCTCAAAGCCCTGGATTGATGAGGAAGATCAGAGTCAGCAGCTGGCAACATGCTTTACTGTGACTTCATGGTCTGAAATACATATGTGAAAAAAAACCCCAAACAAAACTCCAAACCTGTGTTCAAATGTTGTGGCTCATTTTCAGAGTTGACTTCCATGTCATGTAGATTCTCTGAAGACAGGGAGTTCCACAGCTATGTAAGGACTTAGAGTGGCTCACCAGGTACAAAGCGTTCAGACTTTGTGCAGTCTGAAGCTGTAAGGTTAGGGGTAGTTCCTCAGTCTTGTCCTCTTTGCTGTCTATATGCATATTTGAAATCTATACATTTAGCCATGTGCAAGTTAGCAATTCATGTGACTTCTTTGTGCATAGTGGATTAATTAATGTAGGGAGGAAGTTTACAAAATGGAAAAATAAAGGCTGAGTTTGAAAGGTGTAAACAAAGATGCTGTTTGTACTTTAATTGCATATTTCAGAGGTGGAAAGTATTTTACAGATTTAAATTATGAGACAATATTAATTCCACTCAAATATTCTTTATTATATTTCGGAGGTTTCTGTCAAAGGAGTATAATTGTTTTAAACATATTGCATTAATTTTATCTCGTGAGCTGGGACTTCAGTGCTGTCAACAGGTGCCCTCTTTGAATGCCATGGAGAGCACAATTTGGCATTCACATTCTTAGTCTTACTGTGCTTGAGAGTTTCCATCATGTTTTGTTTTCCCTCTCTGTTCATTCATCAGTTCCTGGGGAAGTAGTACTGCTCTTAATTTTAAAATGTCTTTTTGAAGGACATTGTATTAGATTTTCTTTGCCCTTCATTTGTATATAATTCCTCTTGAGTCTCTCCCAGACAAAATCTTGAAATGCTGAAACAGTGACCCCAAATTATTGCAGATAATTTTAAATAGCTCCTGCTCTATCTAAACCAAATTTTCAGGCATATTGCTTTGAACTCCATCACATTGGATAAATGTGTCTTAAGTTGTGTCTTGGCAATGGTTTTATTTCAGTTTTTAAAGTCTTGTTATTTATTTATGATAACAATTTCATATAAGTCAAAAATGTGTTTTCAAAAATGTAAACACCGTATTGAAGAACTGTTAAAGTATTGGATTAGGAATAGTGTATATTTAAGTATTAAAACATTGATTGCATATTTATTCTTTATATAGGTGACAAATACTTGTATCTGCAAAAGAAATTTTAAGAAATGCAGTAATTTTGTACACAATAGTAATTAAAAAACAGCAATCCATAAATTAGAAAAATAACATTAGCTAGCGTGTTGCATTGTAGTGTGAAGCTACATGAACCTTTATGCTGTTAGAGCATAAAGCAGCTTTAAGCAAACTGGCTGTTTTAATTTCTGCATGGCTAACGTTTAGCAAGTATGATTAATGAATTTTTAATGCATGTGTTGGTTTAGTGATTTTTTTTGTTGTTGCTTTGTTTTGTGGTTTTTTTATAGCAGAAAATTGCAGGGAGGATAAAGCCACACTTAAGGCATTGGTACTTTGAATCCTGGATAGGCAAGACACGCATTTTTGTGATCAAATCCCATCATCTAAAGATAAGCTACACTGAAAGACTGAAACACCCTTTACTATGTAGCATCACAAAAGCATAGCTACTATAATGTGCGAAATATTGCATTTTTCATTGGCAAGGCTACGTCTGTAGCGCTGCTGGTAAAAAACAGATTGACATTTGGTCATTATTTCTTATCAAGGGTGTTTTACTTGTAATGCTATTTGACAGCTATATTCTAGGTCTGACAGCATTGAACCAGCTTAATTCCCACTGAACTGCTCTAAATACGTGGTATTGCAATCAGTTTAACAACCCCTGGAGGCAATAAAATCTCTCCTTTGAACACACACAAGGGGAAGAAATCTAAGATTTATAAAGGGCAGCAAGTATTCAAGATAGGGGCAAAGTTTATGTGTGAGCCTATAATTGATGTTTCCTTTGTTGGAAAAGAAAGCTTGAGGATGCTTTAGGAATTAATCTTTAACAAGATCTAATCTGCACTAACAAGATCTGCTCAAGATGAGTGAGAGTAAGATATGATACCAAGAGTTTTGTCATATACAGCCAACAATAAAAATTCAAAGGTACTCTGTAGTTTAGGAACATTTTTGAGCAGATCAAGAAACTTCACAATTAGATGTGAAATCTGCTAGAGCTCGCTGCCCCAGGTGGAGGAGAGCAGAACTCGTAACCTAGGCCGCTTTTTCTCTGCCGTATATTCAGGTGAGCATTCCTAAGGCTATAAGAGCTTCCCATTATCCACGGAACATGCAGGCTTAGTTGGGAAGGTGCTGTAAGTTTGCTCCTTTTGTTCTTGCAACATGTAATTTGGCAGATCAGGTAGTGACAAAACAAGGACAGATGCTGATGAACTTATCAAATGGTATCTTACTTTCTGAGGGATACCCATTGCTTTAAAAATTACTGTATTTGGTATTAACCATCAATAAAATGTAGCTGCCACTAGGATGAGTGATGGTCTTTTATCCATGGACAGAAATTATGGAAAAATGTAATTTAATAAGATAATATTAATGCCATAAGAACATGTCATTAGAATGTATATAAGAACATTTTTATTGTATATGTAGGAAGAGCATTATGGCAAAAGGTTTTCAGAGCCTTTCTGGCTTCCGTATGCAAAACGACACAGTGCAGGGTTAAAACACAACTGTCTGAGGGAAGGCTTCTGGTTCCAGGTTACTACCTGAGCACTACTTTTATATCTATAAAGTATCAGTCAATACAGGGAGCCTGGGGACAGCCTCCATGGTGAGGGGCTGAAATAACAGTGTTATTGAAGAGGACAGGAAATCTCAGCTTATCCTACTTGTGAGAAAACCTCTCAATATGGAGAAAATTAGCACATTTTCTCTGATATCGGAAAAAGTGGATCCTATTGTAACACTGCACAGTGGAATTGTATCTTCAGTGGTGTCTGCTATTGCTGTGAGAGGCAGCAAAAACTTGAATGGGTGGCTGTGGGACTTTGCAGGTAAAGACTGAAGTGTGCTGTTGTATGGTGGGTATTGTTCCAGCAAAACCAGCTGTTCCTCAGTGTGCTGCTTTCCTTGTTCTGTGCTGCCACACATTGATGCGGACAAGATAAGGTTCTAGAAATTTTCCATCTGAGTTTTCTAGAGGTTGGAGAAAACTTATCTGAAAGAATTTGTCTATCAAAGATATTTCCTTCTAGTTCTGTTAAGGAAATAATCTTGTTTAAGTAATCGTGTCCTGTAGCATTTTTGTTGCTATAGTTGAGATTTGGGGCCGTCAGTGTGCCTCACTATTGGTTCCTTTTCTTTCAGAAATAGAGAGCCCTCTTTTTTAGAGATACATTACTTTTCTTTTGAATTTCTGTAAAAAATATTTAAATATTTGTAATGGCAGGATAGATGGTGACAGGTTTGATGCAGTGATTTTTTTGTGTTTATTTTTCCTCAATCAACTATAAATCTGATAGTCCAGGAAAAGGGACCGTAAGATGTTGCAGAAAGAGCCCATTTCAGCCTCTGAGCAATAACTTCAGTTTGTGTGGAAAAGGAGAATAGAGAAACCCCTCCTGCCTGTGGTGAATAGATTACAAGGCAACATTTCTCTGTAGGTAACACTCTAATGTAACTAAGTATGTAAGGTACTACAAACTGCTAGGCATATCTTCTAAGAATATGGAAATTACTTTTGCCTCAACTAGTGTCACTAGAACTCTTGAGAGTTTTCACCAGGCAAAAAATTATCAGATGTTGCTGTCTTTTCATGTTCAGTTACAGTTACTAGGTATTGTCAAAACATACAGAGGTATTCAGAGGTTTCCAGCATTGCCTTCTGGCATGCCCTTGGCCACTGCATGGCTTCCATTTGAAAAGCTTCTTTTCCTCTGCTGTTGCTTCTAGTTTTGCAGACCTTTAAGTTGGTTAGTTAAGGGTGAGTGTTTTCATGTAGCTCATGTGCCTGGTGCTGGGTGTAGGGCTCTCATGTAAGACCAGCTGTAGAACAGTCTTGATCAAATCATTACCATGTTAATCAAATGCACTCGGTAGCACAGCTAATTTCATTTGGCAAAACAGGCTACCTACTTGCTTTATTTACTTTTTGTGCTCGTATTCTACCTTCTGTGAATAATTTAGCAGTGTAGTTTTATCCATAAGCCCATTCATTATTATAAAACTTGTTTGATTATTTTCTTCTCTTTCTCCTTATGAAGGGTTGCAGATAGTGACTAACTAGAGACCTGTGTGAATCTGTCTTCAGTCAAGTGCAGTGCTATTGCTTTTCAAGTTGTTATTTTGGTCAAAAAAAAGGTTTTTTTAAAAATCAATTGATTCAGTGTTTATTGCCAGTAGAGATGAACTATAAAACTCCTGCCAACAAAGCTAGTTTCAAAGAAATTTCAATGCCCCCTTTTCTAATATTACAGTAGAAGCTCAGTTGTGCCTTTCATACCCAGCAGTTTTGTATTGTCCACACACCTGCAGGAACAGACTATCACTTTCTGCTAGACAGCAAACTGTATTAGCAAAGTGCAACTCTGGTACCAATGTAAAATTTACTGTTATGTACTTACTTTTATAATGCAATACTTGTATTATAAAAAAAAAAAAAATGGTGATCTCTTATTTCTTACATAGTCAGAAAACGAAAAAAAAAACCTGACCAGAATATCCTCAGCAGGTTTTGAAAGGGTTGTTACTCATTAATGTGAATGAGGAAGGTTCTATCCTAAGTAATTAAAACCAAATTAAGTAGAGGCACTAAATTTTTTCTCATAAATGAAGGTTTCATCAGGGTGAAATTATATCTCGTTGGTCATGGAATGAATAATAAATGAACCAGTGAATCTACTGGATCACTTCAAATGACTAATCTTAGTCAACCAGGTAAGTGAAGATGGCTATAAATTGGGTTAATTACTGTAGCTTGAGTTTTAACTCAACAGCTCTTAATTTTAGCTTTCAAAGGCTACACAAACCAATTTTGTACTCTTAGATTATAATGAGAAGTCTTTATTCTTTAATCAGTTCATCCAGTATCTGGCTGTCTACTGTAACATTCCTTTGAAGTCGAGAAAGATCTAACATAATTGAAGAAATGTCTAACTACTTGACTCTCTCTTTTTTAATATAAAGGAATTAAACATTAATCAGACTTGTGCATCTCAATTAAGCCAATTAAAATTATCACAGAATGCAGTGCAGAGAGCAATAGGTAGCTTTAATGTTTGAATACATTATCAACTTTTACCTAATGTTCCTTATTTAAGATGTTTGTTACTCAAAATGGGAATGCATGCGATGCATTAAGGAACACTACCATTTTAAAAAAGTTTGACTACCTTCATTTACTTAGTGTAATTGCCTACATTTATGCACAAGATATGTTAAAATTTGTTTGCATTTAGTTAAGAGGAATATGTGGATACTTTAGGTCTTCCTGCACCAGTCTAATTTCCATATGTTTTTGTGCTGATTGTCTTTTTTTGTAAGAAATATATTATACACTGTATCTGACTTAATTTATATCACAGGGAAGTATGGCTTAGTCTTTACTGGCTGATGTATATACGTAAAGTCCATATAATTACTAATAATTTGTAACAAGTGTTAATTGATAAACAACTCCCTCTGGTAGCTTAATTAAAGCTGTAGGATAGCAAGGCGATTTACAACTGGGATTGATCTCAATTAGTCAACAAAATCTGTGTAGTCTGTTCAAAGAAGAAGGAAGAAATTTAGCCTAGCGAGGCTTTGGGGATTTTGTCTTGTAGTTTTCTTTTTTTTTAATCAAGAGAAATAAAAATCACCAAGTACACTAATGTTTTCTGCAGTTATCCACCTATTGTATACTGTGCTTATCTTTTACGCTACCCAGCATTTGTTCTTTCATTTGTTTGTTCGTTGTCAGGTTACAGAACAATATTCAAACATTTCTTTTCATTATACACAAAGTGATAAAAAAGTAATTTCATACAGGGATGTACATTTTAGAATAACACCCCCAGGAGACCACAAACTAGAGAATGAAAAACATTTAAAAATATGTCAGTTTTTGATCTTACTTAGAGATTTGTTTATAAACTGGCATTATGCAGCCCTAATTAAAAGATAACACAGGAAAGATGGCATTAGGGAATAACTGGATATGTGGAAGCACAGTGATCTTATAAAGTCAGCTATGCTGTTTCAGGATTCACTACTCTTTTATCATTTGGACTGATAGTAAGAATGTAATCTACGAGTACTTGAAATTGCCCCTGTGGAATAAAAAAAAGTGTCATCTCTGTTTAAACTAGATCACAGACTGGCTGCAAACAGCTGCTGAAACATTAATTAATTTGTTTGCAAATAAATCATGGATATGTACTAGCTGAAAATACAGATATAAACAAGCATGAATGTTGTGCTTCTTAGATTACCTATGGATCCCTGGTTTGCCTACATTTTTAAAGATAATTTTATATGCACCAGAAAAACAAACACATAGACCAAATAATCTGAAAGAGCTGAGCCTTTTTATTAAAGTTGTTCTATAGATACATCCATGTGCTGAAATGCAAATCAGTTTCAGTGCTTTAAAAAACACACATCCATTTTACATTTGTGTAGGACTGAACCTCATTTAAGAAAGATTTGTTAATCAAAGAGAATGAAATATTTTGGTGGAGGCATATGAATGTGGGTTTAACAAGTTTGGTGCTAAAAATATGGCTTGATTTCAGCTCTGCAATTTGCGTTCCTCTGTATCTCAAATGCTCTTTTAGTAGCTGTGTGGCATCCCCTAGAAATTCTGCATTACTTGGTACCTGCTTTTCATATCCCATCAAGGATGCTGTTCCATATCTATGGGTTGATTAATGAAACAGGCTAAATGCTACAGCCTTGTAGCTTCCTTGAGCTAGAGATGAGGTAGATGTACCCAAATTCACACTTGTAACAACATATGTGCTTCCTTGGGGCAAGCTTTGAGCTGTTACAGTGCTTCTCATTGTAAGGGCAAATCCTTGGCTCTTCCCAGTGCTCCTCTAGGCAGAGAGGAGGAAGATGACTCTGCAGACCTTGACCTCTTGACATAAGCTTTATTTTTCAAGAGTGGAAAAGAATAAAGGTTAGGTTCTGCCAAAGGATGGGACTTGCATGTGTAGTATGAACAATACACAGAGGCCTCTGGATGCTAACTAACCTTCAAGTGGCTGCTCTGTTACAAACCAGACCTGTTTGTGGAGGTTATAGCACGTGCCCAGGAAAGGTTGCATGGTCTGCATTCTGCATTCTCCAAAAATGTTGTCTGCCTCACAGAGCTGCTGTCTTTTGTACACAGCTTTTTCTCTACTTTTTTAAAAGGCTTTGTTCTAACAGGATGGGTATCGTTTTTGGTCTTTGGAAAATTCAGTGTTTGCTAACAGGAAAAAGTCACATTTTGACATGAAAAAATAAAGTCAGAACCTTTGGGAAAACACAAAACTATAGAGGAACTAACATGATGATGTGAATTTGACTTTCTTTTTCCTTCTAGGGTCTGGTTTTATTTGTACACTAGCTGAACTGCCATATGAAAGATCCTATTCCAAGCAGATCCCATTATCCAGATGTTTTTGTCAGTGAAGGACAGATTTTCTTAAGTTTCGCTGAAAATTATTTGAACAGTATTGATTTTTGGGTACTGAAACTGCATCATGCTTTAAGATCACCTTTTCTGTAGATAGTGCAAGCTTAAGTGTTAATTCCAAAAGCAGTCTTTGACCTCAGGGAGCATATTCCTCCAAAGACACAGGTACTGTTGGCACCCAGCCACCTCCTTCATGCCTACTGTAATCCTGAAGAGAAAGCTTCAGGTCCTTTAGTCTCTGTACTTGAGTTAACTGTAAGCCCTTTGCTTGGACTCTCAGAAAGCACTTGCTAGAGCATGAGTTCTTTCCAAATTCAGAGCCTGTTAGGGCTTTTTCAGAGGTTAATGCAACTATTCTAGGTAGTGTCAGTCATGTTTGTTTTCCACTCCTGCCCTAAGGTTCACCAACCAGCTGCTCCAAGTTCAGCTATTTAGCTTCTTGTGGCATAGTATTTCCACTAGCCTGATCCAGTGATACTGCCTGTCTAGAAGCTTGACTTTCATATGTTTATGGAAAGAAGGAGCAACTTTATTTTTGCCAGTAATACCAGATAAGCTCTCTTTCTGTGGAAGATCTGAACCTTTGGGTTCTTTTTTGTGATGTGGGAGAAGAAGCGTTCACCTGAACGTGTGGGCAGGAATGGCAGTACCAGCAAGCCAGTGACCTGAGGGAAGCTTGTGCTCCTACAAGTTATGATTTTATGTGAAGGATGGTGACAGCTTCTGGAAGCCAGTTTTTGTTCTCTGGCCAAACTGCTCTGTTACAGCAGCCAGGTAGTCAGGAGAGAAGGTTTCAGGTGGTGCTCTTAAGAGAGATTTTATTGATGATTCTGTAGTTCCAAAGAAATATAGAAAAACTGAAAACTCCAAAGAAAGTCATAACCATCACAGTCTTTGGATCAAATTACAGAGCTATAGATTTTTAGAAGAAATCTTTTTGCTCCTGTATTTATCATGGAAACTGAATTTTCCTGTCTTTTTTTTTTTTTAAATACAATCTACTTTTGAACTTTTACTGTATATGCAATCATTTTGGATGAAATGTAAGCTCATTTGTGCTCACAGCAGTTAGTAAAGTCAATGGGCAGCCAGGGATAAACAATGTTCTCAGAACCACTAGCATTCCAGTTTGTCGTTCACTGTTAGAGGTCTGTGCTGTTGTGATGGGTGGATTAATGTGTAATTTCTCCTAACCTACACATAACGTTGTCTGAGTGGAACTTTGCCATGTGCTTCCCATTTGATGTTCTTTGCCAAGATCATAATTGAAGGTACAGCTTGTCCTACCTTGGACTAAAATTGTGTTGTCTTCTCAGAATTGACTCCTCTTTGAGTCTCTCAGGGCTGTTTTATTGTATTTTGATGTTTGTGTTTTTGGTTGTGTTCTGCTGCCTGCTGCTTCTTTTTCCCCAGTGCTGTACATCTGCCTTGACCTAAAGGGACTTCAGGCAAAGCTGAAGCATGAATTGGGGGGTTCAGCCTGGTACTTTTCAAGTAACGCTGCTGGTTTCCTTGGGAGCTTACAACCCCTCTGTGATCAGCTTTGGGATGCTGAATTTATTGATGTGCTTGTTTCCAGCCAGGATCCCCAGC
Organism: Bombycilla garrulus; assembly: GCA_013400315.1. Taxonomy (NCBI): domain Eukaryota; kingdom Metazoa; phylum Chordata; class Aves; order Passeriformes; family Bombycillidae; genus Bombycilla; species Bombycilla garrulus. The sequence goes on along the minus strand of VXBU01016441.1, from coordinate 400,754 downwards.
TCCAGTCTCTTTTCCTTCCAGGGGGGCAGGAATCCCAGTGTCAGCATGGCCCACAAGCTGTCTGCAGGGCAATCCTTGGGGGTAGGCGACAAGGCAGGGCTCTTGATCATGCTGCCAGACCATGAGGATCTGTATTTAGGACCTGAACACAGCCCTCCCTCTGGGTTTGTCTGCTTGTTGCAGCTAATTATAATTGTAAATTTGCCCTTAAAATCAAATTCTGTTTAAAGAGCAACTTTTGCCTTGGGGCACCCTTGTAAGCGGAAAATACTTATCCAAAAAGCAGTTTACTTAGCTTATGATTTCCTGTAATCCCTATATTGTTCTTCAAGATATTTCTATGAGAGCGAGGAATTGCTTTTCACAGTTTAGCCTCCCCTCTCTTCTTTATGTGTGATCTTGTACAGGAATTGTCACCTTTTGTTTTGTGGTATCACAGCCAGTTCCATAGAAATAGCTGGATGCTCCCAAGTTTTATGTCTCCCAGCAGGGTCTACCTTTTAAGCTCCCACTTTCACAAATGACTGGTTGGGACATGTTTTCTCAGGAATTTATGCTGTTGGTCCTTTCAGCTTAGGACAGTTTAGATAGAACTGCTGCCCAAAACTAGAGCTTATTCTGGGCTAAAGCATAAAACCTATTTATCCCTGTGGCCACACTACTCAACAATTTGGGATCAAGAAGCAAAGAACAGCATCATGCTTAATGGATGTGTGCTCTGATTGCTTGAAGTCTGGTTGACTCTGAAATTGGGACAGGGGTATTCGCTCCGTGATGCATAGTCCTGTGCTTATTTGGGAGATTTAAATAAATTTCAATGCATGAAGCTATTTGTGCAAAATAGGCAATGGAATAATTGAATACAGCAGGTGCAACTGCCAGTCTTCTAGCAGGTCTGGAAGACTGGGCTTTGAGCTGCATGGGTTCTTTCTATTGGCACTTATCAAGAGAAAGTAGAAGGAATAACCAAGCTAGCCCTCCTCATTATCCCACGTCCTCCTGGTTCATAAAGAGTTTTGGCAGTTTTGGCACAGTTTATATCTTTGATTCTTGATTAATAAGTTAAAGTTTAAGTAATAGGTTTCAGGGTCACTCGGAAAAATGTGACTGCTAGGACTCCAACGCTGGTAATTTGGAATCAGTTTAAGTATAGTGGATTCAAACTTACGTAAGCTAACTGAGAATCATTTACGTAAGTGTGAAAGTGTACATAGATGGAAGCAAGCTGAGAATAAAGAAAAACATATTTAAAAAATAAAAAGGCCCCAAGAATGCTATTCTGTTCCAAAATGCCATATGGTCAATTGCTTGGCATCATCTTCCCAAGTATGTTAGCAATACTTTACAGGTTGCTTAACCATCAGTGCCTGGATGGGAGGCAATGGCTGAAATAGCACAATATGGAAAAGGGAGCAGCTTTCATCCATGTGTTAGCAGTCAGACAGCATGGGATTGTCATTGCTTCAGAACTTCCTTCAGTGAGAAGACTCAGTAGGAATTAAGGGTATGTAAGTGATGTAAAGATATTTTAACACTGTCCATAGTTTGGATGACAGAATTTTAAGGAAAATTTGTCAAGTTTTCTTTTTTTTTTCCTATCTTATTATTTATTTTTGCAATGAATAATTTGTTTGTTGTCAGGGGGCCAAAACACACATCAAGGTACTTAAGGGTAAACAACAGGAGTAAACAACACTTGTGAGTTTTGACACATGCTCAGAATAACGCAAGGAAACAATGAGGGATATTATTGAAGCAAAACTAATTTTTGTTCTTTTATAACATTCTGAACAGAACAGTGAAGGACATCACAAATCCATTCATTTATTTCAAAATTTGCAAAACAAATCCCTTCTTACACGTAGTATTTGTACAACATGAAATTATTATTCAATAAGTTGACATTTTAAACCTATTACTGCCTAAACCCATCTATTACTGAGCTATTCAGAGCACTAAGTTAACATTTACCAGAACATTCATCCTCACATCATGGGGAGATCAAGCTCAAATCCTTTATTTCATATTCAGATCTTGTTGGGTCAGGATTGAAAACTGCTACCTTTCTGATACTTTACTGAAAAGCCACTCTGAAATCCACAAAAGAATTATTATCAAGTTACTGCAGTTATTCAGCTAGATGTTGACTTTGATATGTCAACTCTCTGATCTTTAATAGAAAATTGATGGTCTTGCACTGAGGGTCAGTCATATGCATGACCAGGATAGGCCAAGGTTTGCATTAAATTACACCCAGCCTTGCATTTTATTCTCTGGCAGGCAAAGTCAAACAAAGCCAAATTGATACCTTGTTAGTTTTGTTTTCTTCATTGTTTTGTGTTGGCATATGGATTTAATTCTGTAATGGGGGACTGCTGGGCACAATCTGCTTTATTGATTTTTCTGGGGAAAGTTTTTGTGAGAGCACACAGAAGTATGATAACATAAAAGCAACTGGTGCATTTTTTTTTCTTGTTGCAGTAGGTGTCTATTATACCATTTATTTAACAATTGACTGTGTCACAAAAAATCAGGTTAAATTTATATTTCTAGTACTGTCTTCCTTTAGCCTTGGGCTGAAGTTGAGAAAATCTCTGTGCCTTTTTATATTTGGTTCCTGTAAATTTTATACCTGTGGTGACTGCAATGAATCATGCAGACTTTGGCCCTTTTCAGTGTTGTTGGTTGTCAGTTTATACAAAGCTACATTTTTAACTTGTCTGAGGAAGGAGTGCTGTATTGCCGAACTAGGATATCCATGGTCTAGGACTGCATTTTGAATCCCAGCTACCAAAGTGTCGGCTGAAGCCACAGGGGGTTGGATGAGCTATTGCTCTGTGCATAATTTCTTTGATGGCTGCAGATGAATATGTTGTATGGCAGCAGCTAAAGAAAATGAATCAAGGGAATACATTTGCCTTTAAAAAAAAAACAATACCAAAAATCTGTTCTTCAGCTTTGTTTCCTGCAACTGCTGTTATGCAAACACCACATCGAATACGTCTAGAGAGTCTTGAATGGCTCAGCAGCATCTTCTGGTTTTATGTGTAGTTTCCTGCAAGGTTGTCACATTTGCTGTTCATATAATGCTGCTCAAATTAATGACAAAAGGTGAACATACATCCTTTCTTTTCCAGAATGGACCAAAATTTTCCTACCAAGTCCTCATAGGAGAGAATGGACAGGTTTGGACGTGTGCCCCTTTGGTTAATGGCAGCAAAGAATGTCTCATTTCTTTGAGTGGAATTTGGCCAGCATGGAGGTCAGTACAGTGGGCCTTGTCTAGACAGTCACATGGAGCATCTGTGGATTCACTAGGGCATCCCTTTCCACATAAAATTTAGAGAGGGTCTTGGATAGAGGGTAATTGTTTTTGAGATATCTGACCATTTTCTAAGTAAACTGATCATGGAAAGACTCAGTTTACACAACTTTTGTGTATTGTTTGTGTTGGTTTTGTGTCAGTGTTTTTTTGTTGGCTAGGTTTTCAAAGCCTTAGCTGGGAGGCAGCCAACTCTCACTGAAGCACAATAGGATCTAACATCCAGAAAACCTAACTGATTTAGGAAGACATCTCATTGACTTTCAGTAGGACTTACATGCCTGAGTCTCTTAAATGCTTCTGAAAATGCCAACCTTGGATTTGAAAGCCAACCAAATGTGTGCTAAGCATTTTCACAGAAGCAGACTGGTCACAGTACGTACACTCTGCAGGACCAAGCTTCACAACAGATGCGTATAAAGGCATTTAGCTGTTAGGGAAAGGATGTCAGACTTCAGGTTTGAAGGGGAATGAGCAGCCTAATGTAAGTATTAATGCAGCCCTTAATGCCAAGTTAAGAACATCAGTGGATATATAGGAATGATTTTTAGGAATAGTCCATGTTACTACTTTGATGTGAATCTCTTTCATCAAACTCAGAATTAGATTTGCTGAAGTCAATAGACTCTTGCACCCTTGTAAGTGACTGCAGTTAGGCAACCCTGCAAGTATGTATGCTCTTATAGAGCAAAACATACAGATTATAAATAACATCACAGGGAGACTGGGTCTGCTTTATCTCTGCAGTAATTCTTCTGATATGCTTTGAGTTACATCAGGATAAATTTGGCCCACTGAGATTAGTATAAAAAAGCAGGTAGTGTTTCTTAGCTAGAAAGGTGCATAGAAATCCCTGTATCTCTAACTTTGATCAGCTTAACACTCAGCTTTCTATGTGAATCCTTTACCTTCTCCCTTATTTCAGAGCAGCTAATGCTGGCAAATGCCTATTGGACCTACAAAATTACAGTGCTGTACAGCAGAGGTGCTGTGAAACTCCCAGAGCATACAAGTGATGCTCTGATCAAACTGTCTTTCTTTTCCTCCTAGTCTATGAAATTGTGTAGATGACTCCTTCAAATCTCTCTTTCATTTTAGAGCCTGATCCTGTGAGCCACTGATTCCTCTCATCTCCCTTTAAAGCTAATGAGAATCAAAAGTGCTCATCACCATTCATGGTGCAGGATTAGGCCCTTAATTATCCTTGGAAATAGTCATTCTCTTCTGGATGATGAAATGGTGTTGTATCATCCTTACCTGGTGATGGTGGTGCCTCTTCATGTTTATCTTAAGATGCCTTGCTTTGTCAATACAAGGAAAATATCTGTGTCTGCACTGCCCTCCCCAGTCATGCACATTATACAGCAATGTATGGCACCAGCCTGTTTTTGGTTTGTCCCTTAGGAAAGAAAAGATTGTATCCACGCTTTAAAATAGCTCATCATTTAATACTTTGCTGTATAATTAGGAAATGATGTTCATCTGACAAAGTACATTCATTAAATAATTTCAAAATAAGCCAGAGGCATTGTTTAAACATAGTATCAACATAAACTGTAAAAAATTCGCAGAATAGTTAAATTTTAGCAAAAAGTGTATGTTAATGGAGCAAGAACACTAAATGTTTTTTCTGCTTTTTAAGGCATCGAACTATCTTTTAGTGCAAGTTCTGCCTCACAGCCAGATCTGGCCCCTTCTTCACCCTAGCCCTTTCATCTCCCTTTGTTCCATGTCTATGCTGAGACTGAGATTTTCCCACCTCTCTCAGTCTTACTGTGGCTCTGAAAGATGATTGCCTTCCGGTGAAGCCCTTTCCCCTTCTTCTGTACCCAAGCTCCATGTTCAATGAACATCAAAAAGCCTTATCATACCCTGATGGTTTAAATCTTTAAACAGAGAGTAACAGCCTGAGTACATCCAGACCCCTCACATCCTATAGTCTTGTCACTATGTGTTCCTGCAACAATTACCAGGAGAGGGAGGCTGCGGAGTGAATCAAGTAGCGTGTGTTGTCTCCCTGGACTCCATGCTGATGCTCTGATCAGGACTTCAGCAAAATTCTGTTTGAAATGAGAATAGACTAATTTTCATCAGACTCTTCTCAGAGGAATCCCATGTGGGCTAGCATGCCAAGGGTCATCATTAGAAAACTGCCTTCAAAAGAGCTGAGGTTTCTTGTGGCAAAGCTCTTTCCCTTTACTAAATTTATAAACATTTATGTAAAAATGTATACATTAATTGTTCTGCTTCCTTGTATGCCTGCAAAGTAATGTCCAAAAACATACTTGAGGAAATAGACTAGTAAAAATAGCCCAAGTAAGGACAAAAATGTCCTCATTTTGACTGAAAATTCAGAATACTGTGATCAAAGGATGCTGTAACTCCCAGCTGTTCAAAGGGACTTGTATTAAAAAAAAAATCGGATGTGACCAAGAATAGAAAATAACTCATTAAGAGCTTAACTAGATGATGACAGGTGAAGCCATCAGTTGCTTAAACACTGTAATGTTTTTCTAAGCAGTTTCTGTTATTTTTTTTCTTTTTTTTTTTTTTTTTTTTCCCTGTGGAGTCAATTTATACTTTCTAGAAATAATTATGAGATCAAGTAAAGTTTGTCTGCTATGGAAAATAAACAGATACACAAGACACTGGGCTGTGGGGTAATGAAGACATCACTTTACTGCATTTTTAAGCATAGAGAAATTACTGAATTTATTTTACAATTCCTATTTATCAGTTTTCATCTGAAGTAGCTGCAGTTCTTAAAAAGCAAAAGAAAGGTAATAGGAAGTATATAAGTAAAAGAATCATCTCTGGAAGTTTTAAGCCTTCAGACATAAAGAAAAGGTCTTTGCTCTGTCTTTTGTGACTTACAAGCAATGACTGGTAGGTGGATATGATTCTCCTCATTTTTATAGCTATTGTTTTGCTACCACAATGTTTGTAAAATGCATTAAAAAATCTTTATAATTCTCTTAAGCAGCTTAAATCCCATTTCACTTTCCTCCGGCAAAACCTGATTCACTTGCGTGTTTTTGGGCTCTGACCTTCACAACGCTGATCTCCCAACAGTAGTAGCCAGTTTCTTATTCTTTAAGTGCTGGAGGAATCATGAAAAATTCAGACACTGGGTTTCCCTGAGACCAATCTGGTGGCTTTGTCTTTGTGCTAACTGCTGCTTTCTATGCATCATTCAAAAGGTACATACTGTTGTCAGCCCCTGAACTGCTACTTGGTGTTAAACATGAATATTTGTAGCTTAGCAAGGGACTAAATTTAAAAAAATTAATATTTGACAACCTTTGAGAAGGCATTACTGGCATGAAACTATACAAATGAAAGACTGTATTTGTGAGAAATGAAAACTTTCTTCACTGGGGCAGTTGTAAACATTATCAGATCTGTTTTGAAACAGCTCTGGTTGCTGGACTTTCTTCCTGATGCACAGAATGTGATTGTACCAAAGAAAACACTGTAGTACATTTATTTTTTCCTATGTACTGCAGGGGAAAATTCATTCTGTGCATGTGCCACTAATCCTATCTGACCAGAAAGCAGAGAAAGATGGCGTGTGGCTTATTCTGGCTACACATCAGAGATACCTCCAATGGTAAAATTGCCTTTTTCCACATTTCTTAATTAGAAATAGAAATGGCTTCAACTAATAGAATCTCATATTAATAACAAAAGGAATTGCTAGCTCTCTAGTTCAAGTGGCATATCTGCATAACTTATAGCCTTAAGAGCTTGTAGAGTCACTCACACTCCTGGCAGAATGCCTTTTACTCTCCCATATTAATGAGTTGTTCTAAATTTAGTCTACTGTGACAAACTAATATTAATACAGTATTTTATGGCCCAGAGCATTGTTAATGCATAAGAATGAAACACTGAATCAGAAGAAAGGGAAAGGAGGCAAGATTATTTAGTATGATTGTCAAGATGTAAGATAATCCAACTCTGTAGATATTAAGACTTAAATATAATGCTGTGCTTATAGATTTATATTATATGAAACATTTTCTATTATTTTAAATCCTTGCAGTATTAGTTTCTTATTTTCAAAGGTTTATAACTCGGTCATAAAAATTCACTCTGGGCTGAAACTTGGCATACAAGGTCTTAACCTGGTAGCATTTTCTTAAGTAAATTTTCAAACAAATCAGTGTTTTTATTTGGTAAAAGTGGGACCGCAGTCAACATATATGTAATTTTCGTAACAGAAAACTGTGGAGACTAATAAGCAAAGCCAAAAAGAGTCCATAATAAGATTTAATTGCTCTTTCTGTATTATTTTAATTCTTTTTAATTGCAAAATACTAACAGGACAACATATTTGGCAGGTAGTGGCTATTTAGATGTCAGAGTTTCTTCCACTGCAACTGTAGGATTTTTGTCACTCTTTGAAGGAGTAGTAGAATGTAGTACTCCATTTGGTAGCTATTTGATAGTGATTATTTTACTATCTTAGTATTTACCTAAACAGATATTTGCATGAATATTACCTAAATATAGTTTTGCAGGAGAAAAATACTTTATTCAGAGTTTTTATATGACTTCAATAGCTGTATTTTATAAACATGCATGTCAATCCATATGTACAAATACATTTCATCTTTGCAACCTAAAGCCGGGTCCAAACAGAGTTAAACCATCTACCTGTGTAAATTAAGGGGAAGAAAAGCATATGACCCTAACTCATGGAAGGGATGCTGCTCCTAACGATGCCAAGTGTGCCTGATGCCTGCCAGAATGCTGCCAATTGTTAGATGGATTGTGGATTTTCACTGTGAGCAGTGGGCAACAGACAGCAGCTGAGTCAATGTGGAAGCATAGGGTTAGCAATGAATTGTATAAGGTGCTTGACTACATGTACCATTACTGAAAATCCACCTTAAACAAGGAGGGGTGATGAAGTTTTTTGACTAGCTAATGGAACAATTAGCTATATTGGGTGATTTCACATACAAACTTTGGAAATGGTGTATGGAAAGTAATTATTGATTTACTTTGGATTTCTGACCCATAGAACTGGGAGATAAAATTTAACCCCTGATTTGACCTCTCTCTTCTCATATTTATGTGGATTAGGAAGTTCTGTCTCCGGTGTTTATAGGAACACAGATTAGCTAAGGAGTCTTGAGTAAATGTGTAACTTGAAAGGCCTGGGATATTTGATTTCAGTGCCCAATAGATCTTGGAGGGAGACAGTTCTCTCAATTTCATTTGGGTTGTGCTGAAGAGCTGTCAGGATGGAAGGTGTCTTTCTGCTGGTGGAGAAATGTTGTTTTTGGCACTCTTCTCAAGGAAATATTTAGAAAAGTAAATCTACTTTATGGCTGCTGGTGTGAGTTTATCAAGGTTGGTTAAACTGCATTGAGTGCTTGTTGTAATGTGCTGCTTTGGAACATGCAAAGCCTTCAGTGCTTCTTTGTGGGATAAGAACTGTGTTTTGTGAGTAGTGACATAACTTGTAGCTGGTGACATTCAGGAAGGAAAAATCTAATTGCAGTGAAGTTTTGGTGGAGAGGGAGGATATGGAGTTAGCAGGTGTCTAGCTAGCACAGGAGCCCAGCACAAACTGGATTGTTAATTTTTGTGCTGGACAGTAGGAAACTGTAGAGAAGAGCAGAGCTCTCCAGCTCTTTCTGCAGCTCCCCATGCTCTAGGAGGAGGGTGAGCATTGGAGTTGGGTACACGGCTCTGCCCAGGGCCCCCTGTCAAACTAATGACACTAAGTTTCATGGGCAGTGGCAGATCCATGCCTGGCTGGGCAGGGGGCAAGAGCAGAAGTTATGTGTAAGTGACACAGCTTGGGTATCAGAAGGAGCGGTGGCAGGGGGCTGTAGCTCGCTGGAGGCAGATTTTAATGAGCTGCTGCACCAACTGGGCAGAACCATTTCCAGCAAAGCCCTCATTTCAGCACTGATTCAGTCTCCACAAGACCCTCTGTGCTGACAGAGAACCACAGGCAAGAAATTATCTAAAACTGATGTAATTTGTAATAAAATCACAAGAACCGGCACTAGGGATTAGTTGCCTGCATATTATGCTGCTCAAGTTGTACCCAGCCACTCAGGTGGGTGAGGTGCAGCCAAGGCTCATTGCATTCCATTCCACATGCAGTCTTTCTGCAGGAGCAAAGTCCTGGTTTACTCAGAATTTTTTCACTGTGTGGGATGCCAGTACATTGCACAAATTATGGAGTTCATTAATCTCCCTGTGCCATAATTAAGTCCATTTAAGTCTACAGTGCAGTCTATGGGTTCCTTTTAGTGGGTGTTTGGGGAGCAATGGATCAGTTTTTTTTTTTTTTTGCTCTCCCTGCCAGTGCTAGGCCTTTAGCAAGCAAAGCTAATGATCCATCTAGCCATCTTTGTCCCTGAATCTTGGTCATCCACACATTCACTGGAGAGTGAGCAAACTGCCATTTGGAGGCAGCAATGCTACTAAGGACTCTCGTGTTGGCTAGAAGGCAGGATGAAAGAAAGGAAAAGGCAGTCTTCTGTCAAAACTGAAAATTATTCCTGCCCTTGCTCTGCACTCTTACAGAAATATAAAAAAGATTATTGAAACTTTATGTATTTGGTTAGTATTTTGGTCTATCTCTTGGCTTTTGTTTCCTCCTTTTATTCCAGTCATGCAGCTGTGTTCCTGCATACCCTCATGAAAAATCCCTTCAACAGAGTCATGCCAGAGGTCTAAGGACTGAATGGCCCATGATGGTTATGAATGAGCGGCCACTGCTGCTGCATATTTGTACATCACCTTCAACAGATATTTGCATTATATAAAGTCTGGATTTTGACACACGTTGTGGATCATTTTACATGATAGTGATATATATTTTGCATGAAATAGCTTGAACAAAAACCAGAATTTCCTGTTTTTTAGATATAATTTTATCCCTATTTCTCCCAGTTTCTTGATTTTGTTGTTGGCTGGTTAATCTTTTCATCATTACTGGCTTTTTCAGATGTAGACAAAAAGCTAAAATCAAAGCTGCCACACCAGCAGTTTCAAAAATTTGCTGTGCCACCATGCATCTCTGTTGGGTAGTACTTCATCTGTGAAGCTTGAAAAAGGCCTATTTTTAAAGAGGTTAGTGCTAAGCATCTTCTAAAAAGCAGATCTCCCAAAGCTGTATGGGGGTAGCCACCTGGAATTGGATGCCCTTAGATTTGACAGTTCTTCTGAAGACATGACATTCTTTGTCATTGTTTTTCCTTTACAGTGAAAATCTTCAGCATGTTGGTATTGTGGAAGAAAAAAAAAATCAAGCAGCTGCCAAGATTTGGCTATTTCCCATGCATAGAATGCTGATACCTGCCACCTTATGAATCAATATATCTGTAAGATGGATTGGAGGATGCAGCTCCAAACTAATTCACGTGGCTGCCTACCACTGTAGTGGGCAGAATACCTATTTGGTAGCAATGACTAGAAAGGTTATTTTTAATGTTACATGTTTTATTTCATGTACCTCTAATAAAACACAAGTGTTCTATTTTTCAAGAAAATACTGGGAGGAACAACCTTAAAGAAATGCTTCCTTATGACCCTCTTATACATGGAGTTTTGGACTGCAGTGGTAAGTGGTGGGTTGTTGTTTTATTGCTGAAAGAACTTACTTAGCATATGCAATATGCAAAACGAGGAAAGCTGAGTGTTGGAGCATATTACCAATGTGCACTTAAAAGAAAATTATCCCATGAAAAACAAACCCCTTGACTTAAATGCTGCTCATAAACTATAAGGCAACTAATTCCACCTTAATCGGTGATATTACTACCTGATGGAGAAATAAAACCAATACTATTAAAATATTGAGTTAGTGTAAGTGTTGACAGGTTGGAATCTATTAAATGCATGTTATTGTGCAAACTGGAGAGGTGTAGTTTGTTTTGTTTTGGGTTTTTTTAATGATACCTATGGTTTATGAGAATTCCATTCTTTTTTCTTGAGTCTGTCAGTGCAGTTTTCATCAATGGGTAGGAACCAGAAGCTTAAATTTTGTGTAAGCAAGTGAAGCATGGGAGATATCCCTTTCAAGGAAAAATAAGAAAGAATAATATGAATCAGATATGGTGGTAGACATTTTTCACTGTTATTTTTGTTCCTTTACACACTTGTTTCTATACAATGTTATTGAACTCTGCTGTCTTGCAGGCTAATTTAAGGTTCAGAATTTAGTTCTGAACAGGCTACCTGTATGATGTTGGAGAGTCTCAAGAATGGTGAAACATATGTTTAAAATGGAGCATATGAAATCCAAATGTCTGACAGCAAGATGCTGGAGATATGGAGGGTACAGAGTACATTGTAATGGCTAAATGCACTAAATTCAGATGCTTATAAAATAGGAATGGAAAAAAATCACCAGCAATGACAGAACAATGTAAGAATTTCTAATAATGAATCAGACATCTCTTTTGACTTCTTCGTCTCGACTGGTGTGCACTTTGGTTATTTTAATTAAGTTTCTCGTTTAGACCATACAACTGTTTCAGTCTGTATGTTCATCTGGAAGCCAGGTGTTCGCTAGAGGGCAGCATTTGATAAAAGGTTTAAAAGCAGGCACCACCGAAGTGAGGAAAATACATGCAGATCACTTTAATAGCACTTTTAACAGTGTTCTCTGACATAAGTTTTCAGATCTGTTTGTTGGTCTGGATCCTGGAACAATGTTCAGATTGACGAGAATTTTTAAAAGTAATTTAAGGATTTATTCCACTAATACATATGAATTGGTTTGAGATGGATATATTATTTCAGGTTTGCAAAAATTGCACCCTACAGCCCTATCTTCTATCCTTAGCCTTTTAAATGTACATAAATTAATATTTTAGATTTTATATTATTGCAAAAGAATAAAACATGAATAGGTTCACTTGTCTATTAGTATTTTATTGAGGAAAAATCTCTTGTTGCTGCAGAGTCTCAGTAGACCTGTATGGCTGGGCACCTGTGGAGTCCTGTCATGGTACTTCCTGTTATGGAAGGTGAAACCTTCTCTTGTGGTGGTGTTGGTTCTCAATTGTAGTTTGCAAGGCTTTGCCAGGGCTTCCAGTTGTCTTGGACAGGCCGACAGCTCCATGCAGCCTCCAAAGGGCCAGGGATGCAGATGGCCAGGAGGCAGCCTACCTGGACTGGCTGATCAGACAGGAACCCTTGAAGAGGTGTGATTTGGCATTTAAGGTTAGATAAACAGGTATTTTCTGATTCATCACTAGCCAAGAAATGCCATTTTGCTTCTCTGAACTAGGGGCATCAAATGAAAAGTGACTTCTGCCACCAAGCATTAGGGATCTATTTGAGGAGACTACATCACCCTTGGCTTTCTAGTTGTGGGGGAGGGAAAGATTGTTAAAAAGGGCAGTTTAACTGACCTAAGATTGAAATGCCTTCTGGAGATGTGCATCCTCTAGAGAAAGCATTTGAGTGATAAGACATCTAACTTGTATGTGTCTAAATTGAAGTGGTGTAACCTGGACTGCACAGTCACATGTGTCACTTTTAACAGCGATGCCAATGCTTTTCCCTGGTGAACAAGAAGCAGATATGATCAGGGTTTGTACTGGAACCATTATGTGTGCTGGGAAAAGCTCTGGTGGTTTAATAGACTTCTTTTTCTTACCAGTTTAAGTGGCGTTGACTTAGGCGAGCTCTTTGTAAATGACATCTTTGCTGGGATTGCTGTCTGCACAGGCAAGGTGAAAGCTGATCCTGAGGATGTGTGTGCTCAGCCTGCAACAAACATACCAAGGACTCTCCCAGCTCAGGGGCTGAACTGTGGTTAATTACATTGCACCACTTGTGGTTCAGATGCTGGATGCCAAGTGGGTTAAATTCTGATTTCCTCTTTTAAGCTGTTAGTCGCCAGTACTGACTGTAGCTTTATGGTTGCAAATATTCCTGTTTAGTTAGAAAAGTAGAATAATTGATTTGGGTAACATGAGATGTATAAATGGAATATCATTGTCGTTATCTTTAGAATTACGTATTTCACATGCCAGATAAATCCAGGAGACACTGAACACTTTCTCTCTATGACATTATCACAAATGTCATTTGGTGCTTCAAGACTATTTGAGCAAAATAAATCACTGGCCAAGTAATGTTTGTATCATCATATGTCTGTTATTTTTTGCTGGAATAGATTGTCACAAGACAGACTTTATTCGGTTTTTCAAGACAAATTGGGGTTTTTTTGTCTTGATGTGAGATTTTTGTTTAATTTTTATTTTTTTAACTGTTGTTAAATACCCCTCAGTATGTGCCTGTTTGTCTCGAAGATTTGCAGGTGTATGGGCTGACAAATGGCTTAGAGTTGTTTGGAAATCTTTCCTTATTTATGCACAATGTAAGATATTTTAATGTTCTGTCCCAATGACATGTTTCTGTCTGGTTATGTGATGTCTCTACTCAAGACCTGCCACATTACAGGAAGAGGTAGGAACCATCTGTAACGTCCCTGGTAACTGTAGCTTCCTGTGACCACTCAACAAAATCTTCAGTCTATTTCTGTATATCCTGACTGGTAAAACTGTTGCTGCCTGGTGAGTGAAACTCTGTGGTGCCACTAAAGAGCGCACTCAACTCAGTGCTTGAGTGGTCTTCATCCAACAGCAGGAAGAAAACAATCCATTTTCTTTACGTTTTATTCACGGTAAGAGCGTACAAGAAATGTCTGTCTCGTGGTGTTAGGCGAGAGTAGTTTCCCCACGTACACCAAAGGCCCAGGCACACAGCCCTGTGTCTTCATTTCATTTCAAATAGTTCATCTTGCCAGTTCACTCTGATGCCTACAGTTGAACCTCTACAAAGGTCATTGCTTACTGATGAGATATGGGGCAGAGCTGTCCTAATAGTACAGGAAGACTGAACCTTTATGCTGTCTGTATTATCGATGCTTGCTGAGGAACTCTGAGCTTACTCTGCGAATTGTGCTATAATTCAGCCAACTCACAGTACTGATCCTACCTGCTGTGGTTGGCTGGTGTAACTGAAAGAACAGAGTGACCAGAGGAAACTCTTCACAGAGAAAAGAGCCTGATCTCTTGGTATCAAAGATCAGGGGAACTGTGTAGTACTACTTAGTGGTCATTCTTGGACAGAGATTTATTGAACAATAGCTGCATCTGATGGAGTGAAAACACTTCATTTTGTTCCAAAGCATCATCCTGTTCCCAGGCCTTTGATGTCCTAGGAGGGTTTCTAAATGTTGTTTTTCTTTTCTAGAGTCAACACAAAAGCAATTCTTCAGGACTGATGTTCCTCTTGTCTGTTTAAGAAAATTTGGCTCATCCTTTAAGGTACCGTTAGTGAAAGTAGCTTGTTATCAATTAGTTCAGTCCAAGAGTTTCCTATCCTGTTGTAAATTATCTTATTGTAAATTATTGCAAATTATAGTTGATGCAGTGTGGTCGGCCAGGCAATTATACCTCAGCAAAGCACAGAGAATAAAATCCTGGTCTCTTCCACCAAGGTGAGGTACTTGAAAGCAGGTTAGTACAAATGTCCTGCTTCTGCTATATATGATGTTTTTACACCAGCCTTGAATAGTGGTGATTCCTGTAACTGGTTTCCTCTCTACCCTAGAAGGAAGGAACCAGTTGCATTCCCTCAGTCTCAATCTCATGTGGTATCTCTTATGCCTTGCTTTCTGTCTTCTGGTCTAAGGGGAAGGGAGAGGCTTGCTAGGAGTGCAGATCCCTTTGAGTTCCATCCAGCAAAATTGGATGTTTGCAACAGCTCTCAAAAGGGAAGAGTCCCTACTGCTGATATTCCCACTTGCTTGGATGGAGAGCCAGCCTACCTCCCCTCCCACACAGAGCACTGCTGAGACTGCTGGCAAGCACTGGCAGCTCCCGGACTTAATACCTGTGGCATGACTCATGGCAAACTGCTCACTGTTTTTATGGTGGAAACTGGAAGTAATCTTAAAGTGGAAATTGGACAGGTGCATGCCTTCAGCACAGAGGTCTTTTTTGTACTAGCCTGTGCTGGCCATGCCTTACCACATCCATACTGCTCAGTTTGAAAAAACAAACCAAAAAGTCTCCCAAAGCCCTAAATTTGAGTGCAAAGAAGTCCCCAAATCCATCAAGTTAAACATCATGTTTGGTACTCACTGGTTTTGTTTTTCATTTGGACTGAAGTATTTAATTCAATATTTTACTCAGATTGCAAACTCAGCTGTACCAAGAATATACAACAGTCATTTCTCTACTTTTTAATTACTTGTCACTCTTTTTTTTTCTACAATCACGTTGTTCTTGTTGCTAACAAGATGACAGTAGGTTTAGTAAACCCTCAAAGACATGGCAAAAATTCATTTGAATCAGTATTATAATTCTATAATTTCACAGCTTTTACGGGGCATCACTGGCTGCTGGGAAGAGATGTATGCAGAGGTAATGCTGACAAACTTTGGCCTGTTACTGGGAAATGCTTGATGAGTAAAATCTGTGATTATACTGGTATGATGAGGCCTGAATACCTCTTCTTCTGAGCCAGCCTTTTCACTACTGAAGAGGATTAACAAAAGAGACAGATGCCAGTGACAAAGTGCCAATATTTGTTAACAGATGTGATCCTTGTAATGTAGCATGTGTTCTTAATTTGGCACGGCTTGACACCAGGAGGATCTCTGTAAATAAGGTGTCATTAGCTGCATCCAATAGGCTTTCCTCCTAAACTGGTCTTTGGTTAGTATCCATGCTCTGGTTGAAACTGGCATTCTACCTTGTGAATGGGCTACATGCCACTCTGACAGATGGGCATGACAGTAGACTAGCCAGGGAAACATTACATTCATCCAAGCTGAGTATTTAGAGCCAAATAATCTATCCAGAAATACAACATGGGCAGATTTGTGTTACTGTAATTGGTGAAGTAGATATACTGTTGCTACCTGAGCTCCTAGATGGTTAAATGTGTGCGTTCTTAGATTTTGCTTTGATCACTTATAGATTTTTGTTTTAAAAGAATGAAGATTACTGCTTAAAAAGAAAAAAAAACAAAAAAGAAAAAAACAAAAAAGATTTTTTGAAAGAAATTTTTATGTAAAGTGAAGAAAATATCAAGTGAGTCAGTCATCTTTCTTGTTAAGTAGGTTGATGCCAGTCTTCTATTTATGTTGACTTCCAATTAAGTATTTAGGTGAAAATGTTTTGCACAGTATTTCCCTTCTCCAGTTTAAAAATTAAAAAACATTGAATAAGATATTTTTCTGTCTCTGAATCTCTGGAGCAAAAATGTGGTCTGTTGGATCAGTGAGAAGTCAACTGAGCTACTTGAGGAATTGCTTGTGCTGATGTTTTTAGGAGGAGAAAACAGATGCTTAAGAAATGTATATTTAATTATTTAAAAGTCTAAAAATGTAGATATTATAAGAATGTAGGGATTTTCTTTGTAAAACATTATCACAATTTCTGCTCATAGAATTCTACTTAGCCACTTACCTTGGCTTGCAGATAAAATTGACTTACTGTTTTACTCAGAAAAAAATATTGACTTTGACTTAAAAGTGAGAAGGGTTCTGAAATTTTTTTGCAGAAATTGTTGTGCTTTGTATTTAGGGGAAATCACAGTGTGCATGACTGGGACCTTGAATATCTTTCTGCAGCCAAATGGACTTTCCTGTGATTTTTAGCAGTGCATTATATGAAGAAATTTCAAGTAAATTAGAGGGAGAAGGCCCTACTCTCTGGTATGATTGGTGTAATTCTGATATTTTTGTAAGGCTACAGTGTTCTTAGTGCAGTTTTGTAATACCTGCCTACCAGCACAGATTGATCAGTCAGATCTGTTTAAGTAAAAAAAGCTGGGAAATAACTCTGCCTTGATGGAAAACACAGGTTCTTGTGCTTACCCTCTGCGACATGAATCAGGAACCCTGGTGAGTGAGGAACCCCTGGAGGGCTACCTATGCTAGGTAGCAGAAGTTGTAAGAATAACACACAGACAGACTGCTTTTGTCACCCAAACTCTGCAGTATGGGCACGTTTTCCTACCACTGGAGAATTCATGAGCTTCTGTAGCCTTTGATACAGATGCATACGGTAACTTGTTGCCAATTTTGTGCAATTAAGGCATACAAAATGGTTTCCCTGTTAGGAATGTTGCATGTGCTACGACACTAATTAGGGGTTTCTCTCCTTTACATGCATGCCTGTCTGCCATTAATATTAATGGCAATTTTGCCCAGGCACGAGGAAAGACAAGACCTGTGTAACTGTGACTTAAACTTTTGCCTTGGAAATTCCCTATATAGTTGTTCTTGGAACCTGCTGGCTTGCAATTTGCTAAACCTGCCTGTGAATGTGGTGGTGTGTAGATAAACCAGTTACCTTTTTAAGGGGTAGTTCTACTAGCTCTTCTATGGTCTTTCCCCTCTGGGTCTCTAGTTTGTCCCTGTGGTTACATTATAAGCATTTCAGCTATTTAAAAAGCCACATTTTATGCATACTTAATTTTTCCCCTGTAATGAAGCTTATATTATAAATTTTAAAAAGCTCCAGTGGTTATAAAATTACTCCATGTTCCTGCAAGGAGATGCATCATACTATTTTCTAACAGAAAAACTCAAAGAAACAAATCTGCTAGTATTGTCAGAGGAGAGATACAGGCTTATGGGGTTTTAAAACTGGTGAAATTTTGGATTTAGTGCAGATTGAGGTGAAACCACCGCAGGCATACAGTGCTCTGTGGAGGCACCCTAGCAAGACAACTCCAAGGAATGAAAGATAAGGAGACTCTTGTGTCTCCAGCTCACTGCCAGGTCATTGCAGGGGTGAGCAGGGTGAAGTAGAAAGGCAGAACATGAGGCAAAGCCATTTTTAGGAGGAGAGAGCTTCTCCAGAAAATGGAAGGGTGCTTAGACAGTGGGTGCTTAGTCTTCTGCTCAAAAGCCACTTGGAATGGTCATTAGGATGGTGATTAATAGGATAATTGATGTAGCCTGGGACAAGCTCAGTCTTTGTCTCTTAGCAAAGACCACCACCAAAGGCGTGACATAGATGAAGGACAGCAGATGAGGATGATTTGCAGTTTGTGCTTTCATCTTGTGAATGTGCAATACAGTATTTTTTTAATAACCCGTGGTTCTAGTTGCACATTCCAATAACTAGAGCTGATAGTACAGGTTTACCTATAGGTATAAATGTGCTGAACTCATTGTTTGAACTTAATTTTGGGGGTACTTGAGCGAAATTTTCAGTTCTCTGAATGGCTCAGGGTATGGGTGGATTATTTCATCTTTACAAGTCCTCTGCAGCTGATCTAGAGATGCTGAGAGGAGAGCAACTAATATAAACTAAAAAGCAGGGCTGAAATGAAATTAAAATCCACAGGGCTGTGGAATGTCAATAAAAGTCTGAAGATGTGAGTGCTGTCAAATCTTTGTGCAGGGGAATGAATCTCTGCCTTTTATGCAACTTTATGTGAATTACTTTCCTGACTGAGCAGATCACAGGCTGATGGACCTAAAAGGGTAGACTTTTTTATTATAGCCACAAAAATATTTTCAATTCTGAATAGTAAATTCCCACCCCCTCCCCAAAATTTCTGGCATAGAGAGAACATATGCCTGTGCCAGCAGTTGTCCACCTGGATGACTAGATCTACTGCAGCAAAATAACGGTAGAGATTATTATCCATGCTCCTCAGAGAAAGGTTTTAAAATTATTAACATCAAGACATTCTCTGGAATTTCTCAATGCTTCATTAATTTTTGAAGCTGTGAAGGCTGAAAAATGAAAGAATATCTGCATTAAATGAGGTTTTGTATAAATTACCCTCTAAAATGCACCAAAAAATGTATTTGAAGGCAGAGATCCCAAGGCCAGTTTGCTTTCCTCTTACTTTCTCTTCAATTATCTTGTCTCAGACTTACAAAAAAAGTAATTGCACTAGTAAATGTCTCTTATCAATGTATTTGGGAAGGAGGGGAACAGAACAAGAAAAAGGTGCATGTGGTTACATATATAGGTGAGCAAGACACAGAAGCATGTATGTGTGTGGAACTCAACAAAAGCAGAAGACAGACTAGTGGTGGTGTCCCAGAAATGTTGTCAGAAAATGGCACAGATGTAAGACACTGAAGGAAGAAGTTTGTAACAATGTGAAATGGTCTAAGTGACTTCTCATCACAAATCTCATGACTACAAATCTTAACTGTGGATTGACATATTCCTATTTATTTTTCTTGTAAATTATGTGTGGAAATGACTCAATTTGAGTCTTATAGCTTTGGCACAGAGATACTTGTCAACTTGTGTCCCTGTCGGAGAAGAGATGAAGATATTTGCATTTGCTCCACAGAAATGGTAGTTTTCAAATTTAAGCCTTTCCTACAGTGATGTTTCTCGTAAAGCTCTTACTGAACTGTGTGTCATAACTTATGTCAGAGTGAAGTTTTATGAGAAGTTTTGCAAGTGGAGCTGCAAGAAGGCTGGGCATCTTGACTCAGCCACCCAAACTCTAGTGAAAGTTCATTGCTTCAGGCATTCAGTTAGAAAACAAAAGCTCCATTCTGCATGCCTTTTCATTTACACTGACATGAAGTGGGCTATGAAACTTTCTGAAGCTTTGTGAAAAGCTTTCTCTTTACTCTTACTGTACTGACATACAGAAGCTTTGGAGCTGTACAGAACCAGGGACGCTGTGTGTCTTCCCTCCACAATAGCTGTCTCATGTTCATTTTTCCCCCACTGCACTGGGTGTATTTACACAGCTGATGATGATGGCAGTGCAGTGGGTGGCTGGTGTGCCTAACTGCAAGGGAGATGAAGTCCCACTACATCTCAGTGTGACTCAGAAAACCCCATAAGGATCCTGGATTGCTCTTGGTTTGCTCACTGAGGCTTGTGCTACAATTAAGTGTGGGTTTTTTTCAGCTGGAGATAATCTTTGTCTTGTTTTCGGAGTGTTTGTGCTAACAATTTTTCTTTCCAGACAAGGAGCAGCGCAGTTAGCAGGAAGAGAGAAGACTGAGGGTTGGGGAAATTAGGAAGCAAGTCGCTTAATCCTGGTGTGAGTTTCTGAACAAATGCTATGGAGAAGGTAAATTGAGCTCAACAAAACATTAGATTAAATTCATTAGTAATTAAAAACAACAACAGCTGCAGTCTAAAGAAAAATGCCGGAGATGTGTAAAGCTTTGCCATTAAAATGTATAGACACTGACCCTCTTTAAATTCATAGAGAATGCTCTTTACTTAGCTATAAAGGTTTAATGTAACTTAGCAGATCTGAGTTACTTCGGGAGAGCTTTAATGCTTGGCAGGTCTCTACATTTTATTTATGATATCAAAGCTACAACTCAGATTTTTACTCAGTGGAAGACATAAAAGAGATTCAGAAGTCATCCAAATCATCTTGTAATTAATGTTACCATGCACGCCCAAGACATTAAAATGTTAACAGTGTTAGAATCGTGTGCTTTGGAATACAGAGTGAGGGCTTTATTAGAGAGAAATACACTGCAGATGTCATCCACCCTAATTGAGGACATTGGGTTGCCTGCTGCTTGTTCTTATCAGTGGTTCAGATTTTTTTTTAATTAATTCATTTTCCTTACTGCTAGAATCTGCTCTCATTATTAGTCTATCTTGTCACTCATTTGCATTTCAAGTGCTGGGACTGTGGGGTACCAGCTAGCTGCCTTAGAAGAACACTTCAAGGGGTTACTCTATCAAATAGCAGCACAGTATCACAGTGAATTTGACATCTGGGTTATCTTATTCCCAGATGCTCCATGGTGTCATTAGCAGGATTAATCTTAGCTTTAATTTCATAATGATTCTTATTCTAATATATGTGAATGAACACAAAGTCTCTTGACTCATTATCACCAATTTACCCAAGATATGTAATCAGGCTCTTACATTCACCAACATTTATTTTTGCTAATACATCTAAAATTGTAGATTAAGCAAATACAGTTAGTTCCAGCTGAGTGAATGCCTAGTGAGGTAGCAATGTAGTATTTATGTTTTAATTAAAGTATATTAATGATAGTGTCTTTTAAATACATACTGATCAAATTCTTTCTGCTGAAAACAATGCATTTATCATTCAAGTGATAGCAATCTGTAAGTTTAATAGTAGCAACTTTCTATGACTATTTATTATTTGCAACCATTTAGAAATTACTCCACATCTCATTTTATAGTATAATTTTAACCTTTAAAGATTAGGGCAGAACACTATTCTTGAGGAAAATCTCATGACTTCCCAAAGCAGACAGAATTAAATTTTTCAAGTTACATTAAAATTTAAACCGAAATACATTTTATGTTGAAACTTTGATTTTAATTCCTGTTCTAGATTGAACTGTAATACAGAATACAAATTATTTTTACGGCTGAGTAGACACACAAGGTCCTCCACATCATACAGAGTTTCTTAACCTAGTGCATTTTTAAATTGCAAGGAGAAAGCAAAATGTGAAATTCCTGTGCACTTTTTTACAGTGTTGGACTAAGTTTTTCATTTACCAGCTGTTGTAGCACAGCAGTAAGTAGTAGTTCATTATTGATGGATAAAATGTTCAAACATTTAAAGAAATGAAAGTCAGCTTTGAATTTTTAATTAATTAATTAAAAGTACTGCAAATGCCAGCTTGTTAATTGCTTTGCACCTGCAAGCCAACACAGGTTTTATGCACTCTTTCTTTGAATATTAATTTTTTTGCATGTCTTCATAATGCTTGGAAAGTCTCCCCTGCAAACATATTAGTAAAGAGTAAATATTGAATCTAAGACAAAACTCACGGCTTCATCTTTCACTGTACACAGAATAGGATTTAAAGGAGGATTTAGATTTCCAAGGCTTCTAATTAAGTAGTGATAATCAGGCTTTCTGCTGAGGGTCACTTCCTGAGAGTAATTTGAGTTATTAAAATGCATGTTTTTATTTGTTCTGCTTTGCGAGCTAAAACTGATCCCTTTTAATATAGCAGCAAATATGCAAATTGGTGTTTCATTATATTATGCAATTTATGGCAATCTTCTCTAATTTATTGAAAGGGCAAGAGCCTGACCTTGTCATTCAACTATTTTTTTCCTGGTAAGCTAAACTAATTATGTGGATCTTTTTATGAAACTCTGGAAGAATGCAGCACAGTAAAAAATGTGACAAATTTACCTTGATTGTTCATCAAGATGGCCTTCGATTTTACTGGAATCCTCCTTCAGGGTGATGTGATGGATAATTTAAACTTATATATAGGAGCCAATTTGTTTCAGGGTTTGAAAATGGCTTTCTTTTTTTTTCCACAGAAATCCTGGAAAGAGCATCTGAAATCATTGAAATAATAAATGTCAGGATTTGAGCTATGGACTAAAAAAAAAGTTCATTAAAAATACTTGCATGATGTATTATGAATTGGTATCATGATTTTTCTTTGTGCTGTCCTTCAATACAACTTTTCAGCCAGGTTTTTATTAGTGATATGATGTTCTGCATTTTCACTTTTCTTTTAATAACTTTTCATTTTAGATTTAACAAACTCACCATTCTTTAACCGTTTTTTTTGGCTCCTCCACCAAGGAGTGTTAAGAAGTTCTCCTCTGTCCATGTCAGGAAAGCATGATGTAGTCTTCTGCGATTCTCAGAAAGGTTCTGCATTTGTTTCTATGGTGCAAAGTTGGATGACTGGCGCTAGTGGTGTCTCCCAGGGCTCAAACTGGGTGCAGTATTTTTAGCTTATTTATCAGTGACTTGCAAGAAGGGGCAGATGCCTCCTCAGCACATTTGCTGAGGACACAAAGCTGGGAGGAGAGGCCAGCATCCCAGAGGGCTGTGCATCCCTTCAGCAGGGCCTCCACAGGCTGCAGAGGGGGCAGAGAGGAACCACCTGCATTTTACAAAGGCAAATGCAGGGTCCTGCNGCCCAGGCTGGGCGGGCCCTGCCCTGCTGGAGAGCAGCTCGGCAGAGAAGGACCTGGGGTCCTGGTGGACAGCAAGCTGTCCATGAGCCAGCAGTGCCAAGAAGGACAACGTTAGGAAGAGCAGCGTTAGGAGGAGAGATGACTGACGGGGCACCTCCTCAGGGTCTGTAAGTGTGGGAAGGGAGCTCTCTCAGGATGGACACACGCTCTGCCGCGTGCTCCCAAGCAACAGGACAAGAGGCAATGGACAGAAACTGATGCACAGGAAGTTCCACCTGAACACGAGGAAGAATTTTACTGTGCAGTGATCATGCACTGGAACAGATTGCCCAGAGCAGTTGTGGAATCTCTTTCACTGGAGATATTCCAGAACGGTCTGGATGCAATCCCATGCAGTGTGTTCTAGGATGATCCTGCTTGAGGGAGGTTGGACCAGATTATCCACTGTGGTCTTTTCCAGCCTTACCTAATTCAGTGATTTTTTGGATAAATACCTTCCTTGCCACCCTGCAGGCTGCTCAGCCCTCTCAGTCCCAAAAGTTTTCTTTTGACTCTTCTGTTCTGTAACAACCCAGAGTAATGGGATCACTTTGGCATGTTTTAGACTTTGGCTGATGAGACTGATTTGAGTGACGTGACTGGACCAGAAGAGATGCAGGAACAACATTGTCAATACTAAAATCCTGAAAATATCCTAGTTGGAGCAGTCTTGAGAGAACAGCTAGTCAATAAGCTGAACTGAGACAGGAATGGAAATACCTTGATTGTTTCCAACAGGTATTTATCCCATTTATTAAAAAAACCTTACTAAAGGAGATTTGACATCTCTAATTCCCATTCTTTATTTTCTGAGCTTATTTCAATTTATTTTTTCTTTCCTATGTTGCAAATTTGGCAGATTCCTTCCTTCAGATTCTGCAAAGATCAAGTGGCAGGCTTCCTCTATGCTGGAAGAAAAGACCTAGAGCACAAAATCAGAAAGTTGTTCCCTACCAGTGTTTAATCTATGAAGCTGAACACAATTCCCCGTTGACCATGATGACTATGTTAACATTGCAGTCATCACTTCCTCTAATGTAAGCTCTCCTGCTTTTGTTTGAACACAACATGTATTTGTAACGCAGGTGAAGCCTTAATGCTGTGTATCAGCTAAAAAACAGGTTATAATACCATGCTTTGACACTGAGCTCTTGGCTGTGGCTTGGACCGTGAGCTAACGCAGCAGTGTTCATTGCAATCAGTAATTAAAGCTTGTCCTTTCTTTGTAGCAATGATCTAGCTTCTGTGGGGAAAATGTTCTAGGTTATCCCCTGCAGTCTGCACAGTGGTTACAAACAGACTCTTGCTTTACTTTGCAGACTGAGGAGCACCAATGTATTCACCACCTACTGGAATGAGAGTTTTGGCTTCTGCAGGTCTTGTCAGTTTAGGACTCCCTTTATTTATAGCATGTATGTATGTATTGGAGGGCAATACTCAAGTTGTGACAGTGATTGTTTTAGGGTTTGGGTTTGGCTTTTTTCCAAAGCAAGCTTAAGCTATGAAGCAGTGTTTTCATGGCTTTCTTTGTTTTTTGGAAATTAGGATGAACAATTGGCATGTTTTGATGTGATGGTGAATTTTGATGATGTCAAACCTTACTAGAAAGAGAAAAATCCTTTATAGTGAACAATAAATGAGTCTGTTAATTACTTAATTCCCAGGCACATAAAAGAATCCTACAAGGATTGGCAGTGCAAGTGAATAACTCCCAGATTCAGGCTTTTTAGTACCATTATCTTATAATTGCTGATTGGCACAGGGTTCTGCTTGCTGTTCCCAAGGGGGGTCAGCAGGATGTGTAGCTCAGTGATGAGGACTCCTAGGCAGCGATTTATGCAGTGGTTTTGATAGATGGAAAAAGCAGTAAGAATTTATTAGCCCAGTATCATTGTTGGGAGGCAGGAGCGGGGCTGGAGCATACGAATTCCCTTGCCAACAAATGAAAAGAATAAAACTGGAATAAGAAGAGTGGTAATTCAGAGACAACAATTTACTCTAGGAAAAGGTAAAAATGTTTGCTCATGTTTGGCAGGTTTCTCATTTTGCTCTTTGTTTGCTAGTGACTGTGTCGGGAGAAAGTCAAGTATCGCTAACCGGAGGAGAAAATTAGCAGTGTATTTAAATGTTTCATTGTAATGTCCCTTCCTAAGTGAACCTCCATTTAATGTTTAAAGGGCTAAAAATGCTAAGTACACATCAATAAAACAATATAGTTTTAACTTCTAATTAAGTTTTAACTTTGAATACACACAGTTGTCTAAGCCACTACTCTAATTAGTGCCCGTCTTTTTTTTGTTATTTAGCAGTTAGCTAATCTATTTGTAATGACTAATGAAGAGACTGAAAAAAATACACATCCTACTGCCAGTAGAAATCTTCTTGCTGCCCCTCTGTAATACTTAAAAAAGAAAATTAGATGTTTATTTGAGTTTTATCTTGCTCCCCCAGTTCATTAGGATGCTCCAGGAGGTTACAGAGTACAATGTTTTGGATGCTCAGTACTCTCAGGCAGGAATGTTAAATCAGGTTAGTACAGAACTTGTCTCCTGCTCTGGGTAACCTGTATTAAGGAATTCAGGTTTATTATAAAACTGAACTCTCTATTGCCAAGGGCTTTATAATTGTGAAACAGTCTGTTTTCCTGTTTGTGTTCCTCTTTCTCATCCTGAGCTTATTTATTTTAATAATATTTTGGAAGCTAAAAAAGTACTGGCAGGATTCATATTAATATGTTGTTATTGAAAGAGACAGACCTTTAATTGCAGGCAGTTAACACAAAATCTGTTGGCAATGTCTTAAACAGAATGACAACATTTAATCATTTTTATCATTATAGTGGTGATGTTCTCAATGTTATTGCGAGAGGGTTGTCATGTATTTTTATGATAAATTCTCAATTTAAGGGTTTATAACTTAACCTTAAAAATATGCTCCAGGCTGAAACATGACATACAAATTCAGAATGTGGAGCTGATGGTTGTGTCTCATTTTAAAACAAACAAACCATAAACCCAGGTCCTTGTGACCATTTATTAGGTATGAACTGAAATTCCTGCCAGAAAATAACCTTTTCTATGGAGGATCTTCAGTTATTTTTCTTGCTTAACAATCCTGCCCCAAAATGCACACTCCAGTACAAAGGAAAAAAACTTTAACTTAGTGTTAAGCAGTGCTCTGCATCTAAACCAGAGTGGCTTGGAACTTTGTGAAGAAACTTTTGTAAAGAAACTTTTGTAAAGTTAAAGGATGGGAGGAGTAGTTGCAAAAAAAGCCTCTTCTACTCTGAATATTCTGTTGCAAATCAAAGATTCTCTGTAGTATTAAAAAATTTAATGTATACCTCTAGAAGGTGGAGTTATTTTGCAGAAATATTGGGGGAAAAAAGGTGAAATAGTATTTTTTGCCTATAAATATAGCAGGATCTCAGGAAAATGAAAATCCCACAAATTCCATTAAATCCATCAGACTGATCTGATACAACAGAGAAAAGAAATTAGACTCATCAAGAAAGAAATTATGACCTTAAGCCAAGAGCCATGTACTCATCTGTGGCCTGGGCACTCTAATTTCACAGGACGTAGTGGCTTCTTAGTGAAATGACACGTCTGGTGTGCAGCCTTTTAACACACAAGTAAGGACTAAAGAGGAAACTTCTGTTCTTCATCAGTTGGCTTTGGTGAAAGCGCTCTTACACACCTGATAGTAGACAGGTGTAACTGGTACTACAGTGATCTGTGCTGTGAGTGCCCACAGACTGCTGGTTTTCTATTTCATTTTGACATTTGTTTTCTCTACTTGTGAGCCAGCAGATGGGAGAACAGGATCTGGCTATCTGGGTGGTGTTAGAAGATACAGGTGAAATGCAAAGAACCATTTCAGTGAGAACTTTGATGCACTGCAAACCAAGCTGGAAGTACCTGCTGTCCCAGAGAAGCAAATAGCAGTGAGGAATGTGAGCTACTCAGCCTCAGTGGAGCTTGAGCTGTGTAAGGCCGTGAGCCAATCCTCACTGTCTGTAGGGCTCATGGGTCTGCCTCCTACAAACCTCCCGGGAAATGGGCAAGTTTCAATCAGGGAGCTGCTACCCATCATCTTGTGCAACCTCTGATCTGAACGGAGATATGCACAGACACATGGTGACAGCCATAGTACGTAATTTAATGAGGTGTTCAAACAGGCTGACTACTTCAAAATCACCTTCCTCTTCCCTCTGGCACATCGGCTTTTGGCCCATACCTAGGTCTTCTTGACAGTATTAGCTGTGGTTGGTTAATAAAGAAGTCTTTGAATCCTCTTAATCCAGTTTTTAAAATTTTTTCAGCATATAAACCTTTAAGATTAAGTCATAGGCTTTCCTTGCACCTCAAGATGTTGGAGGTCCTGGTTCATATATGAGTTCTATACTGCAACCAGTTAGTAAGAAAGGTACAGAAACATGCTGGAATCCCAGATGGAGAATTGCAGGATGCCAGTTGTGCCATACTATGAAATGTGTCATGCCGAAGAAATTTGGGAAAGTTGAATGCTCTGAAGTTACTGCTGTGTGTGCTTTAAGCACATGAATCATGAAAGGGGGAAGTGCTGAACTGTTCTGGAGTTGAAGCTTAACATTCATTAAAAGATAGCAAAATGAAGTGGTAAATTTAAACTTCTTAATTCGACAAGTTCACTGAGAAATGCTTATTTTCCTTCCCTGGCTGGTACTTGTCACTGTGATCTTTGTTACTGCTTGTAGGTTGCTAGCCCTCTGTGGTCGGGACTCCAGATTTTGTGTATTTCATCGGCCCAGACTGGGAAACTATGGCACTTGGAAACAGAAGGACAAAAATCAAGGAAACAAATATATTTCTAAGTTCATGGGAACAATAGAGGAGACTGAGATTCACCTTCCAGAAGATGAATTTAAAATGGTGGAAATTGATTTAGTTCCTTCCCTGGCATCAGCAGTGCTTGATAGACCTCATGTATATATGTTCTTAGGAAATTACTTTCATGTCTGAACTAGCAGTATGTCCTGGCCTGGTATATACTTTGACTTATTGTCTTAAAGAGAGTTAAAAATATAGAAAGTAATCTTTGCTGTCTGATATTTGTATTGACAACTTTGGGCTATTTTTTCACCAAGCAATGAAAACAGAAAGATTGTTTTTCTGGAGGAGAGGGGAAGATTATCCTGCTCATCCCCTGTGGACCTGCCAATACTCTGCTGCTCTGAACTTGGTGCCACAGCCATAACTGAGGATTGGGGGATTACCTAATGTGCAAGTGAGAGAGGGCTGTGTTGCCTTTCTGTGACCTGCAGAGGTGGCATCAGCAGCTAGCCTTGCCCACCAGGATCCTCCCTGCTCTACAGGGCATTGGGGAAGGGTCACCAACAGTGATTTCAGGCTGGATTTCCTGCTGTGTGGATGTGATGGCAGCACACAATAACAGAGTGGGCCTGCTCCTGCCAGGAATTTCTGAGATACAAGCATGTTGCCAAGGCTTCTAGGTGTGGAGCCTGCTTTGTCTGCTCTGTCTGGGCACAATGGACTCAATCCAGTCCTCTGGGGATATATTTCACCTGAATGGTCTTGAAAGCCTGGACAAGTTTATAAATGCCTTGAATTTCACTGATGGAAAGCATGTGGGTCAACGACAACACCCCTAAAGAAAACTAGAGGTAAGAATACTTCTATCACACTCATTGCTGAAATGTACAAGTTGGACAGACTCTTGCCTTTCTGTTTTGAAGGTGCTCCTTTTCTCCTTCTCCCAGTGACTTTTCCACCCTATCCTTTATCTAGGTTGCTAAATGCAGTAGAAGTATTTTTCTGCTAAGCTGAATAATCTTTTTTAGTCCAGGGTCCACCATTTCAATTCTTGCTTCCCTGCTTTTATTTAGATAATGAGAAAAGAGGTGGGGGTTTGTTATGAAGTGACAAAGGATTCAAGACACAACGTACCTGAAATTTAAACACACCTGGAAAGACGTTAAAAAAAAAAAATCAAGACAGAAAATTAAACTTAGGCGTTGTACTAATTTTTCCCACATTGTACCTTGCTGTTTTGGGGGGGAGGGAACAGTGTACTTATTACATGTAGCATGCAGAGTGACAGAGTGCTCCTCTCCAACAAAGCAAGTTAGTGCTGGAGAATTTGCAGGCAGAATTCAATAGCACAAAGAATTTCAGAAACTATTTTTCTTTTCCTTTTTTTTTCCCCAGCAATGATTTCTCACCATTCATCACAAAGCACTAAAAATCAAAGAGCAATATTCACGAGCCTCCTAGTACAGTATGTTAAACCCTGATAACTGTCAGGAAGAGGCTGTCTGAAAGGGAAGAGCCAGGTAGCAGCACAGAAAACAAAAAACATGTTGGGAGAAAAAGTACTGAAGAATAAAAGGAGAGGAAACGTGCTAAGCAAAGGGGGCCAAGCAGTGCTCCTGTGTTACATTTGTCATGCTGCCATTTTGTTAACAAGAGAGATATATTTACAACAGTGTAAAATGCTGTTGGTTCTGGAGTTCTGTCTGATTTCACAGAATCCTGGAGTGACCATGTATGCCAGTGGTAGGTTCTGTTCTTACAAATTGCTCTACTGGATTCAGAAATATGTTAGCTTGAATTTATTCAACTAATGTTTTATGCGAACATCTTTCAGCCTAGGGCTTGCCTATGAACAGTTTGCTGTGAAGATTTGATATTCAGAATATGAACTGTTTTCAGTAGATGCATATTAGGAAAAAAATCTTCAAAGAAAGGGCTGTCAAGCATTAGAACAGACTGCCCAGGGAAGTGGTGGAGTCACCATCCCAGAAGGAATTCAAAGGATGGGTAGATGTGACACTTAGGGACATGATTCAGTGGTGAACTTGGCAGTGCTGGGTTAATGGTTGGACTCAATGTTCTTAAAGGTCTTTTCTAACGTAAATGATGCTGTGATTCTGCAGGAAGTTCAGAATATGTCTCTTTTCTCTGTCTGAAATCTCAATATCTTTATGTAGAGGTAAGTCTCTCTGTGCTTTTTCCCTTCTGTGTCCAATCCAATCTGGAGCTACTTCAAGCTATTTTCTCTATTTCAAGGGAATATTATGAACAAACAAAATGCATGCATGCAAGGAAAGCAGAGCTATCTTGACAAGTGCAAAATAAAAAATGACCACAGCACGGTGCTTTGATAGCAAGTAGAGATTTCTGTGAAAAATACAAATTGAAGCCTTCACTATAGGTAGCTAATTTTGTTGGTTATTTTGGATGTTTGGTAGTAACCAAAAATAGAGAACAATGAACCATTTGGTCTCTAGAATGCTCTCAGCTTTATGCCTCTCTGTAATTAGAAATGTCTTAGCATATCGTCAGTATATCAGTATTAATCATGGGAGTTGCTGTAATGATGATGAATTGTATCCAATTCAGAAATCTTGCCCCTTCACAGGGGATTTTCAGAGAATTTGTAATGATAAGCCAGTTTTGATACCTTCTTGTCAATCTAGATTCTTTCTGAGTGCAAGATAACTTTTGCTTAGTGTTCATTTTTTGATTGATGCCTGTTTTGATGTTTAGTTTCTGCCAAGTTTCTGGTCATTGCATGTGTCAATGTCTAGCTAGTTAAGAGAACATGTGAAAAGTTTCTTTCAAACCTAGGATCATTTTATTTCTTAAAATGGCTAGTAGGAATTATCCCCTGCTTTTCAGGGAGATAATATTGCTTTTAAAACGAGCTCATCATCCACTAATCCATTTTCAAACTCTGTTACGCAATCTGGGTTAAGTAGAGTATAACAGTTATCCTACTGGATTGATTGTGTAGAGTTAGATCTTTTACATGCAGGGAGCCCAAGACCCCAGGGTCTAATAGTAATATTGCCTTCTCCATGAATAATTTATTAAATCTGTACTGACTGTGTTCTATTATAAAATGTAGATTGGAGGGAGGGTGTTGTGGTTTGTTTGGTTGGGGTTTTTTTAAGGTTCTGCAAAACTTTCAGAGCCAAACTGGAAACATGACCAAACAGATGTCAGGAGTGATTGCGTGGAAGTCTATTTAAATCTGAAGTAAACTGGGCCTAGCTTTTCCATGGTCATTGTTCTCCAGGAGCTTCATGTAAAGACCATTTATTCTGAAGCAACCAAGTTTCTGTTCTTTTGCAAAGTTGTGCTTGCTTAGAATTTCCTGGTGCCAAGGTCTGTACTGAAATCCCGTTTCTGGTTTGATGTCATTTCTCATACTCAAGCCTTGCCTAACCTCTCTTCCCAGGACCTCCTGCATATACAGCTGTAATTTTATTGTAGCTCCCGACGTCTACTTTTTTCTAAGTAAGAAAATTTAGTTCATGTAGGTACTAACAGTTTTTGAAAAAGACATTCTGTAGATCTGTAATGCTTTCTATTGTGATAAAAATTACAAGAGCAAACAAAATGGGATAAATATTGCATATAAACAGCGAAATTATCTATATAACTCAAGTGTTCAGGAAGTCAATATACATAGACCTCAAGCAAACTTCTCTGTTTGGAAAGAAGCAAATGTTGTTTCAGCAGCATCCTCAGCAGTTCTGCATGTAGCAGAATGGTAATGCACAGTGATCAGGAAAACAAGGGGCAGGTGTCCTCTCAGGAAAGCCGAATTTTCTCAACTCACACTTATAATCATGGAAATAAGAATGAATGTTCATGTTTGGTTTGTATTTTTTTCTAAATTTGTCTAAACAAATGCAACTGGATGAATCAAAGAAAGAAAAGAACATTTTAATTTCTGTATTCATAATATTTTAAATACCACAGAAGATACGTTGCTATTCTTTGTTGTTTTGCTTGTCTTTTTCTTGTGCTCCCGGCCACAGGAGGAATGCAAGCTGTAAAATGAATGTAAGTATCCTGTTCTTTGTCTCCTACCATACTCCCTGCAGCCTTTTCCTTCCCTCCAAGGCACCTCAGTTAGGTGTTTCTACATCTCTCACTCTCACAGGTTCATCCTGGTAGTGTAAAGGGCTGGATGCAAATGCATTTCCCAGTCTGTCTTAGGATGTCCCAACACCTTAAAAAACAAAGAGGACAGAAGCTATTTTGCCAGATCAACACTGGGGCCTCCTCCATGTCTCATGTTAGTTTTTTAATGTCCAGTCTATTGGAGACTCTATTGGAGTCTGCTCTGGAATGGATCTCTCTGCCCATCTTTCTCACTGGGTCTCTTGGCTCTATATAGTTATATCTATAGGAAACACAACTCTCAGCTTTATTCTTGTGCTTCCCAAGTGCCTCGGAAGGAGGGTATTCTTGGGAGGCCGTTCTGTCTGGATTTATCTAGAACCCACTCTTTTGCTTCTGACGCTGATTGTTTTATTTCTGTCAGACCCTGTTGTGACCAGCATGTAGGTTTTATGCAGGTACAGATGTGTTTCTCGGTGTCAGATACATGACCTCTTCAATTTCCTAACTCCTGGTGGTTTTTCCCAGCCATGTCACGAAGAAATACTGACATCTTCCTTTAAATTTAGGTTTCCACTTCTGTGCTCTGAATAATAGAACTGCTTAGTCTGAGTCTGGGTATGTGAACAGAAAAAAGATTTGTCCCTCAAAAATGCTTTTCTTTTTAAAATACCATCTGCAAATAGTCTTGTAACAACATGAGCAGCATTAGTCAGTATATGAAAAAGCTATGTCTTTATCCAAGACAGACATTTTCAATGGCTTCTGAAGAAAAAAGGTACTCCAAGACAACAGTAGAGTACTTAAATCTCAACATCCTTCTCCATATTAGATGGACCAAGTCCTTGGTTAAAGAATTTCTTTTAATAGTTAATTGCAGATTTTATATATCAGAGTATGTGCAAGTATTCCATCCGTGAGTAACCTTGCAGCCACTTTAGCTGTAGCTTACCTCCATTTACACTTAGTTTTCTGTCTTTTCCTGGTAGCATTTCTTATTCATCTTATTCCGTCTCATTTTTGTTCTCAGAAGATGCAAGTGGTTTTTACTTAGGTTTTGCAATATACATGAAATGATAAACCCTCAGCATTATTTCTAGGACTACATAGATGAAAAAGTGTGGTTTGAGATTCTGGGGTTTTCTGCTTTGAACGAGTAGAGGATTATTTTCTACTTAATTCAACAGTGACTTAAAGATATTTTCTTAAACTTCCCAGAAGAAACAGATGAAGAAATTAAAAGAATTACATTTGGGCAACTTTGTAAAAACAGAGCATTCTTAATGTGAATTGTTTTGCAAGCATAACAATGGATGAAACATCCAGGAAACAAGTTTAATGGAGATTTGGAGCACAGAATATCTTTTACTCAGTTGTCTGGTAAACTGTTAGCAACAGGATTACAAACCTGCACTGTGCACACATTGACATATTGCAATGCTAAAATTAAAAGATATGATAACCACAACTAGGGCCACAGAAGATACTTCTTCACCCCGGGCAGGGTGTTGAGAGGAGACAGAAGCTGTGTTATGAATGCAAGATGTGGCTGAGTGTAGTTCAAAGGAACTTTAGCTCCTGCTGCAGACACAAGGCTCAACAGATCAGCTGACTTCAAATCTTGCCTCTGGAGAAGACAAGTTGCCCCAGATCCATCTGCACTTTTTCTGAAGTGAAGATGTAGACATAGATTCCCAAGCTCAGAAGAAGGTAGGAGACATTCTCTCTCGAATATTTGATTCAGCTTGGGGAGAAACTAATTTAATTTATCGCTAGTTAAAAGAAACATTTAATTATTAGCTTGGGTAGTGAGAAACAGAGAAACAAACATTAAACCACATTTTGTCCCCCCTTTTTAGGTTCAACTTCACTCCAGATTCCTCTATACCCTGTCTGAACAGTGCAATGGTCCTGGAGCTTGCAATCAATCCATCACAGTTCTTCTCTGCTTTTCCTTCCTCCTTGCCCCTTTCTTCTGCTCCACAGTGCGCTCTAGGGGCTGCATTCCTGTCAGGAGCGTTGTTCTGCTCCAGGATGGGGCTTGCCATGGGCTGCAGGGAGTGTCTGCTTTGCTGTAGAGCACCTCTTCCTCTGACCTGGGTGTTCTCTCCTCTTTTCTCCACCTGGCATTTTCTGCCCTTCCTTTAGACCTGTTTTCCCAGAGGTGCCCTATGCATGGCTGGGGCTCAGCCTGCCCAGCAGTGGGTTGGTTTGAAGTGCCTGGGACCATCTGTGTCTGGCATGGGGCAGCCCCACCTGTTCTTCCCTGTGGCCACCCCACAGCCCTGTGAGAGCACTCTGCAGGCCCAGGCTGGTGACCGGAGAGGGGGTTCCACATCGCATTTGTGAATAGAGAGCTCTGGTTTCTTCAGAAGAACCCCCTGCAAGCCAAATGTGAATCCTAATATCTTTTTCTTTTCCAAAGAGGACCGTGATTCCTGCTGTAAGAAACTGTTCCAGCAGAGACAGGTAGCTCATGATAAATTTAACTGTAATCTCCTAAATATATGCTAATGCTTTGCTTTCGATGTATGAGTATTCATGCCTCTTACCCATTGGTGCTAATTATCTAACATACATTACCATAAAACTGGAATTGTGTGAGGTAGCTTAGTGCTTCCTAAACTTTATTTCAGACAACTTTCCAGCTTATTCATCAGTAGGTAATTTTATAGCTCCCGGACACAGCTCACACAGAGTAACGCAGCTCCTTCAGTTTTCTCTGCAAAAATGACGAGACACAGGCCAGCTGGTCCCCCACTGCTCGCTCTGCTGAAATTATATTCCCATCACAACTCCTGCTGTAATCACTTCTACTAATCTTGTTCTCTCTCCTTCCCACATAGATTCTCCAAATCATTACACAGGTTAACTCTCCCCCACCTGCCCACCAGTCACAGAATTCAAGCAACGAGCCTCAAATTATGCTGAGAATAAATGGAGATAAACAGCAAACCCAAGGAGACAAATAAGACGAATACCTTGAAAAGGAACCAGTAAGTGAAATAGGATGTGACAGGCTCAGGGAGATGAGAGGGAATGATTTCCTGGAATGCAGCAGCAATTTCGTGCCAGCAGCGATGCGCCAGCTGTACTTGACCTTCAGTAACCTTTATCCCCGTCTCCTACTGCTGCTCCTACAGCTTCTCAGCCTGGTTCTCCTCCTTCACTGTCGTGGTTTTCCTGGTCAGATACCTTATCTAACTGGTACAGACACTATGATTTCTGAAATCAGCCTTGTCCTGTAGAGGTGCTGCAATCTGTGCATTTCCCCACACCTGCCTGGAGTGGGATGCAATCAAGGGGCTCCACAGTGGTGTGGAGAGGGAAGCCCTTTGTGTATCCTCTTGATGGGTTTGTCACATGTGGAAATTAATGTCCACCCTTAACAGAATAATCCCTCAGGTAGAAATGCTCAGAACTTTTTCTTGAGACCTTTCAGAAAGATGCTCTTTGTTGGCTTTGGCTTGGAATTTTCTGGCAAGGTGCATTTTTTCGCTGGAGGGCGTCAGTTCCTTGAAATTAAAGAATTTAATAGGAATGAAAAAATGCCAATAAATTCTTGGATGATCTCTTCCGAGGTTTAAGTGTTGTGATTTGATATGTTTTAAACAGGGCACGATCACTTGTCTAGTTTCAAATATCTTATGAATTGGATTACAAAATATGTCTTTCAAAAATTGAAATAAAAAAGAAATATTTTGGAAGTATCTAAGTGGAAAGTTTTACTGGCATAATTCATTTTGTTGTGCATGACCCTTGTGCCCTCTTTTTAATTTTCCTGCTTTGTCTTGGGTGCGAGTAAGTGAGAGGGGAAATCTTAAAAATACTGGTAGGACATGGTTTTGGGTATGCACAGCCATTCTGGTGTTGTTTTTTCCTCATTTGAAGGGAGATAGGCAAAAGGAATGTATCTGCCATGTTATAAAAAGCTATTGTCAAAAAAATCTTGTTAGCAGAGACCACCAGCTGCTTTGGAAGGGAATATCCCCAGTCCAATGATGCACAAAATATTTTAAGAAAAAATGTCACTTTTGTGTTTAAGCCGTGTATGAAGATACCGGTTCCTTTGGCAACACATGGAGGCCAACAGGCAAGAACATCAGATATCTGTGTGAGCACTTCATTACATATTTGATGCAGTGTAGTACACCTAACCCTGATCCTGATCCTGAAATATCACTGCAGCTGTGTTGTTTGGTCTCAGTATGCTCTTGAGTATGTACCCTCATGCACTGGAATATCAAAACACTTTCTAAGAGCAGTGTGTTTACGTGTGTGTGTAAATGCGTCTTTTTGTATGAAGCACTTCCCTCTGACTCTTCTCAGCCTGTCAGGGAAATATTTTGATTATTTTATGGAATTTTTCTTTGTTTGAAGATGTTATTGAAGGCTGTTCAGCTGGAAAGATGAGGTTTACTCTGAAGTTTGCAAGTGAGTTTATTTTTCTCTCCTCAGGGAAGAAGGTCCATAGTCCATATCCAGCTCCTCCAAAAGTCATCTCCTCTTCTCAGGAGCATCTTGCCTGTTTGGCTGGCAGATTCGCTGTTTGGAGAAATGCAGCTGTCATGGGAGGCTGTGATCAGAGAAGGGGAAGGAGGTCTCTCAGGTAGATGGGGCCAGTCCTGCAGCGCACTTCAAATTTCAGGGTAGTGACCTTGAACTCGTCTCAGCTCTGCAGGGAGCCCTGCACAGTGAGCCAGAGCACTGG
The DNA here is from genome assembly GCA_013400315.1 of Bombycilla garrulus. NCBI lineage: Eukaryota > Metazoa > Chordata > Aves > Passeriformes > Bombycillidae > Bombycilla > Bombycilla garrulus. Next base: position 363,869 of record VXBU01016441.1, on the reverse strand, counting down.
GGTGAAGTGTTTGCTGTGACCTGCATTGCTGATCAGATGAACTGTTATGTGTAGCAACACTTGGTGTTTTGTGCAGGATCCATAACTTCACTCCTAGATCTGATTTGAAGTGGTGGAAGTGTCACGTGGTTTGCTATTTCATCAGACCTAATAATTTACTGAAGGAAAATTAATTTTGTGGGTTCTCCCCCGCCCAATTTATTTTACCTTCTCCTAAGCAAAGGAACTTTTTGTATGGCCAATAATAGATTAAATTCTTACAGATGGTGGGAAATAGTTCATTTACACCAAGTAAATTTAAAATACTGTCTATAAGTATCTTAGGATATTACAATGTAGTAATTGTAATTTTCCTGTATGCTAGGGAAACATCATATTAGGAGTATACCACATGAAGTTATTTTAGAAATACAGACAATGTGAGAGGTTTGGGTTTTTTTTGGTTTTGTTGTGAAGCTCTAGTGTGTGTTCTCCATATTCTTTATTGTTCTGAGTTCAAATGAGAATGAATTCAAGCTCATTCTGCTGCTCCTCTTCCTTCAAGCATCATTGGTGGGTTAACTTTACATGGCAGGTATTAGGCTGGAACAGATGTAAACTTTTTTCTCCAAGCTGATCTCAGCTCAAAAATATGTCACCAATTCTGTATTGGAGGCTTTGGTGAGCTGCATAAAAATTTACCTGGCCTGGTCTGTCTTGAATTTTTTCTCCTGTGGGATGCAGCAGAGCAGTGATGTGACATTAATGACCAAGGGTACCACAGCAGCCTGGCTACTGGCATGAGACTCATCACTCGTGGAACTGTGGCTTGCCTGACAGTACCAACATTTGCCTGAAAGTTTCAGCTGCAGAATTCACAGAGGTATGTCCAAATTCAACTAGTGTTTAAGCATTATAAAATAGTGTATTCACCCCATGGACTATGGATTTAGATTGAGAAGAAAATTCCTAATCCTCACAAGGAGAATAAAAAGTCAAAGATCTCTTGCATGGGTTTTTGTGACTTCTTAACTAATCTGAATGTTGGAGTTTCGGCTTGTGATTTTTGAACTCCTGAGGTTAGAGATGGTGGGATAGACAGTGAACAGGAATCAACAGTAGTGAAATTCCACAAAAACCTACCAGAGTCAGACTTTCACTAATACCAAATATATTGTATAAAATATTTTCACAGGGAGTCAGCAGCTAATTACTTTGCATTCATGTATGTTGCTGTAGAATTCAACAAGACTTCAACTTTTAAAGGTAAATTAAAAAAAAAAAGAAGAATTTGAGAGAGCTCATCAGCAACAGAGAAGTTTTTTGCCATGTTCTTTGTGTAGAATATATGTATATTATCCTCACCTACTGTGGAATATCTTCTGCCATGCTTGTTATGTGGCTCTAGACTCCCATTAACTGAATCCCTGGTGAAAAGCCGTTTTCCTACATTATATTGTAATGCTCTTGTTAATGATAAATTGATGAAGAGCTGCTTTTTTAGATTAGGTGAGTGGTCCTTTGATAATGGGGTTGGAATCAGGCCAGAGGTTTTATACTACTTTGCCTGGAGGGTGAGAACCAACTAAAATATTCCTTTCTTGTGTTCTGCTAGAAAATGAGACAGTCAAAGAATTTCAGCTTTTAATTTTAAGAGAACACTTCAGTAGTTTATATGGTGCGTATTTTTAGACTTTATCTTGCTCCCCCACATTTCTGATGAATTATTAAAGAAAGGTACTTCTCGTGTAATTAGAGAGCCAAGCACCTTTTAAACAAGATCAACTTTTTACATTTGAATTGACTAGTTTCATTTTCTGTAGCAAAAGATCATGAGGCAAATACTTTTGCATGTTTCAAAGTTAAGATCAATTGTTCTCCTTTTCTAGTTTCAAACACACTAGCTTAGTACTTTTGCTGTATCAGAAAACTGTTAGAATATTTATGGTTTTTATTTACATGAAACCCAAACATTTTCTGTTATTTCTTTCTTTGGGCAAGGAATGTGCAATGTATTATTAGGTCCATAGATTTTTCTTGCTATTAGCATTAATATAGTTGAAATTAAGTGAAAGTAAAACACAGTTTTAAAGTGACACATTTTATAGCTTCCAATCTTGGCTCTGATGGTCTTTCTCAGCTCTGTACCATGCCCTTTGGGAAAAAACACGGAGTGTGCATGCTCATCTCTTTTGATCATGATTTGACAAGGTCATGCCTTGGTAGGATTGGGCTGCCTATTATTATCTTGATGTTGTTTTAAAATTTAGTGGTATATAGAAAAAAGAGAGAGGAAAATGGAATTTTAATACACCCAGTTGATGTAGGAATCTCTTTCCTTATTGCCTGATGGAGATATAGGACATGTAAATGTGAACTTTATTAATAAAGAAGAGAATGTTAAAATCCAATTACAGTAAAGCAATTTTAGGTTAAGGTTACAAAACTGGAGTCTGAATTTTGGTTGTCATGTTAAAGTTCAGGTCTTTGGTTTAGTCCTCTATGAAAAACAGATTCAAACAAACAAAAAAGAAAGTAATAAAATAAAACAAAATGTATCTTATTTTACAGTTAAGAGTTTGACACTTCCAGCACTTAGAGTTTCAGTCACAAGAAAATGAGAATTTTTTCTTATTGAATTTCTTCAGCCTTTTAGGTAAGAGGGGAGCTAATCTCACCATAGGAATGATTCAAAAATCCCTTATTTGCCTTCTGTCTTCCAACAAGCATTTGCTGTGGTGATTAGAAAGAAAATTCAGTTCTACATTTAAACTTTTGTTCTTCAGTTAGGTCCATGGTCTGCCTTCAGTTCATATTCTTGCTAACTCACTGACACATAGCGTCAAATCTTCTACACAGACTTCCATTTCCAGCTCAGAGGGAAGTGCCTGGAATCCTAGCACCACCTGGAAAATCCCAGCACTGCCTGCTATATGGGAGTCACTTGCTCCCCTCATGAAAAGGCAGCATGTATCAGGCTCCAGCCTGGACTGGAATGACAACAGAATTATGTGATGTCAGCTCTATGGAGGATAGGAACAAACAGTAAGATTTTGGGGTTATTGTATTTATTTTCCAAGGATTCATGAAATTCTCTAGTCATTAGCATGGAATGTTGCCTCTTGAGGCTGTTGTATCCCATGGCAAATAGGAGATGTGTATCTAAAAGAGGGATCTCCATATTTTCATTGTGTAGTTGTTCGATTTGCCTCTTCTAGGTAGGCTTTGGGTACAGCTTTCACCAAATTATTTTGTCAAAGATGTGATCTCTGTTGCAGCTGGGGAGCTAAAAGGCAAAACATATGTCTTCAGTTAAAAAAAAATACACCTGAACCAATCAGCGACAAATCCTGTTTGGAATTCATGAGTGTGTAGTTTCTGAATATATAAATTCTTTTTTCACCTGAAAGTTTGCCTTATAGGGCAAAGATTATTCCCAGTGCCCTGGCTCCTGCAGGGGAAAGGGTGCAGAAATCTAAATATTATGTTTAAAATGATCCTGGTTGCAAAGAGCTAGAGCCAAAATACCTAAAAGACAGCTTTCGTACACTGATATTTGTTTCAACCTGTGAAAAGAACAGTGGCTGAGTGCTTGTTAAAGGTATATTTTCTTTTAAGTTATATAGAGAGAGATGTCAACTATTTACCATAAATATATTTATACATTTGAATATATAAATGATAGTGTTACTTACCTTTAGCAGGTTTCCCACTGACAGCTATGCTCAGAAAACATCTTTCACTAAACCTGAAATGTTGATATAAATATCTGAAGAAAAATACTAATCACAGAATACATTGAACAGACTTACTGATCTTGTATACCTGGAAAAAGATTTTCAAACAGACTTTGTCAGCTCAGCCTTGGCATTCCTTGTCAAACAAAAGCATGCCTAAAGACACATTTCAAAAGCAGACAATGCAGCACTTGCTAACCTGCAGAAAATCGAAAAGGATCAGGGAGGCAGAGAACAAACAGAATAGGTAAGCAATAAGAAATGGAACACAGCTCTAAAGAGCTGTTTCAGAGAGCCAAATATGTTTAAAGAAGCCTACATTAATAATTAAACATCACTAAGTAAAATTCCAGTATAGTTTTTTTTTGCCAGTATTGTTTTAAGATTTGTAATATAGAAATGAAGTTATTGATTCGGTATCAGTAAGAAAACATAACTGGTGTTAGGGGAGGAAGAAGCAGGTGGGGGAAGAGTGAGGCAGGAGTATTTTTAGATGCCAAGCTAGTCTGGAATGTTAACTTTCTGTAATAGAAAGTCCATACTTCAGTATTTGTCCACTTCAGTCAGCTGAAAATTTGGGTCAGGCAGCTGTTATCTGAATTGACAGCAGCTATCTGATTAAAAGTAAAATGCTCTTAAAAAAAAAAAATAAAAAAAGGAAAAGAGAAGGAGAGAGGAAAAAAGGCTGTGCTGTGTCACATTCACGCCACTCATGTTGCTTACGTTGTGTCACACTGTACAGTGATTTGACGCTACATAACACAACATGACATGAGTCACAGTTCACTGCTATCCACATTACACTCAGGTAGTTTGGCATAGCTCTAACTTTTGCTTTACTCTCATTTCCTATTCAGTGCACTCCACTTAGGCTGGTTGGTTAATGCAGACAATTGCTATACACTCAAAACTAGAGTTCCCTACCCAAATACATTTTTCATTGGATATTAAAGTGAAAACTTCAGTGGATATCTTTTGCACATCCATATGCAGCTCCTTTGCTCAACATAGCAAGGGCATTAATGACAACTTACACCTGAAAGGGAGGAGTTAAGGGGAATTTCCCACAGGAAATACAGCTGTGGCAATGACTTTCTGGGCTGGAGACATACTCTCTAAATGGAAAATAATTAGACTTTTTTGTGCCACCAGGGACATTCCCAAACCAAAACCTCATATTAACCTCCCAGCCTCCCCTTCAATTTCAATTTGAATTGAATACCTTTCTGTTTCATAAGGATGTGAAATATTATTTTAGATCTGAATTTATGAGCAGTCTGTAGCTGGTTGAACCAAAGCTCCACATCTTGCATGCCTAGGATATGGCCAGTTCAACATCTTTTCAGGACTTTGCACTTTGAGTCTAGCTGTTTAATTGGATGTTTCCCAAAAATAATAGTCTATTTTCTTCGTGGTCACCTACCTCAGGCAACCAGCATCAGCCCTGGAGCACAGTTAAATTGCACTGTTGCTTCCTGTAATGAATTTCCCTGCCTGTCAGATCATCTCATACATCTTACCTTTGTTCTAAACAGAGGTAGAGAGGAGCACAAATTAACAGACATCTTTGTGCTTCTTTCGTTTTTATTGACAGCATCCTGAAGTTCTAGATCCACTTAGCACCTCCAAAGAAGCGATAAGTGATTTAGCTTTTTGGGGACAAATTGGTTCTATTAACTCTTGAGCGCCAAATTTACCAAAAATGGCTCATTAGCTGTGCATTATGGTTCACAGGGTGCTCTGCTCTTGGCTAGATCCCAAAAAACACATTTGTGTACAAATGTTCCTATTATGGGGTGTGAGACTTAGTAATGGCATACCATATGCACCAGTGCATTTTTCTCTTTCTAACAAAGTAGTTTTCCTACCGCAAATGAGAAGTGACCAGATTTTGAAGGGTTAAACATATTCCAGTGTGATAAAACCTGAGAGACCACAGGAATCAAGCTATCATTCAATTTCCCGTTTTCTGTTGTTACCACTTGAACCTAATATTCCTTTCCCTTTGTTTAATAAGCAAACAAGGGAGCCAGCAGAAATATTTAGTTAAGAATTTGGTTTCTGCTGCTAAGTTTAAGTTTGCTGGACAAAAAAGTGCTCATTATCTCTGTTCCTTTTGAAAAGAAAAAAAAAAAGTGGTAATCCACAAACAATTCATGCCCCACAACTGGCTTCTCAAGCTTTGATGGGATGGATTCTTCACAACCGTCTGATACTGTACTAAGCGGGACTTTTCTGTGTATTTAAGAGGAATTTGTGTACTTACAGTTCCCAAGGAAAAGTAGTGAGTAATGTGAAAAAGGCTGGAGATTGGTTCTGTCTCCTCATCTCTTGGTAGTAAAGGCAAGGCTGTGATTTCCCTTTCTTCTGAATATTCTTGGCACCTTCTGCCTAGAGAGCAGAGACAAGAGCAGCCCCAAGAAACATCCAGTCCTTATGCTAATGGCACAGAGCAACTGGGAAAATGTGTCTCCAAGCCAAGATAAAAGATCCTTTCCATAATCCAAGGAACAGTCAGGGAAACCTCCTTTTTGACCTATTAGTGGAGACAGTGAGGATGACGACCGTGCTAGCGGGGCAGCTGAGGCACTGCCAGTCTTGTCCCTGCTCCACTTCAAGATTCCCCTGTGACCTTTGGGTGGTCATTTGGGGCCCACCTGCAATGGCACAGTGTGGTACAAGTCATTCCTGAGTCTTGCACCTGAATTCATTCTCTCTTATCATTCATCAACTGCCCCATGCAAGCATTCTTCCTGCTATAGACAGGGGCGTAGGAACTCTTCCCATTTCCTCTTCAATGTTTCTAATGCTCTGTGTCAAAAGGCTTTTTTTTCTGCTTCTTAACTTTGTTGCTGGAGTTCTGCCTCCATGCTTCCCCTTCCCTATTCTCTCAGCACTTTGGCGATTAATTGAGTTTTCTAGTGTAGTAAGCTGAAGTTTTTCACCACATAAATGATTCATCCAAATAAAGTGAAGTTATTGAGCAAAAGTTAAATTGGGCTTTAATTTGCCTCAGGTCTCTTTTGAGCCATCTCCTTGCTTGCTCCTTTTCGTGGAAATGTTTCCCTCTTTGAACGGTTTTCTTTAAAATAGTATTTAAAAGAAAGGGAAAGGAAAAAAAAATGCTTTTCGGGCATTCCTACAGCTGCTGCCAGGTCCAGGAGATGTGTGTTGTCTGAGGAAGTTGGGTGCTGCATGAACATCCCTTCTGTATTTATTCAGGTCTGATGGCTGAAGGGAAATGTGGGATTAGTATGAATGAGCAGCTGTGACAAAATCCTGGTTCCTTGATTTACTCCAGTACTCCTGCTTCAGTCCTGTGGCCAAAGGGATAAAAACAGTGTCTCTTCCATTTTGCAGGTAATAGTGGTTTTAATGCTCTTGTCCCTGACCTTCCAAAAGGGCAGTTGTCCCTCAGCCTGTTGTCTAAATCCTGAACCTGCAAGTGAGGACCCTCGAGGTGCAGTATAAAATCTGCTGAAAAATGAGATGCAGTATCATGAGGAATATAGTTACAGGTACAGGGATCAGTCACATCCTAATTTTGACAGGCTTGTGTGAGCGAAGGCTGTTTCGATACTGTGAGGGAGCTGCTTCTCATGATGTGGTGTGTCATTACAGAGATTCACACACTGATTCTTCAATACCCTGTCACCTCTGCTTGAAAAATAAGGTCATATTATATGCAAGATAATGCTGTATTCATCACTTAATATTTTATACAATTAAAATATTAAGCTAAGTAACAGTGTGTTGGGGTGGGTGTGTTTGTGCATATGTGGTATAAATAAGTATAAATAAACAAGTATTAGTGGTGCAATAGCACTGAATAATTTATCCAGACCAAATGAATTATTTTCAGCCTCTTTGTCTTGAAAATTTCAAACTGAATTCCTTAAGTTCATTTAAAACTTTCTTTTTTTTTTTAATAGGCATGTTGTGGTAACAGTAGCGGTGATGTGTCAGGGTATCATAACTAGCTCAAGGCTATGATGGCTGGAGAGCTTCCCCATTTTCCCCACTTTCTATAGTCTGATGAGAGATTATACTTCTGTCTGCAAAATGTGCTGCTTTACTAATCAATAAATTTAATTTGTATAAGTCCTAGTTTCTGATGGAAGTGATAAAAATGTTTGAGAGCAAATTAATACAGAACCCAGAGGATCACTGAATACTAACTAATAACCCCCCTCAAGCATCAAAGTGAGAACAAGTGGAAAAGGGAGGATGGATTGATCAGAGACAAAGTGATGTAAGTAGCAATATAAAATGCCTCAGAATGTCTCTGCAGAACAAGGTTTGCCCAAGGTACTGCAGTAGGCCCAGAGCACTGACAAGAACTTGCAGAATACACTGTTCATCAATGCAGTGTCACTATAATCAGAGATTCCCATCATGGCATGGTAACCTTTTGATTCTGATTCACCCCTTTGCTTGCCTTGGGCCGCACCAGATCCATCTGGCTACCTGTCTCGCTTTTCCCACCCCTGTCATATGGAGTCCTGCCAACTGCTTGTCTCTCAACATTCAGCGTTTACTGCCCCTGAAAGCAGTGCCTTCTGCTACTTGGGGAAGACAGCACTGAGGAGCAGTGAACTGGCAGATTGACAAATAAGCTGAGACTGACCCAGGGCTGGCACCCTCCAGAACTCGCTTATATTTTTGTGTTGGGCATGATTATCTCTAAGTGTGGCCCTGATTCCAGCTGTCATTTTAGGTCAGATGCATAATATCAGTTTACAGAACAAGTGTAGCTAAAGGACCCTCATCCGTCATAGCCAGATGGAAGAAAAAACTACAAACAAACAAAGTAGGTATCAGGAATGTTTGGGACATGCTATGACTCTCTGGCACTCCTTCAACACTGTTCCCACCTGGGCAGTGGCACCAATTAAGATGTTAACCTACACTGCAGCATTCTTCTGTGAAACCATTGTGTGCTGGAGAAATTAACCTGGATGCCTTGACAGCACAAATTTTTTTCACTGGTACAACTTGGGATATATTTACAAGGTAAAGAATAGAACCCAAAGTACTTGCAGCAAAAAGCAAGGTATCACACTGAGCAAACCTTCCATACCGGCTGTTTGAGAGCCTTCTCTTTATCAGAAATTAGCACTGATCTTGTAAGCAAGATGTCCTTTCTGTGAGGAAACTGTTGCTACACAAGGCAAGAACTGAATAATTTATTCCTTGTTGATGTCACCTTAAAATAGGTTGAAATTCCTCTTTACAAAGGAAGCAGAATTTTTTCCTTTTCCTCCTCCATGTATCTTTCATCCAGTTTTTGTTTTTGTAGAACTTGACAGGTCTGTGCTTCCCTGGAAGAGGAAAAGGGTTTTACAGCTTCTCTTCTTGGACAAGTCCCTCTTTTCCCCAGGTTTTTGACACTGGCCACATGCTGTTGGAGTACCCTCCAAATGCTTCCTGCCTCATTCATCTGGCAGGTGCCGGGTTTACATTCTGAGATACCCTGAGAAAGCTTCTGCTGGACCTTTTGTGAATGAAGACACAGGAAAATGAGATAACTCGCTTCACCTCTCCAGTGCAACATAGATTCTCACTGGAAAACTGGATGAACGTTTTGGCCTACGGCTACACCTTTCCTTCCTAGGGGCTCCTGCATTCAGCTGTGTGTGTTCAGACTAGAACTGGGTGTGGTTACTTACTGCGCTCCTTAGGCTGTATGTCTTGTCATCTTTTGTCAACAGTGAATAGTTAACTCTTGAGAAAATAAGACTACTTTGAAAGACAGTAATTACATGTTTGTTCTAATGCTCATAAGGATTGGTTCCTGCCCTTGGGTTTTAGACCATCCTCCTGCCGTGTCTTTTCTGTTTTCCCCAGGAAGCTATTTCAATGCCTGCAGCCCTGCTACAGTCAGGTAGTGATTAGAATACATTGTCAAATCTTTTAACTTTTTTTTTTTTTTTACTGTTGTGTCACACAGCTCACCTGCCAACTTGTTTCTTGTTAATTCAACTCTTCTCATCTGCTTCTGTTTCTACACTTACTTGTGAGGAGATGAGGTGACTGAGATTGAATAGGAGATAGCAGCGGTAGCTGAAGCAAGATGAAAATGAAAGGTATTTTCAAATCCTAAGCAGGGCTGCAGAGGCTAATAATTACATTAAAAAGGCCCTCTGCAGGTAGGTGCAAATAGGCTAGTCTAAACAAGTGCCACTATTTTAATGTGGGCTGTTCAAGACGATGTCATTACCTGACTAGACTGCCACCTTTCACCTCCAGCCATTGTGCTCTGTTAGATCTCACTAACAGGGAGAGTGAAGAACTTGTTTGCAGGGGATTTGTTGTCTCACGCTCAGAGGCAGCTGAGAGACTTGCCAAATGACAGGAAGACGCTTACATTCACAAGGTGTGATTGCCTAAGTGTTTGACTGTGTCTAATTAGTTTGCCTTTGCTGGTTGGTATCTCCACAGTCAGAAGCAGATTGACTCCGCAGGCTTTAAGCAAAGAGGTCTGATTGGTGTTATTATCATTTGTTTATTTAACCCTCCCACTAGCCATGAAATATTCCCTACAGAATGGCCTTTCCTCTGTCTTTAAAAAAGGTGTTTTTGTGGCTTGTAGTGTGATGAATCTGCCATAATCTCTACTTCTAATTGTAAGAGATTTTTTAAAAACCTCTGAAGCAGTATTAACTTTTTGAGCTTTGAAATATGAGCCATGTCTAATTACCTTCAGAAGCAGGTGATGTTAACCTATTTTTATCATAAATAACAGAGATTTTGTCTGCCTCTGTGTGTGAATACCTGTTTGGTCAAGCTTCTCTGGAAATGAAGAATCAAAATGCTATTTTGTGTCCTTACCAAGTGATTCCTATAATGAGAAGAAACTATTTAAAAAACCCACAAAACTAAACACACACACAAAAAAAATGAACAGCAAAAAATTAGGTTTTGAAAATCCTCATAAAATAATAGAAGTTTCTTGGAATGTGACTGAACAGAAAAGCACTTTCTTTCTCAATGCTGAGGTGTGTCTGTACCTAAGGACTGCAATTCTACTGTGCAGGTTTTTAGAAACTCCTCATCCTACAATTTTCAGATTTATAGAGCATGACACCCATTTCTCAGCCAAGAAAAATTTCCAAAAGGCAATTCCAAGGAGAGAAATAGGTTTTCTCTGTAGGGAAATTCCTTTCCCTTCTTCCTGGAGTGTACTTACAGGTGACCTTTTAACTGTACCCAAAAAACTCCCAGGATTTGTAAAGATTTGGTGTTCTTATCCTCCCAAAGACACCAGTTCCAATCTGAAACAGAAAGAGAAAGTTGATATCCAGAGTCTCTGGGGTTGCCTTTGTTGACTTCGCCTGATGTCTATTCTGTTTCAGTGCTTTGGATGTTACCATGCTGAGATGTGAGAAACTTTCAGATACCAATGCACTTGTCCTCATTTGAAGGGCAACTTACATTCTTGGCTATTCTGCTTCTCCCCTTCTGAATTCTCTTTAGGCTCCATGGTGAGGATTTCCACACTAGCTCAAAACTTGCTTTGGTTTTCAGGACCATTTTCTTTTCCTTTTAACTGCGGAATAGACTGGCTTCTTCAGCATTTCCTGAAGGTAACTTAAATTATCCTCAGAACTGTGTCAAATTATAGAAGCAATCCAAAGTATGTCATTGAAAGAATAGGTCACTATTCTATCAGTGATAGTATAATCAGATTAAATATGCCTAGCTAGATACAATTTTCTCTACTACATTATTCTTAGAAGTTCCAAGTAATAAGCCTTGCTTTAACATCTCATAATATGATGCAAATTTTATAAGCAACTGGTATTATTATATCCAGAGACATTATTCTGAATCAGTTAAAACACAATGGGGCACAGAATGCAAATTCTGTCTCAGATTTGTAGACTGCATTTCAGGGCAGACTCCTTTTGACCTTATTTCCTCCAGGAGTGTGAGATGCAAAAGGAAGCTGCATCTTTTGGGGATGGTGTGTGTTTGTGGTTCAGCTGAGAGAGCACCGTCATATCTTCAGCCATCTGGTCTCAATTGGCTCATGAACTCAGCAGGTCCAGAAGAACAGTGGTGGCATCAAAGGGCAGGTACCTGAATTACACTAATATTAGGGATAAATTATTTAGGAAACCAAGAACAATCCCAAATCTTCATTTAAATCAGGAATTTAAGGATTAATTAATGCTGTAAACTGGTCAAGTCCTCTTCCTTAACTAAGTCTTCAGTCAAACCTCTGCCAGACTTCTGCCTGTTTCACCTCTCCTTAAAATCTTCTGAGTTTCAGGGCTATGCAGCAGTGGGGAGCAGTTTTCATTTCATGTTCACGGTCCTTCTTGAGCTTGCATGATCTGGGGCAGGAGGGTGCAGAAAAGAAACTAGCCACTATCCTCAGTTTTGCTGTCACTGTGACATGGCTTACAGCTACCTCATTCTGTGAAACAGAAATCACAGAGTTGCCCCTTGAATTCCCATGTGTTAGCGCAGCATGTTGCTGTGTACCACTGGGCCAGACTTGACTAAACTTGTATAATTGTAGTACCATGTTAGCTTATCCTAAGTCTTGAAAGATTTTTCAACAGCGAAGAGGCTAGGATCCCTAAACCACTATATCAAGAGAGCAGCCAAAAAAAATATAACCTATCAAGTTCCCAGATTAAAAATAAAACAAACTGATATTTTCCAGAGCTTTTACTAATTGTCACTTCTCTACAATGTTACACAACTCCCATGTGCAAATGGACTTAGTGACAAGTTTCTGTGTACATACCAGCGCCCTGGCTCTACTAAACCCCCTTATCTTAGCTTCACTAATTTGCCATGTCAAATTAGTGTGATGAAATAAATTCTAATTACACTGAAAGATCACTTAGAGCATTAGCACAGCTGCTGTGGTCCTGTTCTTGTGCTGTCTTATTTGCATACTAGTCCAATGTGCCTAGGTAGATGACAAAATGAAATGTCTTCTAACATGTTGAGGAGGTTTTCCTGGGAAGGTGCTGACTCAGCCTTGACAGATGCTCCCACAGGCAGAAAGCTGGAAGAAGGAAATAGGAATCACATTGCTCAACCACAGCAAGGATGTTATTTTTCTCCTTTGACTTCAACAAGTTTGCTTGATCCATTGGGGAAATAGTAATCATTTTTTCATTTGAAATATAAGCCAAAAAATGACATCAAGAATCAAAAAATATAATCATGACCTCTGATACCAAAGTTTGTAGCTTACAAGCACCAAAAACATAGACTAAAGTACAATGTAAAAGGTAGAATTAAAAAAAATCCTTATATGTGTTCTCTAAAAGGATAGTTGAGCAGAATTTCTAATGGCAGAAGTTATGGAATAAGAGCATGGGTTACCATATTTGTAACTTTTTCCATCTATCTCTTTGTGTTTGATGAATTTATGCCTATAAATTAATAATATACTTGTTTTCTTTTTGATCAGAAATAGCATTTGCAAGTATGTCTGGCTGCAGAATTTGCATGTAGCTGCTCTAAATGTGTATTTACTCACTTAGAAAATAAAAAGAAAAAGGCAAAACTGCAAAATTTGGCTCAGAATATTGAACAACCTCAAAACATGACTCTCAAAATTTGTTTTCTCCCTGGCATTGCAATTTCTATTCCACTGGAAACAGAAAACTCATACTAGTAGGTTTTGCTTTAAGATTTTAAAGCCACGGGATTGAGACTGAATCCTGAAAAGAAAGGAAAGCCAGTGTCTTGGTGTATGGGCTTACTAAAATAATTTCCCACTTGTCTTCACATGTGAATGATTTCTTGCCCTTCTGTATCACACCACCACACATGGGCCATGTCTGGAGATTTTTAGGAGAGTTTGCAGGGCTATTTCTTCTCTTTTCCTATTTCCAATGGGCAAATTCATAGAGAGGTTTCAGCTTAGGTGAGTTCTTCAGCATCTTGTTCTAAAAGAAACAGGCTGCAATCTGTGTTCCACCAAGGTTTGTAGTAGAGCTCTGGGTGATTCAAACGCAGCCAGGTTTAGGGTAGAGTACAGCTGAAATGGGTGATGGTTGCTGCATATCTTGGTCATCCTGGAAAGCATTGGAATGAAAGGAGCTGACTAGAAGTAGAAATGTTTGATGTCATGAATAGGTGCATATTTACCAAATATACTGTACACAGTGTGCAGTTGCACGCTCAATAATCTGGGCATATAGCTTTTTCCATGTGAATGTTTATTGGAACACAATAGGCAAGAGTTTCTTATATTTTTACCTGCAGAGAAATCAGTATTTGTTTGTGTGTAGGCCTGTCACATAACAGGTACAGAAAAAACAAACACTTCATAGTCAAAGAGTAACGGTGTTCATCACAATTCAATTTAAAAAAATCACGGAAATATTCATACACCAGAAAATTAACCCAGTGCCACAGTGCTCTGGTAGAAAAAGGACACTTTTAGTTTCATAATACCATAGAGGACATTTGCCATAGGTGAGTAGTTGAGTCTGCAGATAACTGAGAGAATTTGTGATGTGATTATGTAGTAGATGTGCAGGAGATGACCTGTGTGTTGGATCACACAATGCACTGACAAATTGAGACACGTGAAATAGAAATTATATTATATTTTCATTCTAGTTTTTAAAAATTTTCATGAAATGCTAATTTTTCTACAGATCCATTATTTATGAAACTGAAAGGAATTTTTTCCCCTCTCAATGCCAGAGGGATTTTGCATGTGTAAGCCCCATTTAGTGTTGATGGCAGATACCAGTATACAAGCTCCATTCACTGTGAGAAAAATAGTGTAGCAAACCTAATTAACTAAGAGGGAATCACTTGTGTAGATGGTATTTTCTGTACACTGGGATTTAGTATATTCTGGTTAAAAGCACAGTCCAGCAAAAAGAATCCATGACTGCATATCTAGCTAAAAAATTACATGTGAAAATGAACTTTATTTTATTGTTCAAATGTAATTGTTTGTTTCTGTCTTTTGAATACAGTATAGCTTCTATGGATCAATAGCTTTGATCTATTTGTTAAATTTTCACAGCGAAGCAGTGGCTCAGACATGGTGCTGTGTTGCTCGTCAGAGAAGGTCCAGCGTCCATATCTGGGCTTTCAGTAAGTGGGAGGGAATGATGGTCCAGTGCTGGAATTTCTCCATTGCCCTCACTGAGCATTAGAAATTATCTTAGGCCCTAATCAATACTGAAGGCTATAAAAAAATCTTCTTGTTTTCCATGTAAACTCCTCTTGTTTCCATCAGCTTCTAAATTACCACTAAACGCCAGTTAGATACCTACAGCAGTGCTGTACTTCTGTATTAAATCCTTGGAGATTTTATCTCAGGGATTAAGACACAGCATTGTTTTTTTTCTTTAAAGCAGCTTCCCTGAAACCATCGTATTTATTTTTTCCTCTTTTTGAGGGCTGGATACTATCCTAGTTAACAGGGGGGCCAGCTGAAGAGCTGTCACTGTAACTACAGCATTGCAGGTCAGCCGGGGAAACAGCTGGCTTCAAACACAGCAACAGAAGACAGTTCAGATGTGGATCCAGGGCAACTTTCAACTTCCCTTTGCCCAGACTGCAAGCACAATAACAGGGGAAGCAGGCTTTCCTAATTAGGGATAAGGAAAATTTTGCAAGAGCTACTAAGGTGGGAAAGTGGGTTGATGATGATCTCATTTTTACCCATAAAATAGATGAGGAAAATAAAAAGATGTTTCAGTTTGCTACATTAAAAACATAGTGCACTCGTTTCCAAGGCATTATGTGTCCCAGGATACTGGATATGGGCTTGTATAAGGAGAAAAAATTGAAATATTTTTGAACTTTGCTTGAATTTTGAGCTACTACAAAACTTCTTGGCTCAGCCCCCTCTCAACAGGTTTATAATATTAGAGTTATGCTGTAATTGGTACCAGAATGACACATAATGTAAAGTGTTACCTATATTTAAAACTTGAAAATAGTATTTGAATTCCATATTCACAGGTAATAAGAGTTCATCTTCATGGTGGGGAAAATGAGTTTCAGAATGACAGCTTGTAACCTGTTTTTTCTTTTCTTCTTTCCAGTTCAATTCATATGGTTTTCTCAATATGGACATTATTCTGCAGTCCTTATTCAGGCACAATCCGCCCTAAAGCTGTGAATAACAACACAATGATAGCCATTGAGAAAGGCTTATCATTTTAAATATATATTTATTTTCTAGTCTCTACATTTCCAGTGCAAGTTTTATCAAAAATACTGTGATAGTCCACACTAAAGCCAGCAGCATTATGAAGTCTGTAGTCCCATGCAAAACATTTAATTTAAAAATAGCAATAATTGGCATTTTGGCCTTCTCCTTCCCAAGGATTTAAGAGCACTTCCCCAAAATTAGGTTATTAATTCCTTCGGTAGCAACACCTGTCAAGGTAAGTATATCCGGAAAAGATCCAAAGCCCCTTTGGAGAACTATCTGTCGTGGTACCATTGAGGTTTTGTGTGAAAAAATCTACATGTTCCAACTTCTTTGGTGAATTTACAACAAAAAATTCCCTAACCCCCTGAAAAACAGATTTTTTTTTTCCAGACAGCTCTTCTCTTACCCTTAGGTCGTGTTATCTCTCAGCAGCAGAGCAAATCACAGGAATTTGTGCTTGCAGTGTCTTGATTTGACATTTAAGTTATTCTCTGGATTCAGATCTTCTGACAGTCTGGCAATAGGGTTGACAGTTGAGACCAAATTTGCTTATTCTGTGGCATTTGTGACAATTGCTACATCAGTTCTGCTCTTTTAAAAACCAGATTTCCTCCTGATCCTAGCCTAGAAGTGCTTATGGTAGGAACCTGTTTAAAGCTGGAGAAAGTTTCCAAAAGAGGAATGGGTAATTTTTCTGCAGTGGCTGCAGTGGAACTTGGAAAGATAACCACATGTATTTCCTCAAGCTTAATTTTTTTTCCCTAGAAAGAAGCATCTAAAGATGATGGACCACAAGCTGATATCTGTAGATAGAGAGGGAAGGGAGAGATACACCTCTGCTCATCTTGGTGCTAGAGAGGTGGGGAAGTACCAGCGTAGTCTGCATCTCCACAGATCACTTGGCTTCAGAAGATGAGGAAAAGCCACTGCTGGGGGACAGCAGAGATGAGAACTTTTCTTCCTCTCCTTCCCCTTGAGAGTCACCATTCTGGGCAGCTGGCAGGCAGCTGAGCTGTGTCCCTTCACAATTGGCCCATCCGGCATGGTAAGTTCCTGACAATCTCACCTTCTTATGCATTGCATGAGCGAGTGATTAATGAATGAATGGTTGGTTTGGTTTTGGTGGTTTTTTTTGGTTTTTTGGATAATTCAAAGCTGCAGTATAATCACTTTGATAAGATTAAAATCCTTTGACATTTTAATAAGAAAAAAAAGCATTTTCTTGCTAGAACATGATCAGCAAATAGTGTGGTTGCAGATAAAACAGTGGATAGTATAAGTTGCTCTTTAGAAACCTTAGATCTTGTAGTTGAAGTACTGCATATTTTGTCTGTGAACTATATCTGGCAATTTTATTGCAAAGTTTTCAATCTGCTTTCTTGGGTTGAAGGAAGACAAGAGAAGGTAAAAGCCATGCATAGAGCTGAGAGTCAATGAAAACCTCTCAAAAGAACCCCCACTAAAGCCATGAGCTGCATGTTATTACTGTGGCAGCACTGTGCCTTTCACGTGATAAGCACCAAACCTCACATCCACAGCTAACCAGGAAAATGAATACTATTCTTTTTGAGTGATGCAATTTAAGTCACTGTCATATATTACATGTTTTTCACAGAATATATTGGTGATAAAAGTGAGCTAGATGTAGCTGGCAAAGAAAACTTTAATTAAATTCACATTAACTAAAGCTTTGCCGTATGGCTTTAGAGAAGGCATTTCAAATATAGCTTAGCATTGTTTTTGCTATCATTCAACTTCTGTCATTTTCCAATTTGTCACTTTTGTCCTATCAGTAAACATTGACTGATGACAAGATGGGGTCCAGGCTGCAAATTCATAAGGAACTCAGCTTAGAAATGCTTGCTTCAATCAAAAAGTATTGCATAGATGAGGAGGAAGTTGTGGATATGCCATCACAGACTTGGTGCTTGTTTTTAGGCACGTATTATTTTCTAGTAGCAATAATAATATGAGCCTTTGGACTTACCTTGTTTATTATGGGTGGAGAAGAAACTTGATGTCTGCCAAAAAGCACTGAAAGGCCTGTGTTTATGTCCACTAGCAAGCCAGGTGGCTTCATGGATTTACGTGCTTGAAGTTTTACAAAAATTTGCACCTTTCTGTCTTGAGGTAATTGTTAAAGCAGAAAGGACTCAGGTATGGCTGTGATAAGTGATCGTGAATCCATGAATGTCCATATGTGAAAGGTCAACTGGTTTCAAATACTGCCGCACATTTTTTGCTGTTAAGTGTTATTTGTAAAAGCCATGGGGAAAGACTCTGCACGGACTACCCCAGCACCCCACATGATACTTGTGTCAGTGAGAACGAAAGTGAGAGTAAAGATGAGTAATCATTTGATCTAAATAGAAACACAGCTGTATTTCTAACACCATTCAGGCTTTTGAGCAGCCAGCTTCTTTCAGCCTGCCTTAGAGGAGCTGCGAATTTATCATTTGGGCATGTGCACATAAATGCAGCAGCTGCCATTGCTGATGGCTTTGGAGCGTTCTGCAGGCAACTGCCGGAGCTGGTGGCTCCATGCCAAGCCATGATGTGGTTCTGATCCTGAGAGATTTTTATGCAAGACTGGGGACAGAGG
The DNA here is from genome assembly GCA_013400315.1 of Bombycilla garrulus. Taxonomy (NCBI): domain Eukaryota; kingdom Metazoa; phylum Chordata; class Aves; order Passeriformes; family Bombycillidae; genus Bombycilla; species Bombycilla garrulus. Next base: position 345,394 of record VXBU01016441.1, on the reverse strand, counting down.
TCATGGATCAAATGTAATGGGCTGACATGTATTGAGAAAGATTAATGAGTCTGGGCACAAATTAACTGTGTTCTTACCAGATAATCAGCAGGTCTTGCTAACACTTGCTTTCAATGTTATTGAGGAAGAATATGTGCTCGGGTCTCTTGTGGTCAGCCGTAAGGAAATAGAGTGTTTAATCATTGTTTATAGAAAATAAAATATCTTATTTTTCTGGTATAAAATCTTAACAAGTTAGTCTGGAATGGTCAAGGCTGTTTTTCCAAGTACCACATTAGCAAGTTGCAGGTGTCTATATATGCTATTTCCTATGGTATCAGGGAGAAAACCAGGGTAGAGCAGAAATAAGCTAAAGATTGTTGGTTCCAACAACAATCTGAGAAAAGTTAGGCAGCATAAGGGTAGTGGTGGGGTACAGAAGATGCTACCATGAAAATAATATTATGACCCACTGGCTAGAAAACATTTTACATTTTCATTCAGTTAAGTGAGAGGGATTATGTTATGTAGGATAGTTCCCTTTTCATTAAACAATCAGAGCTAATGATGCTTGCTTCTTTCCAAAACCCGAGAGCTGTGAGTCCAAAGGCATCATAGATGTTATGTTGCAGGATAAGTTACCAAATAACTTCCCTAAAACCCTCTGCATTTTGATTCCCTTCAGTGACTGTCTGTGTGTGTTACTTGTGGAAAATTCAGCTCCCACTCTTTCTTGTAAATGCTTTCACTGGCCTGAGGAATTTGAAATTGTGGAGGGAATCGGGAATTGTATGTTTATTTGTCAGACCTGTTTCTTCATTGCTTTCTGTCTTGCCTGGATTGATTCTTTTAAAATTAGTTATATGCTAGAACATCAAGCCAGGCTGACTTAAGCAGTTCTAAGTCAGGAGACAGTTGGAGTAGCAGGTTATTACGTCTGAAAGAGCCTGGAAAGAGACAACTATTGTGTAGAATTTGAATTAGTTCATTTTTTCCTTTTTCATTTATATGGGAAGGGTCCATATCCTGGAATGAGTGAGCTCAAATTCTTGTGTCAGCTTGCATACATCTGGGAGAATGTCATTATAGTCCATGAGGTTACTTTGGGTTTACTGAATCAGATTTGGACTTTTTGGCAGTAAGTGGTATTGTTTTAGATTTTTATGCAGCTGTTTGTGGGAAACCTTTCATAAAATATTCCAAATTCAAGTAATTTATAAATCAAAGCTGTCACATACCAAAGCCAGATGTTCTAAATATATAGATGACAGTGGCAACAACATACAATATGTATGCATAATAGCAAGGTTTCCACATTTGAGTTTCACCTCAGCTACTCCTATAAGTGGGCTAAAAGACCTGCTTCAGTAGAGCCCACTGAGAGCCCCTGTCCACCACAAGTTTTAGGATAATTCAGTGAGAAAAGAACAAGGTCAATCCCCAATCCTTCCTGTGGGAATAGTCCCAGGAGTGTAAAAAATTCTTCCAGGAGGAGAATGCAAACAATATTCACAATAAAATAAAGTGGACACACTTCTTTTTTGTGCCTGAGTACTTCACTTGTTAAGGGAAAAGCTATTTTTCTCTGACCCTTAGATTTCTCGAAGAGCGCTTTACATGTAGAGGAAAAGCAGTCCTTTCTTACTGAAAGAAATCCCATATATTTGAGCTGAATCATCTCCTGGCTGAAGTGAATGAAGGAGTATTTCAGGTGTACCTGACAGAGTAATAACATTATTCACTGCTCAATGCCATTAATGTTTTGGTGCTTCTGTATTTATAAAAAAAAAAAAAAAAAGGCATAAGTTGCAAAAGTAAATTATACCTCTGCAGTTTCTTAATCCAGTGATTGGGTTTTGGAGGGACCAGTCCTATGTCTGGATGTTACTGTTCAGCAGCATTGCCCTGGAGTCTTAGATAAAACGTCAAGTTAGAGGGTGATTCCTGCCTTCTCAGAACCAGTCATAATGAAGAAAACATAATATCGGGGAGACAGGAATTTTTGGGGGAACATAGGAAATTGTAGAAAAGGGAGTTAATAAAACAACAACAGAGTAAACAAAACACTACTTGACCAGTGAAATATCTGTGACAGAGACTCTGATTTCTAATTTTCCCCACTATTCTCATTTCTTTTTTCTACCTGCAGACATTCACTAGCTAGAATGAGAATGCAATGCCTGCATGGCAAATATGAATCGATACAGTGCCACTGGAGCCAATAAAACCCGGATGCTTTACACTGGTTGAGGATCTGGCTTATTTTGTTTCAGTTCTCATTGTATGCAGAAGTGAACCACTGCTTAAATAAAAAGAAATTTCTTCAGTTGTAATGACCCTAGTTTCTGAAATGTAGTTCAGTGCATTGAACTATTTTACCAGACTATCTTCCTTTCAAGAGAATGACACTGTGTGGGCTTGATACGGTCAATAAGTTTGTTTTTTTCTTTTGTAACATTGCTCATTTTGGGGCTTCATCCAATTCACAGAAATGTTTCAAATTTTTATTTCTAACCATGTGTAAGACCTTAGCTCTTCACCGCTGCTTGTTAGCGTATATTTTGGACAATGTTAACATCATTTCAGATATTCAGAACAAGGGCAGAACTTGCTTTAAGTCCTTAGGAGAAGCTAAAAACACTATTAACAAGCCGAGTCCATAAAAAAACATCTGTTCCAGTCATGCTGCTGATTTTTTATTAGTCCTTCAAATCCATAGCAAAGATCTCTAGAGCAAGAAAAATGCTCTAGTGTGGAGTGCAATTTTCAATTTCTTAGCTAACCTGATTTTGTTGATTCATACATATGCATGATTCAGAGCTCTTCCTGAATACAAACAAAAAAAAAACCCTTTTGGGTTGTACTTTATTTATTTTCCTTGAAATGCCCTTGAAATTTCATTTGCTCAGTGAAACCAAACAAATAATTGCATACTAAAAGGAAAATGAAGAGTAGCAAGCTAAATAATTTGTAACATCAAATATTCCTTTGCTGTGGTTAACATTCTCAGTGAGAGGAAACAGTCAGCAATAAACAGCCCAATGTATCTTAAATGTAATAACTAATATCAATGTCAAATGCATGAAGTGAAAATACCTTAGGATATGCTTTCACAGTTCTGCTATATCACTGCTAAATGAAATATGCTACATAACTATAATAGCAGTCATACTTGTCATATTTCTCCTGATCTCTAAGGAAAAATACCCATCTAGGCATTATGCAGCTTATGTCTTTTGCTAGTCAAAGTCGTATTTTTATGGGGTCTTTATGGTGGTATTTAAAAGTTTACAATCTGAAAGCAAACTTGTCACCATTTGTATATCATGCAAGCTATATACTGAGTCACATTCCTGATAATTAGGGACATCCCAGTACTCTGTTGTGTACGTCATTGCTATCCAGCTTGTAGTAAATAACAAAAGATTACTTCTGATTTGGGCTATGTAATGCTCATCTGTACAGAAAAATGGAAAATAATGAAGTTTTTCAAACAGAATTTTTAACAATGACCCCATTAACCACACTGGACAAAAATTATCACCAATATAACTTGGACAATACCAGTGGTGTAATAACAGATGAATTTGACCCTTTCTAGGTAAAACTGTCATTTCCTCCAACACCCCAGGCAGAGACTTCATATGGCAATGAGCACTTTTCACCATGTTCCAAGTGTGAAATGTTGCTGAATGTAAAGTTTGTAAATTAAAATTGTCATTTTGAGTCGGTAATTGTCAGTGAACATCCTGCTGAGAAAACAGTATCATTTGTAATTCCAGAACTTGGGTGGAAACCCCTCACTAAAGGAGGGGTCACATCCTTTTCTGCTGAAAATATCATGTTTTGGGAGGACTGAGTCTGTGGGCGCTGCTGCTACAGACTGTGCGCTGCCATACTCTGGTCCTGAGGACACCACCAGTAGAAGACAGGGTGCTGATTTCATCACAGCCTTCCTTTCTCTTGCCTTCTGCTTTGATCTCAGTGCTAAAATAGCAGCTCCTGCCCTTTTCTATACCCTTTTGTACAGTGTGGGGATATCTGTTCTGTTAAAAGATGAAGAATTGCCTTGATAGGCAATGTGTTTTAATGGAGCTCTGCAAGGGGGGAGGTCCTGATAGGCAGCAAAAATCTTGACTTCATCATTTTCATCCCACCTTTCTAAAAAGCTGTAGCACTCATGGGTCAGAATGTGACTCTCACATATTCAGTGATGTAAATCATTCTCCTTGTGCTTGCTACGCTCATTTCTACTTTTTTTGCTTATAGAAAGTCTTGCCTAACACTTAAGGAAAACTGTTTCTGAGCAGAGAAGTGGAAGCAGATACTTGTAAATTATTTTCTCTGACGGATACAGAGAGGGCCAAGAAATTGTAAAGTATGCACACAGGTGCAGGTAGCATGTTTGTTTTCCCCATTAAGCCTATTTAAAATTCTAATCTATTAATTTGTGCATCATATGATGTGCTTAATTATTAAAATAATTGTATTTAGAGATGCTTCTTAGACAACATGAGCAAGTTAAGAACAGGGGCAGATGTGGGAAAGACAATGCTAGCTTGCAGCTATAGACATGTGCAAAACATAGGGGATTGATGCAATTAGTGGAATATTCAAAATAATGGTGGAGGATAAACTGACAGTTATGTACAATTAGACATGAAGAGCAGTAAAACACACATCCAGAAGAAAATGCTGAATATTCTGTCCTGTTGGAACTGAATGAAGAATGCTCTGATAAACATTTCTGTTGGCTTCTTCTGTTGTGGGGATGGTTTGGAAGGCAGTTGGGAAAGGAGGTCGCCAAGACTTAGTCAGAAGTTATTAAGGCTAATGAAATGTATGGGAGACAGCTAAGACTTTTATGGAGCTTGCTTTGTCTCCCTGGAAAGGCAGGGTTGGGAGAGCACATGGCAGACCATCCTAGTCAGCTTTGCAATAGGGTGTTCCTGCTGAGGCTCTGCCCCAGCTCTGCCATCTGTGTAAGCCCCCCATGCACCATGACTGCATAGAAGGGTAGAAAGAGGACTCAGGTGAACAATGTAAAAGTTTAACACCAACCCCACTTTTTCAGGTAATCCCCTTTTCATGCCTCACTGAGGAGCAAGCCCAGCACTGCTGTTCCTGTAAGGCCGCTCGATGTAGTTCAAGACAATGTTCCTTACATCTGGCTAAAATGTACCCAGAGGACCCAAGTGTTTCTCCTGCTGGAGGCCTGTGAGCTGCTTCCTGGCAGTGTTGTCAGCCTATGAAGTCCTTACACAGAGCGTGGAAGCATCTGGAGAAATCACATTTTCATAATGTAGCAGCAATAAATCATCATTTGTTCCACTTATATTGGATCTGCTCTGCAAATCTGATAGGAAGATTTCTCCCTAGGGATCTCATCCTACTTCCTTTACTTGTTCGCTGAAGACCATGAGAACCACACAAGTGGGGTGAACACTGTTTGACCCTTGGTAATTACGATCACTTACCTTAATATGTTTGCTAGTTTGAACAGAAGAACCAAGTGCAATGACTTAGGACATTTACGGGGTAGGTTTACTTCATGCATGAAATATTGGAAGACAATATGAAACAATCTTTTAATGATGATTCCGCTCTTGAGCCCATCTCATTTCTTTATTAACAAATGACTGTTTTTCTTTTTTCTAGGGTGCTCTATGGGAAGCAGTCACAGCAGACAGGAAGAAAGGAATTTGTAAGCTGCTATCAGCTTTAGAAAACTTCTGTACAGAGACCGAGGTGCACCGCCAAAACCAACATGCTTGGGTTCTACCTAAATGAAGTAAGTTATATCCAAATCAGTAATCAATATTTTTAGTTACTAAAAAATAAATAAAAAGTTCAGGAAAAGCTAATGTAATCTGAACTTTATATTTTTTGGAAAAAGAAATTGGCCTCAGAGCTTCAGAAAATAAATATTTTTGCCACGTGGCAGTGGTTGTGAAGTAAATATGTCCCGCTGCTCTGATCTTACATCCTGTCACATTAATGTTTCAGAGCACTCAATATAAATATTAAAACTAATAGCTTCGCTCTTCAGCTATTACTCCATCATTCCCTGAAATCATCATAAAACATTCAAAGCCTTTTAGAACATTTACACACTTGAATCTGATGGTGGGGAAAGGAGACTAACAGAGCACAGCTCGCAAGCTTAAATAATAGTGGAAAGCTGTTTATGGAGTATGCTTTATTTATTCATTATTTCAAGTAAAGTTTCAGTTTTGATGGAGAGGAAAAAAATCAAAGTATAGCTGTCAAGGGAGAAGACTGAAGTATTGCTTTTCTATACTGTGGACTTGTGTAAAATTATGGACAAAAAAAGGGGGTTTTCTGAAAAAAAAGCAGAGTCCATGAGAATCTCAGTCCAAGGTCAATCAATCTTAGGATTGTGGGTACGTAAACAGCTAATGGATTGTAAAGACACATACCAGTGTTATGAATTTTTAATGAGCAACTCTTCAGCACAGACCCCTATAAATCAATGATGACTTATTGGCTGGATCAATTATGCAAACTTTAAAACATTTAATGACAGGTAATGAACAAGTCTCTGGAGTCCACCAGTCAACAGTGTTTTGCAGTCGTAGTTACAACTACTTAAGAGAAAAGTCTTCAGGAAGCCTTTCCTCAGAAATCATTTAAAGCTAAACTCTGAGGTTGTGGTAAAGTGAAAGAGCAAGGTTTTGTTTCTCTTTGTGTGTAACCTCAAATGCATTGGCAAGTGGGCACAGCTGTTAGTGTACTCAGAGGAATTTATATGATTTTTTTTAACCAATGGTATGGTGTGGTCTTTTTCTCAAACCNTTTTGCTTTGTTTTGTTTTCTCATGGTCTGTTTTCTCAAACTTTATACTTCAGGTTTTCTGCAAGATATGCAGGTACAAACAGGGAAATTTTCAAAGGAAAAAGGCTGTGTTTGTGTTACTAGACTAAATAGCTCTTTCTTATAATACTTTAATCTAAAATTAAGGTATGTGTGAGGAAAAAATATTTTAAAAGGATTAGATGAGGGGAATTCCAAATTGTATTACCATTAACTAGCACAAAAGGACTGAAAGATGAGTGTAGGCTGAATAATACAAGAGAAGACTTATGGAATAACTAGTGGCATTATGATGGGTTAATTACTTGTTAGAATTATTATCCAATGAAAGATGAAGGATTTTTTTTGTGGATTTTTGAATTTAATAGTTATTTTAATTTTTAAACATTAACCTTTCTAATAGGCAGTCTAAGATAATTCTGAAGATTACAGGAAAGTTGCAAATTAAACACATTGTTTAAGAACGAGAGCAGGTGTCTAAGCCCCTGATCCAAGATTTTGCTGTTAACTTAGTTAAGGCTTTACTCAGATTGACCAAGGCCTGCTGGCTGAAGCACTGAATTGAGCAAGTGCTCTTTTTTGCCGTTTGCTTTACTTTCCTAAAGACAACAAATAAAAAGAAAAGCTTGGAAGTAAGATTACAAAAAAAGCTTGGAAGTAAGATTAATCTTTGGCCACAAGAAACAAAGTTTAGGTGTTTTATAAAAGTAGTAGAACTACTGTATTTGAAAAAAACTCGGAATCCAAACGTTATTTTCAGTTGTATTCTTCACAAGGAAACTGTGGCCAGGTGGCCTCTCAGTATCCTATGACAGTGTGTCTGAATCCCAGCTGTTTAAACTCACCAGTAAAGCTTTACCTCTTCCCTGCTTGCTGCCAGTAGTAACTCTTGAGGGCTCCCACCCTCCCACAAGTGCAGCACCCTCTGCTTGTGCTCAGGGACACCTCGCTCTGAAAGTTGCTAGCAAGGTTTGGTGCGAAGAGGGGGACACCAAACCCAGCAAGAAGAGCACATTTGTCTTTATTTTTTCATGTCATGCTTGAAGTTTGGGATGCAAGACACACAAGGAAAGTGCAGTCAAGAGAGATTGTAAGTAAACTGAAGAGTCATCCAGGGATCTGTAGTAGTTAAAAGGAACTGCTATTTTTTATTTGTTGATGTGAACACGGATGAGCATTCTTTGATGAGTATTTATTACTGTTTCCCTTGTACTGGTGGATGAAGAGCACTACAAGAATTGGAAAGTTGTCTCATTTCACCAAGTTTCCCCAGGTACCTCTCTGTCCTCATCTGAAAATATGTTTTGGAACAGTAAGAGCAGTTCGTGATGACAAAGAAAGTTTCCTTCTTTTCCCAGCCCAAGAGAAAATGCACAGTAACAAAGTGTTCCTGAAATGTTCTTTCTATACTGGTATGGATGAAACTGGCTTTTTGAGCACAAAATCTAATTAGGTTGCAGCAGGAAATATTTATAAATTTGAGTCTTTTGGTGAAATGAAGAATGGCCTAAGTGTTGCTTATCACTTCCTCTTTTTGAGTGGGAAATGGAGAGATTGCTTCTGTTGATTAAGGAGCTTGGTAGGACTACTGCGTAATATGCTTACTGAGGTTAACCTTTTATTTTGTCATCTGACATGCTGAAAATAGGGCATTTAAACAAGAGCAGAACATCTTGAGATTCATGCTCATATTTCATTAGATTTTTTTAACTTCTTATTGAGACTGCTGTCACTATTTTAAACATCACTACATCAATATCTCCAGAAGCTTCATCATATCCTGTGTGGAAGTTCTCTATTTTTATCAGTAAGAACTGTCAGTTATTTTCCATTTTCCGTATTTAGGGTATTTTTTTGGCTGTGATCATAATTTGTACCTGCACTGCGATTGTCATGACAGCTGATACTAAGATAAGATTGAAATATTGCTACCAATGAAACTTCTTATTGTAGAGGAATGATGCACATTTTAAATGTTGATACCTTGGCTGGATGACTCTCTTAGGAACATGCTCAATAGAGGGAAGTAGAAGTTGGGTTGACAAGTGTGATGTTTGATGCTGAAAGGTGTAAATACCCATCCCTACCTCCTTTCTACTTTGTCCAAGGGAAGGCAGTTACTCTTCTAAAGCTTTTTTTACTTAATTAGTTTCTGATTCTTCTGGGCCCATCTACTCTCTATGTGAAGAAGTGGTGGACACACCTGGACTGGAGTGTTACTGCAAATCTGAACAGAAAGCCAACAATTAATTATTTTTTTCCTTTGTCAAATTAGAGCCACCAGTTTTGAGAAAAAGCTGCAGCAGGTAATGAGGGAAGAAAGAAAAAGCCAACCAGATGTGTTGATCCCTCCAGTTGTTTTCATTTGACTTTGCCTGATGGAACTTCTGAGTTTTTATCAGGTCTTTTCATATTGTTTTCTTCCTGACTGACACACTCAGGTTATTCTAAAACCTTGGATCAAGTAAAGAAGCTAAGATGCAGTAAGCAGATTCTTTCATGTTGGAAATTCATTGTCAGATTTGCTACATAACCCCTCATTTCACAGAGGAAATAACACCACCATCTCTTTCAACATCTTGTTTTAGGCTTCTCAGTATATTTCCTAAAAGACTGATGAACAAGATAATTTGACTGACACCAGCCCAGTTTTTCCTGACACCCCATGCACATGCAAGATCTGACAGTTGTCTTCCAAACATCTTTATGCCTCTGAAGCTCTGTGAAGCAAATGCTTCTTCTGGGCCCATCGACTCTGTGTGTTGCACCAGCGGTGGCCAAAACACACAGAGCTGGCGTATGCCCTGTGTGAAAGTGTGAGTTTTATCTTGCACATACAGTCATGTTTGAACTACGGAAAGTGAGCTGACTTCTGACTTTTCTAAGTCTGCAGAGCTGGCAGAAAAGACACATTTGCAAGTTTTGTATGTGTGCCTGGTAATTGCACAGATGTTTTCCATTGAACTGTGTGATAAAATAACCAAAATGCCACAGTTTTCTGTTTCTGTAGCAATTCTGAGATTCTTTGTCCACACTATAGGCTAGTGAGCCACAAATGAATTCAGAGAAAAATCGGTATCATTTTGAGACCAAAACCAGCTCCATTGTCACACTTAACCTGTCAGTTTCTTAGGCAGTACCCAGCTCCTGTGTGCTGCTGAAGTCGCATATTTAACCGTGGAAAGTTTTCTAAAACTTTGGTTTGATAAGGACAGATTCAGTTGCATAACATAGGGCTCACATTCAAAATATAAACCAAATTCCAGTCCAGCTGCTGGTTGAAAAAACTGGAGTTCAGTTTTTAGGAAATTGTTAATTGTTTCTACTTGTTTGTGGTTTGGGTTTTAAGGGTGGTTGTTTTTAGGTTTGTTTCTTTTGGTTTTTTGGGCATTTTTTTGTGTGGGTTTTTTTTTGTTTGTTTGCTTGGTTGGTTGTTTTGGTTCGTTGTTTTTTTTGTTTGGTTGGGTTTGTTTTTTTTTTTTGTTTGTTTTGGTTTGGTTTGGGTGGGATTTTGGGGGCTTTGTTTTGATTTTTGGTTTTTTTTTTTGGTGACATCCTCAGCATGTGTTTTCAGCCAAAGAAAGAATGATGAAATAAGGAAAAAAAAAAGTGTAGGTGAGGAGTCCTCTCTGGCAATATTTTTTGCTCAGCTCAATTGAAGAATTGGAAATCTTACGACAGAAAGATGGAAGGAACATGTTCTTCAATAATTTGTAGCTCAATAGTCAAAGCAGAGAGTTGTGGATAAAACCATTTTGCTTGCTGTCAGATGTTTGAACTGAAGTGGAATGCTGTGCCAATATAGCCATGTCTATTTGCATAAGCTTTTTTTCACTTTTAGAAAACATTTTCTCTGAGAGTTTATTTCTGGAGTTATTGACTTCCTGGTAAATCACATTCTTTCCTTGCACTAAGCTAGGAAGCAATCAAGTCTCCAGTGCTCAATTTGGCAATGTGTTTATTTTCCCTTTTTGAAACCCCATTTTTTTACTCTTTTATATACTTCAAGAGTGAATTCATTAAGTAAAAGGTCTGGAGGTGATGAGTATTCTTCACGAAAGAAACATGTTGAGTTGCAAGAATTTATTGAGGTGAGTGCTGATGTGAAATTGATGGAGTAGGTTGAATAGCTGACTGATTTTTTTCTGTATATTTTTCCAGTGCTCTAATGAAATTACTGTCACTCTTTTCTGAATGTTGTATGTGCTATCTTTCTTCTCATTAGAACACTATTAATCTGACTTCTTCCATCATTTAACAGGTTTCAATGTACGTAACCAGGCAATTAATAAAATTTTTTGCCCTTGACATATCCTTTTACTGATGTGCACATATACCTCCTGATCTCACTGGGTATTACAGAATTAAAAAATTGAGGAAACCAAGCTGAGAGAGAAAAAACCTGAAATAGCAGTTCTTTTCCCTAACTTTCTCCCCAAGATTGATATTCTTTTGGACATGGACACTACAAGTAATTGAAGTTAACACAGAAAGCCTGCAGAATTCAAAGCTTACCTCACAAAACTCAGATGTTCTGGTATCACTTTGCGAATGGTGCACCTTCTTTCATTTGCAGCAGTCTTAGCCTTGCAGACAACTTCCCTCCCACTCTCTTCGCAGTGCCAAGGGTTGCAAGTCTCATTATTAGATACTGTGTAGTTTCTGCACTTCTTCTCGAGCCCATATCAGTCTTTCTGTCATTTCTCCTCGGTGTTGGGATCAGCGCCGTCTGTGAACACGACGTGTGTGCAGCCTTTCACTGATTTTCTCTCAACTCCCCAGTGCAGCTTTACCACTTGAGGGAACTGATGCTTCAAAACCAAAAGTTCTTCAGCGACCACAGGGACACAGACTGAGGAACAATTTGTCTGGGGACTGGGGACTCCCTAGAGCATTGCAAAGAACGTTACAAAAATTTTCATTCCCATAGTGAAGCAGTGATCTGCAGTGTTGTTGTGAAATTGGCTGCATTTGCATGGACGTTGGCCATTGCAAGAGGTGACCCTCACTTCCAGCTGCTGAGCAGAACATCCAGGGTAACCCTTCTTCCTGTTCTGTGTTACTGCATCCCAAAACCCAGCCCTTTGGGAAGTGGTCATGTGGAATAAGATACATGAGATGAAAAAGATGTTGTGCTTGCTGTCATTCAGAGCAGTGCCTCTGGCCATTACCTCTTCTGATATGGAGGCTGGTAAATCCGTGCCTGCCAGTGATGGTTGGTTCTGCCATTCCTATCAGTGGTGACCCTGTGTTTGGGTGGGAATTCCAGAGCTGCATAAATGTGAGTGCTCTCCACGGCTCCTGACTCATATAACAGCTCCATCCCAGCTTGGGAAAAGGTTAAAGTAGAAGAATAATGTCATGGAAAAGGTAGGACTGGAAAAAAAATACGTAAAAACATCTTTGCTGTAAGGTCAAACATAATCTTCTGCAGGTGAAACTACAGTCCTTTATTACTCAGTGTGGAATTTTGTAATTTTTTCTTGGATTCTGTAATTTATTGTGTCTCACTAAACAACTTAAATCAGGAAAATGAATCCTTGAATATGTTAGTGTCTAAGTAATCACAAACATTGATTTATTTTCAGATGTTGCTATGAGGTGAATAGATAGTGTGACTCTCATCTCATGCTCTAGTGCTGAGAATTTCTACTCAAAAATGTTTATAGAATTTCTTTGTGCCCAGCAATGCCTTGACTCACTGTACCTGAGAGAACAACTGATCCTGAGACAGAGCTGTAATGACCAATCAGTCCGGTCATGAAGGGTGACAATTTGGGTCTGTTCCTCTCCCAGAAAAACAGCCATTACAGCCAATCTGTGCAAAGATCCACTGCAGTCTGCCCAGTGACAAGAGAGTTTATCAGAAGACCTGGTTTATCTGTGCATAGCACAAGTGCACAGGTAAGTCCATCCTTGGAAAAAGAAGGCTACCAAAATAAGTTCTAGGTTTGATGCATTGTTCTAACAAAATATCTGCTGAGTTGCCCCACTATTAGCACAGTTTCAGAAAGAAAAAAAGAGTTAAAATATTCTGTTTCAACCAAAAAATAGCTCAGTGACAAATACATCATAACATAAAACACAATGGTAAACTATTGTCCTTTAATGTTTGAATATGGACCTTTATTCAAAACAGAATTAATCTATTTTTTCCTGGGTACTAGATCATGTTATAACTTCTGTCATTAGAGCTCTGTATTTTGAATACAATTTTTTCTAGATCATTGCTAGCACCTGATACCTTTTTAATAACTACATATAAATACAGTGTGATCCCAGTGTCAATAGAAGTTAGAGTTTCTGCCTTTAAGAAAGGTGAAAAATTTCAAACTTTTTGATGCGCTTCTTGAAAGGTAGTCATCAGAGCTAGGCAGAGCATATAAGCAGTGACTTCATCAAAGCCAGAGCCACTTTTGAGCATAATTAAATAATTCCTTTTCACTTAAGACTTTAACAATCAGAAAAACTGTAAGAGAAACACACCTCTGAAATATGGTGGTGTAACGAACCTCATAGAGAAATGCGCTGGAGGACTTTTATGACCTGTGCTCCCTTCAGTCTCTTCCATACTAAGTGTATACAGAGTCTGGAGTCCTCTCTGTTTGTCTGGACCAGCATGGCTTCACAGGAGATGCATTCAGGAGGGACTAAAGGTGGCATGCACTTCTTGTATAGCAGCCAAGGGAGATGGCAGTGGCCACCACCTTAAAGGTGAGTTTGCTGGAATAGAAAAACAGGTAGCCAGAATGAAAGCAAGCAAAGGAGTGTCACTGCCTCAAAAGTTAGTGTACTTAGTGGGAGGGGAAGGAAAACAGGACAGGTTTTGATGTACAGTAACTTCTCAGTAAAATTATTTCCCAGTAAAACTGAATTAAGTTGTGCTGTTTTGAAAATGTGCCCAAGATAGTAATTGAAATTTCCCATCTTGTAGTCAAGGACACAATATTTGCAGTGGAACAGGTTGCATGCTGGAGTTGTGCAGCATGAGCATTACAAGGCACTTTTATATTTATATTATTTATTTATTTATTTATTTATATTGTTTTATATCATTATCTGCAAGGCAGAAGTGAGAAAAACATTGTTCATTTAGGCTTTTTGGTTCTTGGCTTTTAGTTCCAAAGCATTGAATCAGGAGGATGACACTTGTTAATGATGAAATGTTGTTACATATGTTCAGTTAGCAACCTGGTAAGGTGAAGCATGAAATCTTTCTCCTTATTTATTCGTATTAATACATAAAACCATCCAGACACGCTGTGCCTGAGGAAGGAGGCAGAGTCTGCTCCAAGGGGTTTTCAGTGCTGAGACCTTTTCCTTCAATAGTCCATGTTTATTCATCAAATGGGGAAATGCTCCCTATGTCAGAGGTACTAGTCATCAGTACATGCAGTGTTTGTACAGTCAGACCGTCAGAGATTTCAGGGGGAGCTGCTTTCTTTACATTGGCTCTGTCAGATCAATGTTAACTTCCTTCAAATTCAAATTTAATTATTTGAATTCAAACTATAGTTTGATCTCTAATAATATGTTGATCTCTGCCTCATTTGGATTTATGTTCTATTTTTCTCTTCTGTGTATCAGCCCAGCCATGACAGGACTCACAAACTGTAGAATACAATCCAAAGAATTGCTGGTAATTTCTTCAGGGAAGGTACAGACATCCAAACATCCTCCTGTGCAGAGATCCACCAGCTAGCTCTGAATAGCTCTCACTGCAGGTCCAGTGTCTCTGGAAGGCCCCTGCTCTGCCCAGCCCAATGAGGCTGTCCTGGACAGCTGGGAGATTTGCTCAGTACTGTCCCAGTCCCGTGTCAGTGCTCCTGCACTGTGTCTCACTGTGCTATGCAGACCTACTCCTGGTAATCCAGCTGTCAATGCTGATGCTGATTCAGGGACAAGGGATCAACTCCATATTGCATACTAAGCCCAGAGGCTCATTTCTACATTTGTGGCTATGACTGACTTGCGTGAACCTGACTGAGTTACTCATGCTCTGCCTGGAGAAACTGGTCTGATTCTATCTGGGTTGAAATGTCCTTTCTTCTTCTTAAATTGATATTGTTTGCATGTTTCCAGGTTTGATGACTCTTGCAGCAGGTTCATTTATGCACTTCAGAGCAGCTGATGAATCAAAATTTCTTGAGAAAACTCTTCACTTGAGGTTGAATGAAAAATTCTGTCTGACTTAAAACAAGATATTTTTCCTTTATTTTTATAGGATTCGAAGCATTCTTTTTTCCTTTTTATTGCAATTTAACTGTATTCTATTACAGTATCGCTTCTTTCTATAATTGGTTCTTTTTGTAAGCTTCACCCTGTCCCCTAAAAACAATTCACTGAAATGGAATTGTTTTTCTGCATTGCTGTAATTTTGTAATACTGTACACAAGTCACTTTCGTCACTTAGTTCCTCTTTATGCTAAACAAGGGTAATAATGCACAGCTGAAGAATCTGATGAGCCTTAATTCATTGACAGCTGCAGCATGTTTCAGAATTATGTCATATTCCCAGGAATATTCTCAGTTGCATAGATCTGCGGGGGGATGTTCAGAGTTAACACTAAAAGACACTAAAGAAGAGCATAATTTTGTGTTGACAAAAAAAGGCTAAGTGCATGGCACTCCCTGCCGATGCTTTAATTTCAAAAATCTTTGTCTGGAGACCTTTCTACTTCTAAATTTCTGAATGATCTCTAGGATTTTAGCTGACTGACTTCTATTTGACTTTAAAGGGAGATCTGCATTTTAAAACACCATGCAACATTTTGAAAAGTTCCTCATGATGTCCACACTAGCATCGCATTAAATCTGTCCTTGGCAATGGCAAATGATGTTATTAATATTCAGTTGTAGCAAGATGGATTCAAACAGAGGGAGGGTAGGGGGTGTTCTTTGGCATGGTTCTTGGTTGTTAAGAAGGTAATAAACCTTCCTTGTCTCTGATTTTATAATGGACAATAACCATTAACTGATCAACAGAAGAAATGTCAGGTGTGGAATCAATGCTGATAGAAAAATATTTCATCTGTTTACATTTACGAAGGATCACTGATAAAACCTTTGATCCCATTAAGGATATAAACTCTTCACATATAGTCGATGACAAGTCTGATGAGCTAGCTGAGCTCCACCAGCCTCACTGTGCTTAGTGAATGTTCAGCTAAAAAGGGATCAAATTGACTCATGAATTTCAAGATTCCTAGGAAATTACCATTGTGAGGTGACCCAGTTTTTTGATTAGTGTCATGAAAAGACAGGTCTCACTGAGAAATAAACGTAATAATGTCAACCATGCGCTTAAGTTCTTCTCTCCGTTATACACATTCGCTTTCAAATTGTTTTGTCATTTTAGCATAAACTGTACCACTTGCTTTCATCTGAGAAACACAAGCTTAGCATAGTTCTGTGCAGAAATCAAAGATGAGCATGGGAAAAAGGCCCCTCTTTGCCTATTGAATCATTGATCAGACAAGCACAGTAGATATTTGCATGGATTCTTACTAGTTAGGTCTCAGTAGCTGCCTTAGATAATTGTTGGAAGGGAAAGAGGTAAAGAGCAGCAGATGTAGATATTTCATCCATCTGTTTTCCCCAGTAATGACAGACTTTCTTGTGGGTTGCTCCCTCACTTCTGTCCTTCTTCAAGCACAGAGGCATCACCAATTGATAATGGTGTTGATAATGTTATCCCTTTGGAAACATCTAGCTTAAACCAGGAACAAGAATTAATGAAATTAACTACCTTCCCTTGTTAGCAAATGTTGAGGGGAAGTTGTCTGACTGGGCCAGGAGGATACTGAGAAAGAAAGGGAAAAGAAAAGTAAAGGTTCAGAAATGCCATCAAGTCTGATTTGCAGTGGGTCTGATTTCACACTGTATTATTCTCTCCTCAAAAAGCCATTTGATTGAATTGGAAAATATATGTGAAAATACTATGAACTCGTCAAGTTCCAGGAAGTCTTCACAATGACCAGGCTATGGTAAGTCACTGGCTGTTAGTTGAAACCATAGCATTCCAGTCTTCCTGTCACTGAGGGCTTATCAGTCCAATTCAGTTTTTGGGATGTAGTCATCCCTACCTCTGTTTCTTGCTCCATGTCTGTGACATTTTCCATCCTCTCTTTCAGTGTTTTCAGCTCATGCAGTTCTCTGCTCCTGCTTGCCTGTACAGGTGCAGAGAACTTTCCCTGCAGCAGAGGCCCCTTTCACAACTAGAGCACGTGAGGATAACTGCCTCTACAAGGAGAACATTAATTCTTTTCCCTCCTCACGAAGCATCATGTCTGCTCCCTTCAGGACCCATGAGAGCTCAGTGGAGAAGAGCTGTTGAGTATGGCCAGATAAAGCAAAGGAGATTTGCCTTAGTAAGACTGAGGTGAGAAATTCATCCTTGGCTTACGGGTTTATGACCCTCACAAATAGCTTTAGTACAAAAGCAGAAGTAACACAATTTTGTGTTTTTCTGTAAAGAAGACAGAAAATCAGATGAGTTTAAAAGAGAGGAATAAAATCTCTTTAGGTTGGGTAAGTGATAACAAAGGAGGGAACATAATAATGTACAATCACAGCTCTTCCTCAGTGTGGCAGCAGCATCTGTTAAAAAATGCAGGACACTTGAAACTGGCAGGGAACTTGGGAAGTCTGGTTTAGCTGCAGAATTGGGCTGTATCATAGAGTGAAGGGCTTCAGTCAGTTGCAATAGGGTTTCCTATTAAATGCTGAAGTACCAGTGGCTGTGGACTCTGCTTTCTTCACCTTCTCTCTTTCTTCTGTTGTTTCTCCAGTGCTTCCCGGTTATGTTAAAAACTAATGCTTGGTCCTCTGAGATACCTGTTGTCTTTGATTGCTGTTACAAGCCACCTTGTGATGGGCTGTAGTAGAAAAAGCAGTTGCCACTGGAGGTGAACACAAGGTGAGATAAAAACTGAACAAAAATATAGCATTGTTCTTTTTAAAGAAAATTCAAGTCCAAGGTGTGAACAGCATAACCTTCAAATAATAAATGTGCAGACAAATCTTTCAGATGCACTATGAGACCTATTTTGGAAGACATAACTGCAAGCCTCCTGAGTTAGATGTAGAGATTGCATAGACATAGGCTGCCCCAGCAAAATGTCTTTTCATGACCAAGGCAGAGGATTTCATTAAGAGTGCTGTTATGTTTTCACTGCCTAGTTAATTTTGCTTTCTGAGGCTCTTCCAATGTCTCAGTTCACAGGAAAGCAGGCCAGAAAGAATTTTCATTTCTTCCCATGGCATGTACTTTTGGTGGGTATTTTCTCTTTATTTTACAGAAATTTAGAAGCTTGTTTCTGTCTAGTATTATTTGGGTGGCAGAGGTCAAGTTGGAAGGGAAAGCACTCTAGGGAAACAACATCCTCTTCATAATAACCATTAGGCAACAGGCTCAGCTATCACTGGTACACAGAATCTTGGCTGGTTAAACCGCCTACATTTCTCTCTGAAGTTAACAGTAGAATAGCCAAGTAGAAATCATTCCCCAGATGTTACAAGTGCTCTGAAATATGTTTGAAACTATCTAAATACTTTACACTTCTTATAAATTCATATCTTGATCCCAGAAGAGGATCCAGTGCGCTCAGCATGGACTAATAAACATTTAGAAAAGTTAAATTACTTAGAGATATTTAAGTATCATACAAATATGTGTAAAGCGTAGACACTCTCCAGCATAAAACCCAACCTGCAAAGATCTTTTTCTATTTAATTGCATTTTGGTTCATCCATTTAATAAAGAGGATTATTTTTTAACTTCTCCAGTTCCAAACAGAATTTCAGATTCTGTTACAACAGACTGGAGAAAGAGTAATCTTAAACTAAGGGCATTTAGTCACCTGCAGTGGGAGAGGTTAAGAAGGAAAATAGATTTACTGCCTTTCACATCAGTTTGTAGGCAATTTGTGTTTGAATTCCTCTTGAATCAATTTATGAGTAATATTAGTTGTCTGAAATGATGTAAAATTATATTGAAATTCAGCCTTGTTTTGCAGCACAGAGAAATTCTCTCTCTTCATCCTTGTTACTCTTTAAGTCATCTGTTTTCCCTTCATTTATTCTTTCATGATGTGCTCTGCTTGCTGACGAGTGAAATGCGAGCAGGAAGTGGGAAGGAGCCGGCTTTGTCTCTACTGCCAGTGTGCTTCATACATTTGTGAAGAAGCAGACCTGCATCATAAAACCAACCGAAAGCCACGGAGTTACCTCTCTAAAAAATGTAATGGACTGTACTGAAAGCCTAACTTTGACTGATGTGAGGTTTGGGACTTCATCCAGGTAAGAATTCATGCAGCAATGAGCACAGATAAGGCAGCTGACCCAGAGTAGGGCCAAACTGTTTACCAGCAGATGTGTTTTTGAAAATCTTCCTTAACTGGTCATGGCAGCGGAAAATACCCTGCTGTTAAACGCATCTGCAATCCACTGCGCTCCCAATCCACCTACAAAAATTCTGACCTTTAAAGAAATGATGGAGAAGCTGGTGATTTTTTCCATGGCATTGAAGCTCAGTCTATTTTAGGCTCCAAGGCAATTGCAGCCCTTTTTGCTCCCTATTTCACATCACTTTTAAGTCTTGTTCTGGCCACTATGAACCCTTCAGCACTTCTCCCTGTGCAATCACTCGAGTCAAGATCTGTGATTTGTGATTTGCAGATGACATGTACATTTCTTGGCTGATGGCTGTTAAAGCAGTTTGCAAACCCAAGGCAATAAAGTGCAGGGATGCAGTTGAAGCTTTCTATTGCCACACTGAATTGCCATTCTCATGCAAATGAATAAGTTTCTCTAGAACTGAAAATAATCTGTTGTAAATTTCTACATTAATTTTTTAAGTAAATAATTTTGCCCATTATCATTATATATCTTCTCTAAATGGGAATATCATATTTAACTAGTCTGTATATCAAAAGCGGTGATGCAGGTTGCTGTATAGGAAAAAGAAAAAAACAATCAATTTCTGCATTCACCAAATCTAGGTTCTTTAATCCCTTCAATATGGGAATCTACTTATTACTGAGCTATATAACACAGTAACAATTCCTAAAGTGTTAACATAATTATTTATACATTTCTGATCATCTTTCATTTAAATATTTATAAAATACATACTGGGAAGTATGTACCTTTTAGAAAACTCGGTTTCTATGTAATTTTCTTAAAATATTCACTTCTTTTAAAAGATACTTTAAAAAAACTTGCTGGATTTTGTTTTAAGTGACACTATAAATTTACAAACAAAATGTAATCTTAAACAGAAAATAGTATCATTACCATCAGAAGGATTACTGTGGTTTGTTGTTCAGAGAGCAGGAAACACAAGATGATTTTTCCCATACTCAGTCTCAGCTTGCAAAAAACCAAATATATTGAAGTGCCTTGGTCTTAACGTGCATCCTGAAGTCTACATATTGTGTAAATTCCTAATCCTGTCAAAATGTAAGTCTGAAGATTAGCAGAATGTATAATAAATGATTCCATGTCATTACACATAAAAATAGTATTGCTAAATCAAGTGTGGCCCTTTATAAATGTAAAAAATCCCAACTTAAGCAGATTTGTGCTATATAATTCTACAGCTCTGAGCAGAAAAAAAGCAAGATTGACTAAAATAGATTCCCCATGTCTCTGATACAAAGCAGTTTGCCTCCACACACATGCAAAAAGACATTGGAATAGATTTCTTTAGCAAATAACTTAATATTTATTGAGATTTCTTGTACATTTAATTATTAATGCCAGCAGTGTTACAGTATTTTTGAGAGGTTGCTATTACTGACCCTATACTTGTTGGGTTTTTTTCCCCCTCATATTATTTCCTCTGCAAGCATGAAGGCATAGCACTTACCAATTATTTTGTGTGACAGAGTCAAAAAGACTTCAGTCACCAGGTCTTTTATTTGGCAGCATTTCAGGGCTTGACTGACTGTCATCCCACAAAATATTGTTTAGTTTAATAATGTTATAGTTAGTTCATTTGGTACATTAATGATAAACATTTATAGAAGAACCATTTCTCAATGTAGTAAAATGAATCTTGTAGAAATGTTCAGTGAAGCCAGAAGAAAATGGAAACCACATATACAGTACGAATAACCTAGACACAGTAGTACTACCATTACAAAGTGTGGTGATTTTGACTGTTAGGGTATACTATTACAGANGTTATAGTTATAGTTATAGTTATTTCCCTTTAATGAAATAAAATAATTAGAGTAACATAGAAAAGGTTAATTAAAAAACCTGCTCTGTTGTATATATTATAATATATGGTATATATAATGTAATATATAATATACAATACATAATAGATAATAAATATATATGATATAACATATAATATACAACACATAATAGATAATAAATATATAGTATACAGTATATATCAGGTCTCATATATCAGATGAACACTGTTAGGAATAATACATGAACAGATGCCTTTTATGGAGTTGTGGCACCTTTTCATGGGAGAATAAGTCGGTAGTGATCTTGTTGGTGGAGAAATTGGTTATAGACGATCTTTTTCCCCCCACACCTTTTAAAAACCCAGCCAACCAGAGATCTCAGAATGACTGAAGTCAGTAGACAGCTGCAAGATGCAGTGCTACTAATCTTAGTAGTAAAATTCTCACTAACTTCAATAGAGACAAATTTCTCCCCAACATTTTCAAAGGTGCCTGGAGGGTGTGCATCACCAACATAAGGAATTTTAAGGAGGTATTTCACACTGATTGAAAATCATATTTTTCAGACATGGCTTATCCAGACACTGAGATGTAAAAATAGTGCTTATAACAAGCATTAAAATAGGGCATCTCCCGTTCCTTAACGATGAAAATAGCTCTCATCCACATCTTGTGATCAACTGCCACATTGTGCCAGTTTTGCACATTCTTGAGAGTACTGATCCAGATTCTGAAGGTCTAACGTGCAGCAAGCCTCCAGTCATTGAGGACAGCAGGAGCTCTGCTGGAGTCAAGCCTGCAGGACTAGACATAGAACCTACTCTTAGGCTCATTATTTCTTTCACTTGAAGAGCTAAAAATGACCAAAAGAATTAACTATCATTTACAAAAGGAAATTAAATGTCCTGGTAATCTAAGTCTTGGACTAAATTGGGAGCATATCTGGCACAGACTGTCTTGAACAGGTACTATTAACACATTAATTGGGCAGGACTGTGTGGATCTGACACATAAAGGCACTGGGAGAGGAAGTACTGAAGACTGAATTTAAAAGCACAATGCTGTAATCTCCGTAATTATTTTTCTTCTTTTTAAGTTCACTAGGAGTAAACCTGAGAGAGTCAGGGGTCTCCCTTTGTGCATGCCAAGGAGCTTCTTCCTAATGCTAGTTGTTTGGGGAAGGAAATCATTTGCCTTTCATCTGCTGTCTGGGAACAGAAGCACCAACCAGCCCAATTACCTCCCTCACACACACCTCTCCAAAGATCCCCAGACCCTCCATGCACAGGACAGTATGACTCCAGCAATTCCATGGACAATCCCTAACTTGTAGAGATCGATTTTCAGCCCTTCTTCCACACTGCTGCTGGACCAGAGAGGCAGTGAATGTTCAACACTGTCTGCTGCAGTGCAGAGGGAGCCAAAGAGCAGGGTGTAGGACTGGGATGGCAGGTGCAGGTAACACAACACAACTTCATAATTTGTTACTCCCCAGAATTCCTCGTGTTTCAGGTTGGAGTGTGGCTGTGGGAACTGTATGGTGTTTATGAGCAGGTGTCCAGCAAGAAAAGAAAGACACCTGTATCAACCTATACTCTGGGTCAGCTTCAGATAGTTCATCCTTTTGGTACCTTCAGTGAACAATTTTGGGGCGGCTTAAAAGGCCTTATGAGAGGGATCCAGATCTTAAAGTAAATATAGATCACCTCTGCTTTACCAGGGAAATAGGAAGGCGAATCCCCAGTGTCCCTGTTTCTGTTCCTTTAAGGAAGTCAGCCTCTTTGGAAAAGGGTCCAATGGAGAACTAAGGTATATGGTAAATCAGGGCACGTTTTTTCACCCTTACTGTTTCTTCAGAAAATAGCAGCCAAATCAAGATCTTATATGGGGGGAAAAATGTGAATGAGTATTCAATTTGGGTAAGGGTAATAATAAAATATTTTTGTTCCAGTATTATTGGAACTAAAAATTCCAGTGTTGGAAAGCTTTTTTTAAAACAAATTTTCAAGCACAGGCTTTAAAACTAAACTTAAAAAACCAAAAACAAATATAAACAAAAGCAAATACTTGAACCATATCAGAAATAACTGTTCTACATAACCCAAACAGAAAATTTCTTGGTCTGGATAAAATTTCTTGTCCATTGCTTCAGTATTATAGGAAGCTTTTTTCAGAATAGAAACCAGACAATCTCTAAATACCACTGACTGTTCAAAACAAGTCCTTACATGCCACTTAGAGTAGGACCAGTGTCCTTGACCCTGTACTTACCAGCATAGAATTCAGGGCTTTAATATGAGAATGTATGTATATAATAAGAAAAGAAACCAGTTAGATTATTAAAAGATGTCAAATCATTTGGCTTTAATCAATCTGAGTGTCCTCATTAATGATCATTGAAGCTGACAAATATATTCCCTCTTTGGGTAAATTTTGGATATGAGTATATATTTTTCTTTTGTTTTACGAAGTGCTGGCATGTCATAGTCCCTCGGATGAGCAGAGTGTAATAAGCAGCAGACACTGGGAAAAGACTTCCTATCTGTTAGAAAAAGGTGACAGTTTTCAAATAGATGATACATGATTTAGGTTTGTTGGTGAGTTATGTACACTGTGTTTCACATTAAATCTATCATTGAATACCGATTTATCATGGTAACAAGAGATCATCACTTAATAGAGCTGCTAATATTCCCTCTCAGGATATATAGTGGTAAATATACATTAAAAAATCCTCAGTGCAATTTTAACTGTATTGTATTCATTACAATATTCATTAAATAAGGAAATGAATAGCAATCAGAGAAAGCGTGATAGATGAAGAAGGAGCTGTAGCACAGAACAATGATCTGGGGAATATCTCTGATATGGTGATTGTTGTCTTCCAGCATGCTCTTTAGTGTTGCCTTTACCCCAGAAAAGCTTTCAGATCCCAGCTGCCTCTATATTGATGAGTATGGGGAACAGAACAAACCCTAGCTGTGAATGTTCGATCAGTCTTTATATAGGTAAAATTGCCGCTCTCCAGCTGATTTATGTAATGATTTTAGTTTGTGCCAGGAAAGCTGTAACAGAAATCCACTTCTTTGCAACTAATTGTTTAAATCAAATACACATCCTTGTTGCACAGAATGCTTATGCCTAAATTTTGTAGGAGACAAGACTATAGTCTTGAATAAATGATGGAGAAACTGGTTGAAGTTTACTTTTTGCTATCCAGGGGCCAGAGTTGCTTCTTGCCTTCTTCAAATGTAGTCTATTTAATCTCCTGTAGTGTAGGAAATTATGTTCAAAATCTCTGTGATCCTCTCTCCCTACTAAGTTATGCAAGTAGTGACAAGTATACACTGTAAGTCTTGAGATTTTATCTTTAATGCGTGGCTACGGACTGTTGATCAAGAGAGCCTGGTAGAAAAACATTATTTTCAGGTGTGAAAAACTGTCACCTTTATCAAATAATCTCTCTTGCATCTCTCCCAAGGCATTGTACCCTATTTAAACTTGGGAAGTTAAGTTTGTAGCATTCATTATGACTGAAAATTTAGTCCCCACAAGCATGATGTTCCCTTTATTAAGTATTACTGTTAAACAAAATTATTTGGTTGGCCTTTTGAAAGGTTCACAAGATATTTATTTCTTTGTCTTGTCTCTTAATTGCATCTGCTTTTTAAGATTCTGATATCCAAGCTAATGTTGCTGCTATATGCCTTGTTTGCCACATATTATCTGATTTATCTATGCATACGTTACAATTTACAGCCCTGCCTGATGTGTATAATTGAAATGCTTATGGGTAATGTAAATCTCTTTTGACAGGGCTATGTCTTGAATCTTTGGTTGGTAGATTTTCTTGAAACTCAAAACAAATCAGAAATAAATTCTGGCAGATAGCCTGGCAGTTTTACTGTAGTTAGAAAAATACATTCTGTAAGAATCTTCACTTGTGCCATTATATGAATTATTAGATAGAATAACAAGAAATTTCAGTATCCATAGCAAGAATTATTCCTGTATCCAGATACCCCTACTAAAAATGTCTCCCTCACCCACTAGTCCTCTCCCAATCTGATACATTTTACTTAATACCTTCAGCTCCCGTTCATCACTACCCCTTGACAAATAATTAGTCTCTAACCCTCAGAATAACTGTTATTTTGCTAGTAGTTTGCAATATCCACTGTCATGACTTGTAAAGCTCTGGGCAAAGCTTTGTAAAGTTCTGGGTGTTCATCTAACCATGTTTCGTGCAAGCAGTGGGTCCAGAGCCCTGAAAGAGTCCTTCAGTTAAACTTTGAGGAAGCTCCTCATCCAATGCCCAGTGCAGGACTCTTGATGCACATAGTATATGTGTGTAATATGGAATGCTTTCCTGCTGCCCATTGCCACAGCGTGGACAGCACTTCAGGAGCTTTGGAAAGTGCCCAGATTTTTATTGGAGGAAGGCAGGTTCCTGTGCATCCATGCAACCTTGCTAACCAGCAAAACATAAAGAAATTTGTCTCAGCATCTGTTCAAAATGGGATAACTGAGTGTATGTTCAGAAATGTTGCCCCATCCTCTTGCTGGGGTGAGTTAGCTTTGTGTTGCCTCTCACTGTTGGCTGCAGCTACAGGGCCCAGTGTAGTCCCAAATCAGACAGACATTTGTTACTTGTGCAAGATCACTTGCTTGGTCTGAAAATCTTCCCAAAACACCGTGTTCATTGTGCTAATTGTGTTGTTCTCTCCAACCAGCCAGGAAATAAGCTGGGCAGCAGTCCAAGCAGGCATCATGACTCTGCTTTTGGGCGATAGCTTCTACATTTAGAAGGCAGTTAGTTAATCATTATTCATTTTCTCTCTGTATGTAGGTCCTTTTCAAGACTGAGCTATTAAGGCTCACATGTTCAGAGGCCCTGACATCAGTAAGAGCTGCACTTCTGGGGATCAAGCCACAGATTCTTTACAACAGACTACTCAAAATTAAAAAACCCAAACCTGTAGGATGTGAGAATCAGATCTTTCTATGGAAAAAGAGAAGGCCTCTAACATTGACTCCTCCACTCCATTGGCCACAAAGCCTATTCTGGATAGGGAAATGGAGATGTTGCTGAGTTCTTTTAATAGAAGTGGGAGCATCAAAAGGCACCTTTTTTTTTTTTGAAGATTATCAAGTGCTTAAGGGAGAAGCAGACAGTCAGCAACATCAAAACCTGATGTGATTCTCCTGAAAGGCACTCTGATGTACTGGAAATGCCACATCTCCACTCCTGGGACCCAGTGTAATTATCTGGGGAAAACAGAGTGATTTCCTAGCTATTGACTTCCCATAGGTCTAGGTCAAAGTGGCCTGATGGTTTTCAGCAAAAGGCTCCCAGTAGTCTTTAAAAACTGGCAAATTATAGAGCTGTTTCTTGTGGCTTGTGAGCCCAGAGAATGTAGGACATCAGCTGCCATGGAAGGAAGGTGATGTTTCAGGGAGTGGAAACAGACTCTCCTTTGCTTGCAGGACTTCTCTGCTGAGCCATGACAGCTATGGCAAAACCATTTACTGCCATCAAGAGGCAGCTATGAGAGAAGAATATGATATATGTTTTTTCTCATCCAGAAAACATCCAGTGTTTCCCAATGACCAATTTATTATTTTCATCCTGTCCAGCAATATGGAAGGGCTCATCAGGGATCTGCCTTTCTGTGCTCTGAATAACTTAAATCAGGCTGCAACCTGTGAAATAATTGAGCTGACCAGAATTTACAGCTCTAGGTGGAGTTTCTTCGTTCTGTTGGGTTTGCGAGTCATGACAATAAGAGCACGATGCAAAATGTATGTGCTCATTTCTTTATAATTTTTCATTTTCACGCTCTTTTATGGCTCTGATCAGCTCTAGCATGGTCCAGCTCTCTTAGGCAAGAGTTTCTACAATGATTAGGTATCATCTTTAAAAATTAGAGCAACAGACAGATCCAATGAGCTATGCTCTTTCATTTTTTACTCTGATCTTCACATAGTAAGTCCCGCATGACTTTCAGAGAGGTCTGTCTTGTTTAATGTGGACTTTGTTGGGTTGTAATTTATTTTACTTAATTATTTATGGCTACATTATGTATATTAGCTGCACTTGTCTAAATAACAAGGGTTGCAATGGAAGACTGCCTGTTCAGCTGATTAATTCCTGTTACTTTCTGCATTTCTTAAGGTGATTTTGTGATGAGTTTAGATTGCTGTGTATTATTCCCGGGCTTGCGTCTAGCAAGAACACTCTGAGACAACCCAGAAATAGAATAGGCACCAGCAGAACCTAAATGGACACATAAGATTGGATCTGTTTTGCACTTAAAGATTATTTCAGAAGGATAGGGAAATGTTTGAGAACTGAATGAATAAAAGATCACTCCAAGCTAATTTTTTTTTAGTTAAGAGTGCATTTAAATCAAGAGCTCATTTTATTTCTTACATTTTTGAGACTTTTTCTTTCTTTTTTTTTTTTTTTAATTCTTTATTTCATTCATGAAAAGAAGAGAATATACAAAATAATAAATGGACACTTACCCAGAAAAAAGAAAGATTGAAATATTGGTTTCTGGTCTGACACATTCTTTTGTCTCCTTTTTACTGCTTGCTAACAGCTTGCAGCCATGGCAGACAGCTAGCAGACCAAGTACAGATTAACCATTTTAATATTTATTGATAGCAAAATACCCTGAGCACACTTTTAATATGGGTTCCTTGGACATAAGGGCATCAATGGCTCTATAAAATGTAAATAGATTCTTAATTACCTCAAGTGCCCCTTCTGCCCAAGTGGCTCTTTCACATGAAATACGTCTCACTGGTAATGAGCACAAATATTGCTAATGGACTGTCAAGGGCATATTGTGTAATCTTTTTTTTCTTGGGTGCCACACTGGCAATGTGTGGGGTTTGCTGCTTCTTCAGTTCAGGGAAGTTCTCAGGTTGTTTTTTTCCCACAGCAGGAGAGCTCTTCCTAAATGAAGACTGCCACAGTCTGACTCTAGCTGTCCCTGTATTTCTTATAATCTGTTTTGGGTTCTCAATAAGAAAGAGGCAAAGAGCAAGTCAGTAAGAGGAGACAAAAATGTGCTATGGTTTTCAGGGTTTCGGGTTTTTTTTTCCCAAAGGAAATATTTCCCCAGAAATTCCTTTCTTTTTCCTGCTCCCCATTTCTGTCTCAGGAACAAGATCTACTCCTTGTTTTTAGCCTATCTTAAAAGTGTCATATCACAGTTCTCCATGGTCAGAGTTCATTCATTCAGTTCTCACACTTTGAGATGTATGTTACATTTTGAAAACTTGTAGTAGGAGAACTCAAAATCTGAGGGAGGAAATTGCTGGATTTGGCCTATGATGGGGATATCACCATGAAAGGAGCTGTAAGGAGAGAGGAATGGAATTTCAAATTGTTTTTCAAAATAATGGGAGTCACCTTAGAGGCTGTAGAGTGAAAGATGTATAATTTAATGGGCAGAGAAAAGGACCATCATGCCTATTTTGAGAGCTGGGTTTCGG
This sequence comes from Bombycilla garrulus, assembly GCA_013400315.1. Taxonomy (NCBI): domain Eukaryota; kingdom Metazoa; phylum Chordata; class Aves; order Passeriformes; family Bombycillidae; genus Bombycilla; species Bombycilla garrulus. Next base: position 316,868 of record VXBU01016441.1, on the reverse strand, counting down.
GTGAAACTGGTAAAAAGAAATTGTCTACCCTACACTGCTGCACATTGACTTAGAGACTGTCTGCTGACATTTGAGAGTTGTGCATGGCTTTCTTGAAAACTTGTGTGAGGGCAGATGCTAAACAGCTCTGAAACCTGCTGCTTCTTGAGAGACAGATTCTGGCTCGACTCTGCTGCATTGCTGCCTGCAAAAATAAGCCATATGATTCTAAGTCTTGTTGCCTTAGACTAAAGAAAGAATGGATAATTGTAGGCTTGGAATGGGAAAGATGCATCTGACTGAGCAGTAATGTCTCTGGGACAGCCTCCAGCTGGAGTACCAAGGTAAGCGCAGTTACCATACTTAAGGTGCATCTTCAGTTCTTTGAGAGGGATTGTATGATGACTACAATGCAGTTCACTCACCCAGAAAGGTCTTTGTAGCCTTCTGTTTATTCATAAAGCAGGCATAGTTACTCCCAGTAGCTGTGGGAAGATGCAGTCATTAGCTGTGAAAACCGCGACTGGTGCAACCACAAGCAGGATGGAAATGTCGATGGGTAAGTGAAAACTGTGCATGCTTCTGCCAAGGGTCAGAGAGAAACTGAAAATGTGAAGGTGTCTGGGCCTTGTTCACTGCTTCTGACACACCTTAATGTCCTCTGTACACTATGTGCTTTATCAGAAGGATGCAGCCTTTAATAAAACAGTTTTTCCATTTTCATTCTTTGCTCAAAAATCAAATAGCTGTGTGGGAAGTGGGCAAAGAGGGGTAAATTAATATGTCACAGTGATTTGGTCAAGACTTTCTAAGCAGTTCTTCTGATGCTTTCTCTCATCCTCAAGTGGATTATCATGGGAGAAATTGCTTTATTTTATCAGTCTTACAATGACCCTTTTAATAGTGAGGATTATGTCACTCTGCAGATTATGTTAGCCTAGACAGTGGCCTTGGGCTCCCTTGTTGTGGTCTCTTTTGTCTGTGGCAGAGATGCTGTGGTTTGTAGCTGTGCAGAGGTTCTCCTGGGGTTTCTTGGATGTGACCAGGTCATGCTGCTGCAGCCATGGCACTGAATGTCCATAGATGATTGTGAACGTAGAAAAAACTGAAGGCAAAGAAGATGTGAGAAAGGAAAACCAGAAAAAAACTGGGGCAGAAAGGCAACTGATCTAGAGAACTTGCTGAGCTCCTTTGGAGGAGACTGCATCCACTGGTAGGGAACATGAAGTATTTCAGAGAGGAAGTAGATTTAATATTTTTGTTCCTGTGTTATAATAAGATATGTATCTCATTTAATCTTCCCTCTTCTTCCCCTCTCTGAAGATATATAAACTTGGCAGTAGGAAGTTCATCATGCTTCACAAAATTAGCACATCTGTAATTTATATGCCTTTTAACTTCTAGTTACATTTCATAATAGAAGAGCTGAGGTTCCCAGAAAATCATTTATGGTACCAGAAAGCTGTGGGAGAAGATTGCTTACTTCCTAATTCAGTGTGACCCAAAGAAGTGAGAGAAATAACTCTGGGCTAAGTTGTTTCCTCTGGAGTGTTTTATACTGGAGTGGCCCACAGCAATAAGTGCTTAAGTGGCATAAGGGAATAGAGGAAGACTATATAACCAGGGATGATATCTTTTCTAATAGCATTTTTAAGAATTAAAGAATATGACTTAGAAAATAGGATAACTGAAGCACAATGAGCTAGAAAAGGAGCTTTTTCATTAGGGGACAGACTAATGAAAGACTAAAGTTCTCAGTCATGAGTTTTACTTAGGAATTACTTTTTCTCAAATCAGCCTCTTCTGTGCTTCCCATAAGCTCAGAAATAGTCTCTTTGTAATGTTTGATGTGGATATATATAGTACTCTGAGTTTTGGGGTTTTTTTGGGGGGTTTTTTTGAATAAGACAGTATAGCATCTAATGAACATCTAGCAAAACCATATGGGGCAATTATCTCCCCTTGGATTATGAATCTTGACAAAGCATAAAGCAATTCTCCAAGGCTCTGTGTATGTGGTAGTATCATGCAAAATATCTGAAGGAACATTGGTGTTGTTACACAAATTCATTTTCCTAAACATAGAGAAATTTCTATAACAATTTTGGAAATGTGCATTAACACATAGAATCATTGTTGTAGGAACACTTGATCTGTTGATTTTACTTCCATGGTGGACTCTTTACAGTCTGTATCATTTCCACTCCACTTCACTGATGGTGGAAAAGCTTTTTTCATGGTTTATTTAGCAGAAAGTCATTTTGATTAGCAAGATGAGTAATACTTTACAGCTGTTTGCAATTACTGCATCTGTTCTATCAGTGGATTCAAATATTGGAGGCTATATTGACAGAAACGCGAAATGCGATAGAAATGCGTACAAGAGGGAACACGTGGACACACATGCACACTTCATGGGTCTAGTCATGTAAAGAGAAATCAAACAGCATGTTAGTCTCAAATCTGTGCCACAAACTCAGAGCTGGATTTAATACATTTGATAAGCAGAATTTCTTGCTTGCAGGTGTAGAGGTTTGGTAGAGGTTTTTATCTCAGAAAGGTTGATGTAAAAGCTGTGCACTAATTCTCCTCTGCTAAAATACAGAAAAAGTTTTGCTCTTCTCTCCAAAAGACTCCCTGGCTGGAGCCCACATAGATGGGAAATGCAGAGAGAGAACATTTGGAGACTATGTACAGTCTATAAACACAAAATAAGGGAAAGAAGTTTTTTAATGCTCCTGATTTTAGTCTTCCAAATACGCAGCTCTCTTCTGAGTTCTCTCTCCTAAGGAAGAGCTTGGTTTGTTTCAAAACTTCTGGTAAATTCTTGTCTTACACTTTCCCAAGTAAATCACTTTGTCATTCCATATTCCATATTGGTGGAAATTTCACGCAAAAGAGAAGCAAGGAAATACTATGTAAGCTAGATGAAATAAAACCCCTGTCAAGGTCTACCACAGTGGGGTTGTGTCTTTCAATTACTTGGAAAGGGGAAATTTTTTTATGTCTGGGCCATGCTATGATTACAAATAAGCTCAGAAATTATTACAAATAAGCTCAGAAAAAATTTAATGGCAGACTGTTTTCTCACAGGCAGCATAACATTTCTTCTCTGCCTTTAATATTTATATTTCATTACATTCTACAGGTTACTTTTTAAAAGGTTACATTTAGGTCCAAGCCCCTTCAACAATCCTTTGTAAGCAAATTTCCAGAGCAGTATGGTCATAGCCAGAGGATCACGGTCAACAGCTCAGAGTCCCAATGGACACCAGTGACAAGTGGTGTCCTCAGGAGTCAGTACTGGGACCAGTGTTATTTAACATCTTCACTAATGACCTAGGCAGTGGGATCGAGTGTAGCCTCCAGGAATTCACACGTGACACCAAGCCGAGTGGTGCTGATGACACACCTGAAGGATGAGATGACATCCAGAAGGACTTGGACAAGCCTGAGAGATGGGTCCATGGGAATCTCATGTGGTTTAACCAGAGCAAGTGGGAAGCACTGCACCAGGCCCTGGTGACAGCACAGGGTGAGGGATGGACAGACAGAGCCCTGTGGAGAAGGACTCAAGTGTTCTGGTGGATGACAGGCTGCACATGACCCAGCAATGAGCACTGGCAGCCCAGAAACCACCCATGTCCTGGGCTGCATCCAGAGCTCAGTGGGCAGCAGGGGAGGTGGGGATTCTGCCCCTCTGCTCTGGTGAGAACCCACCTGGAGCACCACACACAGCTCTGGGGCCCTCAGCACAGAGAGGACACATCGACCTGTTAGAGTGAGTCCAGAGCAACTCTCCTACAGTGGAAGGCTGAGAGAATCGGGATTGTTCAGCCTGGAAAAGAGGTGGCTTTGGGGTGACCGATTCAGCCTTCCAGTACCTGAAGGAGGCCTGCAGGAAAGATGGAGAGGGACTTTTTGCAAGAGCATGTAGTGACAGGACCAGGAGGAATGGTTTTAAACTGATAGAGAGTAGGTTTAGATTAGATACTGAAGAGTCACCTGTGATTTCAGGAACACTGTCTCTGCCTGACTGGATTTGTTGGTTACTACTTTAAACAAAAATGAGGCATTGCTAGGTATTCTGAACTGGTGGGTTTTTACTGAGATATATAAGAGCCATATATGAGACAGAAGAGAACAAAGAATATGAAGTCTGCCACTGGTGGTCAGTGGAGACTTTGTCCTGGGTATGGCTGTTTTTGACCTGAGAGACGCTGGTCATAACGGAGCTCCCTCTCAAGTCAGCTGCCATCCCAAACTGCCTTCCTCTTTCTCCAGACTGCCAGCACACTCTCTCTCACCAAAAACTATTTGGGTGTATAAATGATAAATTTATTTCCTTTAGAGACCCTGGGGGAAAAAAAAGTTGGTTAAGAAAGTTTTGATTCCCCACTAAAATTGTGTTGGGATGGCTTTTCTGTGTTATTAGGCACATATGCTGTCTCCATCCTTGGATTTGGTAATATTATTTTTGTCTCGGTGTTGCCTTTAGGAAGATTGATGTTTACAGTGCTTTCTGTGAGTTTGCATTGTATTAGAGTCTTGACATTCATCAGTAAAATTTTTGTGATGTATTATCTTGTCCATTTGTTTAGGTTAGACAGAAATTGAACCAGGAAGATTTTGATGTCTCTCTCTATATAAGGCATCTTAATATCACCTTTCTTTCCCCCTTTGAAGACTACTGAAAGTAAGTACATTCTTACAGCAAGTATTAACACCAATCTGTGTAAGTGATCTTACTGAAATTTGTTCTTTCTCGTTTATGGAACTGTCTTTCTAGAATACTCTTCCCAAATCTGAAACAACAGCTAGAGCCTATAAAGGAATGAACCTGCATTGCTTACAAAGAGGAAAATGTTTGTGATTGGTTACTATAGTTCTCACAAATACTTTGTGAAATTATTAATGTGTCAGGACTTTGTGTCAGTGTCTCATTGCACATGGAAAAAAGATGGAGGAAACTTGCTCTCATCACAGAATGAGGCTCAAAGCAACCTGAAGGGATAAACTAAGCCACTGTACTTCCCCCAAACAGGATGAACTCTGCTTATGAGCCTTTATTATGCAAGTATAATTGATTGAGTATTTTGAAAGCCATATAAATGAATATAGACAAAAAAAACCTGATGATTCACATTTATCAAATTCTATAGAAATAATGTCTGGGAGAAGCACGCTTACTAATTTACAGAACTTAGAAGAAAGGACTAAAAATACACCATAATGTGGTAAACTATTTTGAGTCTCTGTCTGAAAATAAAAACCTCTTGCAGAGCAAGAGATCTCTATAGTGCAAAATTTAGATTTAGGTGGATTTACAGTCAATAGCTGCAAAATTTAGTTTCAGGTGCATTTACAGTCACAAACAGCCGTACCTATGCTGCACTGTTAAAGAGTCTTTTCCAGCTCAGCTTGATGGGCATGTTGATGCAAGTTTGACAAACAAAATACAATTCATTTTGCCAGTGATGGAGATTCTAACACCTGCTGGAAATAACTGATAATCGGGCAAAAGAGAGTTAAAGTATTGCTGCACAGTATTTCATTTGACTAAAACCAAAAGCTGTTTATAAACTCTGAGAACCATGTTTGAAGTACAATGAAAAAGCATTGTTTTAACAAATTTTACAGGAACTATAAAAATTGGGTTTTTTTACTCATGTCACACTATTTTCTGTCCTCCACAAAAAAAATCCCAGGGAAAATGACCAGATAATTAATTTGTTATTGCTGATACAGTTCACACACAGGATGGGGGACAGGCGGTGAGAAAAGATCTGCATATAGCTGAGAAGGCCATAATTGAGATGATCAGAAAACTCCCATGGATGCAAGTCTATGAACATATAGACAGAACACAGGGCAATACTTTTTCTTTCATGCTCCTCAATGTGTATTTTACATCTACTCCTACTCCTTCTTTCTTGCTGATTTGTGACAGCAGGGAGATCCAACTGCCCTTCTCCCCCTGTCTCATGTCACAGCTCTCCTTGCTTAGAAGCAAACCTCTTGTCGGAGCACCATCCAGCACTTTTTCCTGTGCAGCCTCCATCCAGCACTTAGCTGCCATTGCAGTGCCAGGGTCAAACACAAAGGAGGCCAGAGATTGTCCCTAAGAGGGTGCAGTTGTTCCCTGCTTCAGAGAGGAGATGGGATGTTAAAACTCTGAGCTCAGACTGGGTTCAGGCTGCCCTTAGAGTTCAGTAGGGTTGCCAGGGCTGTGCCACTAGAGCGGAGTGTATTAGAAGGACTCCTTGCGACATGTGTGGCCTGCTGAGCTGAGCTGATGTGCTTGGAGGGGTTCCACAGTTTGCTGACACCAAGACACCAAGATGTGTCACCAGTACAATTTCTACTGGTGATAACTACTAATGTTGCAAATACTCAGCAAACTGCCCCTGTACTTTTGGCTGCCCCAACAACTTCAGCTGCTTGGCCCAGCTGTGGAGAACAAGAGGGAGTGATCTCTATGTTTCCAGGCAATTGGCATTGCGGAGATTTGCAAACTTTCATTGGCCTTCAGCAGCAGCCAAAATGAGATGGGGACTGCCCCGGTGGCAGAGCAAAGGTGCAGCACAGGATCTTGTTCTTAAGCACAGCGGAGAATCCCTTAGTGTCACAAATTACTGAGTGAGCATAAATAGATTTAGGAAAGTCAAAATGCAAGGGGACCTAAGCTGCACTCAACACAACTCCTTTCCAAATTCAGCATTGCAGCTGGTGGCTGATTCTGTTCGGAAGTGGGCAGGAGGGGTCTCACACTTGTCCTATGTAGATGCAGGCATAGGGTGGGAACACACCTTATGCAAGACAAGATTTCCCCGCCCCACATTAAGAGGTAACATCTCATGTTTCATCCATATTTTCTCCCACTGCTTTCTGCTTTGATTTTTATTTTCTTTCCTGCTGCTTGCGTAGATCTGGATATCTGTGAAATAATATTCCAGCCAGTCTGGGGAGCTGTAAATGTTGGCTAATTAGTTCATAGGTTGTGCTCTAAGAATAACAAATCTTTATCAGTGTCAGGCAATGTGACTTTTACCATTTTAGGGATAGAGAATTCATATCTATCTGCTCTGCTAGACATTTTTTGTGCCATATTCAACAGCTACAGAAGCGCACATTTTCACTAGAATCATGATACTAGATTCTGTTTAAAATAGAAACACATCAGGAATCATCAGATTTTTTTGCATAAATATTAAATAGAATTTTCTTAAAAATAACCAAACCAGTGACATCTTAAGTGCTTAAAATGGAACATTTGATTTCCAAGTGCTGTGTTGATTAAAAAAAGAAAGGAGAAAACATTTTTACACTGAGAAGTGGATTGTGTGCCCTTTTCAACATTAATTTTCAATTTTAAATGCAAGGCAGATTTATATTTATTTATGAGTGGGGTTTGCCTGTATCATGCAACTTCTTTGTGCAGTTTAAAGATAATTATTATAGTTCAATATTTTTCACTCTGTCACACATTCATTTGTTACATTTTTTGGGATTTTTTTCCTTACCAATACGTAACCGAACATTTCTGAGCTGCACACCACAGGGGACATAAAATTTCACAAAGGGAAGAGATAGATGGAAAAAGTGGAGTTTTAACCTTTGCAAATGATAATGTTTGTCCATTTAATAACAATAATGAAAAAGACACCAAACTCAAAAATATTTTCAGAAAATTGATGTCCCAATGTTAGCTTGCAGGACCTATGGGCAGTGAAGAGCTATTCTGTGACCAGCAACAAAAGTAATGGCCCAAGAATCAAGCTGCCACTTGATAGCTGCATACAAAGGGCCGCTGCAAGGCTTAGGTTTCTTTGACTTGCTTCTTTACAATTAAAGAAATAATTTTTTAATGGTAAAAGACTACAAACTCAAATAAAACAGAGAAAAGGGCAAAAGGGAGCAAAGATGGAAAAAGAAAAGCTAGGAAAATGAGGGAAGCTCACTTCAGTGTCACTAGAAAGATGTATGGGGACATCACTTCAGTGTCACTAGAAAGATGTATGGGGACATCTCTGCTGTCCCACTTATGCATTTGCATTTCTCCCCTCTCTTTGCACAGCAAGCATACCTGATGAATGGCTCCCTAATTTTCGTTTCTATTCCCTTCTCGTTCCTGTTTCCAGCAATTAAAATAGCATTGCCTTGAACTGAATTTGTTAGCTCAGAACACGAGATAGAACTGTGAGTGGAAGAAATCAGTCACTTTTATCTCTCCCGGTCTCTTCACTGTTGTCCCTTGTTTTTCTGTTCCCAGTGGCATGAAAGACTCCCAGCTTCAGTGATCTCACTGACAGACTGCAGTGGTTTTCCCACTGCTGGGGAGTTTTTCAAACTGTGGCCTTCCAGGCAGAGTGCTACTTGAAGAAGATGCAAAACACTCACTCTCATCCAGCTCCAGAAGCAAAATCAACCCTGGTGGCCCAGGGAGGTTTACAGTGTCGTGTGAATCACTGGAGTGGGTTTGCTGGACAGCAGATTCTGCTGTTGTTTCTAGAGAGAGCTGTAAAGGCATGAGAGCTTGGGTGAGAAACAGCTTTCATGGCCTGAGCCTTAAGGCCAAACCTGCAGCAAATTGCTGCAAATTCACTCCCAGAAAATGGGGCACCTCTGGTTTTGCAGTAAAGCACAGCCTCTGCGTAAGTCCGCGCTCGGGTCGTGCCAGGGTATCTGTGGGGGCAAGCTGGTGGGTTTGTGAGTAGAGGCATCTCTGGGGGAACTGCTTGGAAGTTTTGTCTTGTGTCCAGTTCTACTACTTTGGACTTCCCAGAAATATGTTTTTTAAGAAGCTGGTAGAAAAGACCTATCCAGAACTACTTCTTGTCCACCAAACCAAAGGTGAGAATGTATTTTCCTGTCCCTTACCACTTCCCATCTTTCACTATATTTTTCCATTACAGTCTTCCAGTAGATCTCCTTTCTTTCATGGTGGCCTTTTCAGCAGGATCCCTTGCAGTCGATCACCCACAAAGTGCCCTTCCTTCCATAAGTCTCAGCTTGGTCTTCTCCTTTGCTATAATTCATCTGACCTCTACTTAATAACGTAAAACTGAAAAAGACATAACTTGCATTACATACTCACAGGAAGGCCTGCAGATTCTACTAAAATGACACAAAGTTGGAAAAAAGATGGAAACTAAGAAAAGAATTTAAATGAGTTTCTTAAAAGGTTTGTGGAAGTGTGAAAAGATTTACTTTGGTTGTCCAATATTTGTCATTCATTTAATCAATTAATTTGCTTCTCACAGCCAAAACACTGCCATTAAAAAGGCTTACTCAGATGCTTTACCCTGTCCATATTGATTCATTTTCAGTGAAAATATCAATATCCTTGTATAGATCTAGACCTTAAAGTTACTTAATTATTGATTGAGAAACAGTTGCTCAGACTGAGGAGGCAGATTTCTGCTGTGTTCAACGATAATAAGAAACCAAGTTTTGCATGAACAGACATTGTGTAGAACAATCCTTGTTCACTGCATTACTTGTCAGAAGGGAGCAGAAGTCTACCAAAATGACTTTTCTGTGACCTAGTGTGGTCAACACTTCCCATTTCATTAATCAAATATTGAAAACTAAATTAGAGAACTGTGTACCTTTTTCAGTAATTGTTTCTTACTGTCACACTGAAGACAGAATGAACTTTCCTGGTGAAGACCACAATAGTAAATAAAACATTCAAATCATGTTGCTCTTCTGGCAGCTTCTAAGCATACTTTTGAAGCATGAGGACTGTAGTATGTTGAGATATAATTCATTTAAACATTAGGTGGTTTTGGTGGCCTGTGATTTCTGCTGAAATCACTGGTAGTAAATCTTTATAATCAGGAATTGGAAACCAACAAGTTTCGAATTTCATCTCAGAGTCTATAAGTAATTCATTGGTTTGCAGGAAAATTTAACATTTTGAAATTATGCAGAGAAAAAAAAAAAAGAAGGAAAAAAGGTTTCTATTGTCCATGATTGTAACTGAGGACCATGAAATGAAGCTGGACTTTAAGATTTCCTTGGGGTAAGGGGAAAGTGTTTCATTCATGCTGTGAATGAAAAGGAGGTCATTCTGCAAAGATTCTGAACAAAGACATAGCAGAATAACTAGATATAACCTAAGTCACCCAGTCCCCTGTAGGATGCTTTCTAAATCCTTCATTATTGCACTTCACAGCCATGGGTTAAATGACAAGTTGCAGACACTGTGTGTGACAGCCAAAGCTGGCTCAAAGATCTTCAGCAAGGCTGGCAAACTTGAAGGTTGTCACCCCAAGAACGAGGGTTTGGGGCAAGGTGGCAGCCCAGCTCTGCATCCCATAGAAGGTGGTAGAGGGCAAAGGAGCAGAGCTGGCTTCTGTCCCCCAGGAGTATCTCCAGCACAATACAGTGGAATGGTTTCTTTGGTGGCAGCAGCAGCACAATCCTGTATATCCTAATACCTTCTGTAGGGTAATCCAGGTACTGGCAAGGATCAGTTTCAATGACCACAGGTCTGCAAGTGTGGTGCCACAGGTTGTTGCCATTTCTGTCCATGCCAGGAGGTCACCTTGTGGCCAAAGCCTTAGAAATACAAACATCTAAACTCTGACATGGGCCAAGGGCAGATGGGTCAAAGGAGCTAAGAGATCACAGCATGAACAGTACAGAAGAGTCTGCCCATTGTGATTGGAGTGGGAAATAGCAATCTTTAATTTACCGATATTAAGCCATAGCATGATTTGGGTTGGAATGGACCTTAAAAATCAGCTAGTTCCAAACCCCTTGGCCCACTAGATCAAGTTACTCAGAACCCCATCAGTTGCCAGTTGTAGAATGATTTCAGTGTCAAAAAAAAATCAGTTTTAGTTTTAATTTTTTTAAGTTTTTAAGTAGTGTATGAAAGACCCCAGTTGATTGACTGCACAGATGCGCTTATTGGTAATAATGCCTCACTTGCAAAATGCTGTATCTGACATAAACCAGACTTTACTGTCTCTCTATGAAGGTATTGTTTTCAGTAGTTCTCAAGGTGAGATGGACCAGTTTGAAAGTGCTAGAAGCTCTGCAAGTCTTCACTGCATCCAGGATGAACAGCAATGGAACACCGGTCTGGAAGAATTGGGGGCACTGAACTGGAGATCAGTTCTATCGATGCTGACAATGCCAAGGTCAGTGTACCTATCCTGACCCCATGAGTCACTGGAGAACCCAGTCACTGGTAACTAAAGGCCATATCAGCCTCATATGGTTTTAGGTCCTCAATTCCACAAAAAATAAACTGGGTAATAAATGGAAGGCCCTTGATCTCACACGTAAACAAGAGCAGTGTGCGACTGGGTCAAACGAAGTTGTGAGCTGAGGACATTTCCAGCAAGAAAAAACACCACCATTAGCATGGCTTTTCCCTGGATGTCCTGCAATTTTAGATGTTTGACAATATTGCATTCGGGGCATGACAAGTTGAATTTAGGTAAGAAAAATGTAGTTTAATAACATTTCAAATAATTTGTTTGCCCTGCAGCATGTATAACCTCTGCACATAATAGCAAATCAGAAATAGAGAAATATGAGAATAGATAGATTTATTCTACTTTTGCATACTCTACAACTCTTTATGAAAAACAGAACATTTAAATGGAAAATTGCTAATTTCTGAGGCGTCAGATCCACATGACTGGATCTTGCATGAAATTATCGTTCAAGTGTTAGGACACTCATAAAAAAAAATCCCTCTATGATAAAGGGATAAAGGTTTCTGTTTAAAACTGGCATGTGATCACAGTCAGGCCAGGTTACTGTATACTGAAAATCAGCCAAGAAAATGGTAAATAATCTCTTTTCACAGGTAATTCACAATTCACAATCCTAATTGTAAAACATAAAGGATTGCTTAAGAGATACCCAGTATATATATACATATATACATATACATATATATCAGCCTATTTACAGTATATTTTCATAGCAAAACCTCCATTTCAAATGCCAGAATGAGAAACAGAGGTTAAATTTGCGCTTTAATTTGTTTTGGATTTGTAATGTCAATTTTTTATTGATTTTAATTACATGTCATTGAATTGCATGTTGCAAATCGCTCGCTCTGGCTGTGTGAAGCGCGCAAAGCATTATTTTAGGAGGACTGTGCTCTACTGTGACTATTTTCCATATCCACTTTCGCCTGCACATGCCTCTTTTCCTCGTGGAGTCCATACACTGTGTGATGTAGTACTCTGGTCACCCTTTGTTAAGCAAGAACATCAGAAATATGGGCTGTAGGTTGGCCTCTACATGGGTTTGAGGCAAATGGAAATGGCGTTAAGAGGGTAAACACAGGAGTTTCTTTTAAACCATGCCAGGGAATAACACTTGTTTTAGTGAAGAATGTGCACCTTATTTTACTCTATACCATGCATCAAAGAGGAAGCCTCCATGAGCATGTCAAGCACAGGAAGTAATTAGGTTCAGAGCAGTGTGTGGAAACTGCCTCAGCAAAATTTTCTTAGTCTTGATGACTTCTTCTTGCTATACCTGGTGTCTCTGGAGAGTATATAATTTTTTATTTTTTGCATGCAAAGATGAGAAAAAGTGATTGAAGACTTTAAAAGAAGAGGCTAACTGTTAATGCCTGTATTCGATGAATTCTCAGTTATTCAGAGCTGGGAAGTAGATGCAAAGCACAAAGACTCCTTCCTGCATAGGACCATTTTTTCTATAATATTCTAGGAGAAGCAGACCAGAGATTAATGGAAAGTTTAAACTGACTCACATTTTACAATACTGTCCAACTTGACAGAGATGGCCTGTTTCTGAGAGGAAACTAATTTTAACATCATTAGGTGAAAAATCACCACAGTGTCTCCTTCTTGTGCAACATCCATGTACTCTAGTGACTCCCTGGGTTATCTGATAAATAATTTGTTAAGGAGAATCTATGCAGAGTACAATCAGTTCAATTTACTTATTTTTACTTCATCTTTATTTTGAAAATTCACTTAAGTTACTAAATTCCTATACAGTTCTTTTCCTTTCACTGGCGGTATGTTGATGATCCTGTGTCTTTGTTGGCTCTGCTCAACAGATGAAGCAGCAGTGTCCATATCCAAGACATTCTATCAGCAGTGATTCAGAAGTGAGAAAGTCCTACACAAGCCACTACATTCTCTTAGAATGCTTCAGCAAGTTGACTATTTTGGAAAAATCACAGATGTCTAAACGGAGATTTAACATATAATGAAATGGCTATGTTCCATGTATCTGGAAGGCAGTGGCTGCTTGGAAGCAGGATATTCTTAAGACCTGATTTATAAATAACCTAGGTATGGAAAACGTGAGTCTATTTAGCATCTAACTTCTGTGTGACTCCAAATGCTTTTTTGTGTCTACAGGTACCTTACTTCGCTCCTGATAGCATTCCATGGCTGTGTATAAATTTTGAGCGAAGTCATGCATCTGTACATAAGCATTTAACATGTTTATTATTCATTGCTATGATGAACGTGTTTCAGCTGACCTGATGGGGTTTTGCCTCAGATACCCTTGACATTGTTTTGGATGTTTTAAAGCTCACCGCTAAATCTTAAAAGCCAAAAAAATGAACTGAGTGAAACTGCACAGCTCTCTGACTTCAGGAGAGAGAGCCTGATTTACACCAGCTGAGAATCTGATTGTTGCTTTTGAGCTATCATAATTGCTTAAGTGAAACAGACAAAGTAATTGGTGCAAACTAATACAACTGATGGAAAAAGATTCAGTGTTCGTCAATACCAACTATGCTATGGAGAACCTGATCAATGAATTAGTCTATCAATTAATTAGCCTAGGCAGAAAATGACTCCCTGTACTGTTAGTCCATGAAAAGATCAATAAAGTCAAATGTCTAGTTTAGTGTTTCTCACGTAATGATTATATTATAGGAAGAAGAATAAAACCAGTATTTATATACTCTTTCAATTACTGTTCTCAAGTGTTCAATTAACAAAAATATACCCAGATAGTCCTGTTAGAAAGTTTAAAAGCACAAATTTCAGGATTTTAATTCTATAAAGTTGTCTTCCTGTCTGCTTATGCTGCATCTTCAAAGGACTGTTATTCTTATAAAGATATGATTGAGTGGTATAAGGATTCGTGCATGCTGAGCAACCATTTTGTCAGTTCTATGTGGGAAATTGTGGCAAGAATGTCTGGCTTTTAGGGCAAATCCTTCATTTTGGCAGGGGCTAGACTGAGCCACCTCTCTGGGATGACTTTGGCAGTTCACAGCTGTTGTTGTGTCATCATCAGAAACACACTGGGCAGAAAACTGAGAACTCAACCTTTTTCTGTTTTAATTGGCTGCAGTCTTATTATGTCTGCTAAGTGTGGCCTGGTCACTCACACTTTGAATTTTGCATATTTATAATTGACTTTTCAGCAAAAATAGGCAAATACATCTTTTTCAATCTGGTGAAGTCCCTAATTATGAAGCCTTTAAAGTCTGGCTGTTTGCCCTGTAGTATGAAAGAGAAGCAGCCATTCTTGCTATCATGCACACACATTTGGTGGCTATGAATTTTAAAAGTATGCATTGCACTACGGAAAAATAAAAAATAGTTTTAGACATCTTTGCATAAAAGGTAAGAAGGGACAATCATGTGGAAACTGAAGTAACTGGCTTTTAGTCAGAGTTGGAGTCTGATGAAAGCAGACTTTTTGAAGGGGTACAAGAAAAGTCCAGATTACCTGAAAATAAGATTTTACTGAAAGGAAAAATGTGTCACAGTAATCCTGTGATAATCTGCTGTGATGAATAATAAACATGCAGCAAATATCAAAATAAGACTATCTTCAGTCAGGGAATAATTACTGCTTTGAGATGATCTAGGCTTTGGTGAACATGTAGATTGCTTTTAATGTTTGAAATAACCTTTTACCTTTTTCAGTCCATTTCCAGTCTACAATGCTATCTTTAAAAGCTTAGTCTTTTGCAGAACAATGATGTGTTACTTCATGTTTCATATTCCAGTATCAATTTTTCTATTAAAATAGATTCAATTTTAAGTAACTAGTGATGATATGTTCAATATGAGTTAGCTGGATGAAAAATTAATGTTGGCAGTACTCCTGTTTTGCAGGGATTAGCTGAACTAGCCAGAGTAAAATTTAAATGTGTCTGCTTTTTTCAGTTTCAGCATATTCTGCCTAAAACTTGCACTATGTACAGGCTTTAAGGTAGCAAAAATAAAATAATGCCTCACTTCAGTGTAGGGAATGGTCACTTCCAAGCTATTGCACTGGGAGTCACAGGAGATATTGTGCCCACCCAGACACTTTATGTCCTGCAGAATGCCTAATTTTGAGACAGGCTCCCATGCATGTTCAACTAAGCAAAGGTGGGGGCATGTTACCTCTTTTCAGGAGATGTCTGAAGCCTGCAGATCAGCCTCTCAGCAGAGGAAGAATTGGTGAAGAGGGAGTAAATATATTTAACCCATTTTTATACCGACAACTCTTCTGGGACAAAGGAGGTAAAGACAGACAATCAGATAATATTTTCTTCCAAAATTCACAACATAGTGCTGGTGGCATTTTCCTAGAATACAACATTGTCTCAAGGATTGACTGAGTCAGAATAAGGCTGTAAACTTCTACTTACCTGGCTCATTTCCCTGAGGAATGTCCCTAAAAGGGCTTTTCCCAATTCACACCCAACAGAGCATGGTGTGCATTTCCTTACAGTGAATATCTGCAGATTAAGAAAAACCCTTGATGGATTTACATAGCCTCAATATCCCATAACAGTTCCTATAAGAATATATTAAGGCTGGAACTTTTTTTTGAGTGTGAAAGAATTGGATCCTTCGCACAATATTGTCAGCAGGACATTTTTACCCATATGTGGCAGAGGTGCAGGTTTAAGGATCATTCTCTCATAATGGTCCTTTGTGAGGATAACCCATATTTATTGCTGCCAAATCCTTAATTCACAGTGCCACTAATCCTGGTAGATTATTTGGGTAAAATTTTAAGTGGTATTAACCCCCCTGATGAGGGCACTACATTTTCTTAACAATCAACACATTGTAATGCAGCTACAGACGGAAAAAGTAGAGATACATCTTCATTTATAATTTCTGCAGCTGCTGGTAGGTAACACCGATCTTTACATGGACATTTCTGGAGACACCAACTTGCATGTGGAAAGATAGAAGTCCATTTATTAAAAGAAAAAGAAATTATCAGCAATCAGGTAAGAGAGGGATGGGGGGGTTTTGTGTGAATCAGAGTAAGAATCTATATATGCCTAAAACCAACCAGGAGGGCAGGCAATCTGTCTGCAATCCCTGATCACCCCCAGCACATGCACACTTCTATCTGGCTTTTCAAAAGAAAAAGGATATTCCTCATCTGTAAGTAAAGAGGTACCTTGAGAACTCATGCACACACATTAATAGAAATCTAGTTTTCTCTATTAATGGTCTTTTGCTTGGGTCTGGGACTTCCACTGCATAAAACAGTAGAATGCTGCTTCACCAGGTCTGAGCAATCCCAGAGGTGGTTTAAGTAGCAATGCAAAGCAGTTCAGCTTCTTCAGGCTTTGATACTCAAAGCCAGCCTGCGGCAGCTGCAGAGTTGGCAGCTGTGGGATGGTGTACGTGATGCAAACAGTGGAAAACATGGGTC
Organism: Bombycilla garrulus; assembly: GCA_013400315.1. Lineage (NCBI taxonomy): Eukaryota > Metazoa > Chordata > Aves > Passeriformes > Bombycillidae > Bombycilla > Bombycilla garrulus. The sequence goes on along the minus strand of VXBU01016441.1, from coordinate 300,245 downwards.
CAACTCCTTTCCTGGTTCAGGAAGACTCACTGGTGCCACTGTCATGACTTTGCACTGGAAGGGACAAGGATCTCACACTTGGTTCACCAAACCTTTCCAGTCACTCTTCATGTTAAGGTAGCATTCATGTCCCATTTATGGACAGGGACCAGCTCGTGCTTGGCACTGACCATGAGACTCTGAGCCCCAAAGAGCTGATGGCTGTCTGCCAGCACGTGAACAGGGCAAGGGGACAAGGAAACGGTGCTCAGCTCTGTTGGAACAAGAGAAAGCCCCAAAGCCTGCAGTCTTAAGAATACCAGCTCTCTAAACATCTCTCTCTCTCTCTTTTTGGTAAGAGGCAAAGTAGAGTTTTTAAGGAAGAATTTGAAGATCAGTAAAGTAACTTTATTGCTGTTAACAGAGAATATTTCTGCAGCCTGCCTACCCCCTGGCAGAAACCAGAAAGCAAGTAATAATACCACAGATGGAGTAATCCTCTTGGTATTTATGATTTGTTTGGTTGGGATGGGGTTTTTTGGTTGGTTTGGGGTTTTTTTTTGGGGGGGGGAGGGAGAGTGTTAATACTTCTGCTTAAATTTAGAAGGGTTTAGAGAGCACAAAAGTCAACAAGTAGAGTTCTGGGTTATTTTCCCTTAGATAATGCACTCATCCGAGCTAAATTCGGGGACAAACGGTTGGTGCTATTATCCAATCTCACATAATATTGTTATAATAAGGAACTGGAAAACAAACCAAATATGACAAAAGCCCAGCATAGGCAGGCTACGGCGTCATGTAATTTTTGGACTCCAGGATCTTTTTGAAAAATACCTGATGGCCTGTAGGGTCCCATGTGGTTTACCCCAGGTGGCACTGAGCCCCATGGACTCTGCAGACAGGTCTCCACCAGCAGGGGATCTCCATGCATTTGGGTCCACATGGAAGCTGGCAAGGAGGCAGAGCCAGCTGCTGTGAGCAGTGCCCTGCTGCCTCTGCCTGGCTGGGCCATGTCTGGCCCAGCAGGAGCAGGGGGTGAGTGGTGCCTTCCAGATCCAGTTGGGAGCAAAGAGGACTAGTGCACACCAGCTGATAAGGCTGGCACAGCTTTTCTCTCTAATGTTGAGTAAATCCCTAATGGCTCTGGATGCCACTAAGCAGCTAAAAATTCTGGTGCTTGTCAGAGTCAACCCAGTGATCCACATCTGTTGGTTCAGCAAAATGGGGCCTAGAAATGTTGTAACAAGAGGCCCATAATTCTGCTTCCAATCTTCTGGGGCAAGAACCAAGGTGAATAAAAAAGGAAATAATCACAGTGGGAGACATTTCTCTGTAATCACAGGAGTTTGCATAGAGTGTCATTTCTGATGTCAAAACTGCAAAATATTTGCCTGACATTTGCCTTGGTTCTGATTGTATTTTTTACTGAAATATACATCAGATGTTTCCTCCACTGTACTTCTTGCAAAAATAACAAGCTCTAAAGCTTGTCCAGTATGCTTCAGCAAACCAAGCAGTAACACTCATTGCACTGGACCATGACCATATGTACATGCTGGGCTGTCTTTTTATTTTCCATTTCCATGTTCAGACAGTGTCACAATGTCTTTGATACAAATGATTTCATTGACTTAATAGTTGATTGTATACCACAGAAGTTTGCAATAGCCTTCGAGGTCACATTTAATGACACTGTTTTGCAGAGCCCAGCCAGTGCCTTCCACATGCACAGCTATCCATGTGCTTTCAGCTGTGCCATAATCCTCTCCTTGCCCCAGATAGGCCATAGCCTGCTAAGTGGGAGAAGCCTCGGGAGGGAGTGTCCACACAACCCCACTGGGGACAGGGATCTTTCAGGCAGCTCAGCAGGTACTTTTGCATTGCTTTGTGCCACTGCAGCAGGTAGAGTTTTTACACATTTTTTTTACTCCTTTTTTCCACTCCTAGTGCCCAGATAACTCAAGCAGGATCTAATGGCTGCCACAGAAACAATCCTCATAACCTATCTTTATAGACAAAGAGGTGAACCCACTTTGTCCAGGGGCCTACATATTCCAAATCTAATGTCTAATCTACTAAATCAGTTCCTTGGCTAGTCTATAGTTGCAGGAAAAAATAGGTGATTTAAGTGCTGATTTTTCATGTATTTCCTGCATTGAACTCTGTCCAGAACTTGATAGTACTCATTGGGGAGACATAGAAAGGAAATTACTATAAGGTGGAGATGTTTGCTTATAACTGGTATAAAAATTACCTGGTTACAACTGTGATTATTATTTCATGCAAAAGAGTCTTGAAGAGTCAATGAACAAACTAACCAGCTGCAAAAAAAGGCTTTCCCTCCATTAAATGCCTCTCCGTAATCATCAATATTCTTAAAAAGTGTAATGATTTCTTATCAGTGCTTGAATGAACCGTAAAACTACCTTTTGAAATATTGATATTTCCACAATTTTGAACACAAGAATGTTTTCCCTTCTATATAGAAGCTGACGGACCATTGACTTGCAGTGTATTTTATTCCTGCTGGAAAACATACTGTATAATGCAAATAGGTGCTCACTTAGTAGCCTACATTTTCCCCCTAACAGGTCTATGAGGCTCCTTTGTTTCACATGCTTTAGCTTTTGATTTAATGTGTAATCAAGGCATTCTCTGCATGGGGTGTTTTGTATGAAGAAGGGTGATAGCTATCTTCATCTTTGAACCTGAAAGCAGAAATATTACACAAATGGTTCATGCTCACATTTGTGAGGGTACTTTATCAGCATCAGATCTAAGGGATGATCTTCATTGGGGCAAATCATGGCAGCTCCGTTAGTGCCAAGGAGCTGCAGTGATTTTCGTAGTCGAGTATCTGGCCCTGCAGCATTCAGTATCACAAAGGAAACAACAGCTGCAGATGAGAACAGTGATATGTGTGTTACACCAAACTGTCCTCTTCTACGGTGTATTATAAGCACATTTGATTTCAGAACTGATGTCTACAGTTAAGTATCCAGTTAAAGAAAAGTCAGTGGGACATTATTTTCTTCAGCAAATGCACTTCCATGATCTCTGAAACTGCAGAATGCCAGGCTGACTTCCCCAACAACCCATATCAGTCAGAAAGAAATATAGAGGTAGCAGAAACTCATTATTTGTCAGACAGATTGATATCTATGAAATATAGTATTTCAATTTTTACTTTTCAAAGCACTCATGTGTGGTTTATTTAATGCCATGCTATATTCTAGATGAGAAAACAATTTAAACTTGTAAAATGTCAAAAGAAAGCATTAAGTGATTTGAGACTTCTTTCATTTTCAAAGAAAAATTTACTTTCACATTGGAAGAAAAGTAGATTATGAACCTTCCAAGTCCGGCATAACAGCAGATTTTTCCTTCTCCAGCCTGCTCTGCTAATGACACCAAATAGTCTCCCTGTGTATTTTGGATTGTCTGTTTGTTTTCAGGAAGAAGGCATAAGTAACATCTCCAATTACTAAAAATCCCTGATGATGGAAGCGAAGCAAATGATGCAGAGCCATCCCTCCCTGGTGCCTCACAGGGGCACCCTGTGAGTGCCTGCCCCAGAGGTTTTGGTTTCCATGCTGTGCGTGCCTGCCCCTGCGCCACAGTCCACGGGCTCCTGGAAGGTGCTGCTGCAGCTGTCTGCGGAGCTATCTTGCAAAATGAGTAACCCAAAGGATTGGATTTAAAGACACCTTTTCCTTTGTGCTATAGCACAATGCTGTACCTCACCCCTTGGTAAGTCTCTCAGGGCTGCAGTAGAGTTTCTGCTGTTGCCACCTTTACTGAACTTGCCTGAATATTTAAAATGTGTTTGAGGAAAAAAGGTGGTGCAGAAACATCTGTGTTTCTTATCCCAGTCTGGACGCAGGAAATCTGCCAGTTGCCTAGAATACTCATTTAATTGTAGACATACCTTTATCTCTAGTCTGCCTTATAACTACATGACAGGAAAATGCAAATCCTTCACTATGCTACAATTTAACAGCAGGACTCACTGAAGCCTTACAATATTTATTAGATCTTTTATTTATTGTCAGTTGCCTCCTTTTAAATATGGCATGGACACACACAGACACCTACATTGTATTTTACTTATATCAGTAGGTGTGGATCATTTTTCAAAACTACTAAAAAGGTTTTTAAAAGGTATCTGTCATCCATAAAGCTTTTTATTATCCAGTGTCAGCCACTGGAAATTATGTATAAACTAAAGCAAATGGAACAAAAGTTAATTATGTAGTACGGCTATTGTTATTATGTAGAGGAGCCAGCCCCTATTGATTAATGAGTCAGTGCTGTGTTTGCTCACAGGAATATTAATATCTCGTGCACAAGAGAAGTCATTAAAATGAGCAAGGAAGACCTTGACTTTAAACTTAAAGTGCACATTGCTCTAGTTATGTGACTCATTTTGTCAGGTATAGCATCATAGTCATAAATTATTGAAACACGTAGTTATTGTAAAGATAGTTCATGTAGCCTGTTTGAAATTAAACAAGTCGATACTCTTTTCCCATTATGTTCTTCAGTGTTACAATTTGAAGACTTCAGGTGGACAAAAGAAGATTTAGGAGATAGAATAAGACTGGTGTGTGAGCCTTTGCCTCACCTAACCCCTCACAGCATGAAAAAACTGAATAATGCTGTGTCCATACTGAGCTGATGGAAAGTGTGGGATGGGTCAAGAGAGAACTCTCATAAAGTGACTGCAGAGCATTCCAGATGCCCAAAAATAATTAGCAAGTATGTATTAAGGTATATTTCAGAATCCAGATCCAACACATTCCCTCTTCAAATATTCCCAAAGCCACCAAATTATGCACTGAAAAACCTACGTTGCTATTCTTTGAAAATGTATGTTATGGCATTATGAATATAATAACAGTTTACTGGAAATACAGCTGTACCTGCTTTTGCATCATGCTAAGACCTCAAGCTTAAAAAATCAAAATGGATCTATGAAGTTGAGGTCCATGATTCATTTACACTAATGCTATGTTACATCACTATGACAGAGCAGAGGGACGTTTAGGTGGGAGTATATTTTATTGTATCTAATTTACATGCTATTGTCAAGAGCAGGCCAAAAGCAGTCCAGGCATAAATGAGAATTGGGTGTCGTGTAATTTAAAAAGAGAAGATATCAAAAGGGAATATAATTTAATTTTATGAATGTATCAGTAGAACTAGGAAAAAAATTAAAACTAAAATATTGGAAATATTAAGCAGTGTTTTGGGGATTTTTTTGTAGGTATGTCATAGGCAGTTCCTGTTTCTGTAAAATGCAGGGACAAATTTGAATCTACACATTCTGTTTCCTTAACTTTAATGAATTACTCATGTATTTCATGGTGAGCATGTGTTGGGGTCTTGCCAGAAAGTATTGATCCATACAGAATTAAACCCCATCTTTAAAAATGGATCTGTGTGACCAAACCTGTATCATCTTCCTGTGAGCCTCCACCAATCTCAGTGAGCACCAAACTTCTCTCTTTCATCAACATAACTCATTTCCAGGACAAACTGTTGCTTTGTTTGGCTTGTTGTGACAGCAGAACAAGAGACTAATCTCCAGAAGTAGCTGATCAATAAGAAACTGTCGAGAGGATAAGAACAGAAACAGTCAGTGGTCTGGCAAACATAATCTACTTGGGAAGATTGAATGAGTGGTGTAATTTAACCCAGAGAAAGTAACTAAGAAGGTGTAACGGAGTTCAACAAATATGCAAAAATTTATGGGAAGAAAGGAGGAAATTATTGTGCTGGGTGTTCAATCCATATAAATAATCTGTCCTCAAGGGTGGATAGATCAAAGTGTAATCCATTTAAACTGTACCAAGGAAGATGTCAATTAAGAATGCTTGGAGGTAGACTGCATGGTGAGGCTGAGGCGATTCATCCTCTGTTTCCTTTTGTGTTCCACTGTTTTAAAGCTTTTTTCTTCATGCTGGTCCTGCAACACAAGATGAGAATGGGTTGTAGGAGGAATATAGGCTGTCTAGAGAGTTGCAAGGTGGAGGAAATTTGGCCTCTTCATCCACTTCCCTCTCTGTTCCAGCAACCTCTTTAGCAGGGCCTGTGGCAATGTACAACATTGCTCTTGCTGTGCCACGAGTCTGGATGTGGCTGACCCAGAGAGCCTTGCAGGATACAAGAATTCAGCAGGGAGACACACAGGGGAGAGCAGGAATGATTTTTTAAACTGGAACCTCAGCCAAATGTCAACAGAATTTCAGGTAAGGCAGCAAAGCTGCTCCTGGCCAAGAGGATACCTCTCAGTGCAAGAGAATTCCCAGCTGCAAACAGAGGGAAGATGAGAACAACTCAAAGTAAAAGTTACAGAAATCCTCTCTAATGGAGCCTAAATCCAGAGTATTGTATTTCCTTCTGTTCTGGATCATGCCAGCGTGAAGAGCTAGCACTTCATCTGGAGTCTTGGCTGTGTGACCAGGTGTGTGTGTACACAGCACTCAGGAGAATTCTGCTACTCCTGGGCCCCAGGGCATGCATCAGGATGGGCTGGGCTGGCACTGAGTTCACTAAAAGAAACAACAGTCTCAAGAGACAAATTCTGCTCTTAATTAGTTTGGCCCACCTTACTGACCTCAATTTGTCCTGCATTTCCTGGGCTGTTGATGAGCTACTGTCCAAAGAACTGCAAAACAAATGTTTCAGTGCCAGTCACAGTGCCATAAAAAATGACAGCTTCTCAGAGGACACCTTTTTTGTTCTTGAACTATATTACAGATTAAATTTTCTTATCTAATAAATAAACATTTTGGGTTGAATTAAGTCTGCCTTTAGCTTTTGTAGTCATGGGTGGATTTTTGTTCTCACTCTGCTAACTTTCAAGGAGTAAAAGAAATCAAATCAGACATAATGATTTCAATTAAACATCTTATATTTTTGTATTTAAAAAAATCTATCAAATTTGTGCTGAAAAGTTTTAAGGTTAATAGATTACCTCTGAACCCCAAGGAAATCAAGCTTCTTGTGCCTGCCTGTCATTTACTGGAGTGGTTACTTATCTGTCAATATTTCTTGCTTTTTTTTCAAGTCCCAGGCCTACTTGATCTTGTCCATTTGGCACTGCTGGAGGAATAACAAGTTTTTTCCCATCATGCACCTTTCTGGGATACATCATGACAGAGAAATCTCAAAGCCCAGGTCAATTATAACAGAAGATGTGTAGCACCTCTGCCCCCACAGCGTCTTCTGGGGATCCACTTGGCAAAATGATATAAAACTATTTTTGAAGACTTCCCATGATCTGGCACTACTTAGAACTAAGTGACTGGCAAAATGTAAGGAAATATGCATATGCACCTCAGCTCATCTCCCTCTGTTTGCCAAGGAGTCAACTAACATTACATGTGAGGAGGGGCCTGAGGCTGGCAGAATCCTCACCGAAAGGTAATTACTTTTTAATTAGAATTCATTGAATAAGAGATAGATACCTTCCATACTTTCTCCCAGTGATGATTTTAATATTCCTCTGTCAGGTATTATGAGGCAGTAGCTGACAGTGAGTTACATGAAGTAATCCTGTAGCTGGTAGCAACTTGCATAAAGTAACCAACTTAACCATTTGTCTTAGGTAAAATATGGTCCCTGTCCTCACTTTTTTCCATGGAGTCTGTCACTGGAGTGTTGATGTAGGGTTTGTTTACTCTCATTCCTCCAGGAGGAAATATCATAGTTCATGTATCAAATTACTATAACCAACTGGAGCATTTCTATTTAAAATAATGTATCATGATATATTTTCATAGTGCCATTGATGTATTTTCAGGGCTTCTAATTTTTACGAGTATATAATCTGAATATCATTTATCTAATTGTGCGGTTGTAAAATCTGTGGTAATATCTGATCTCATTATAAAAATCAGCACCTAAGAATGGACTAGAGTAACTAAATCTGAAGCTGACTGGATATTTGTGATATTTTTGATAGAAATAAAAAAGAATTTCAGGTTTTTTCTTTTTGCTGGAGGGCCTCTAAACACAATCTGACATGTGATGTATTTTTGAAGTCAAAGTTAATAATTCTCTTTACATAAAAATAAATACCCCCTATTGAATACATGCTCTAAAATTAGAATTGCATATTTCTAAGTAATATACCTAAGGAAAGTGATTTATTCTAATGCAATAATGGCATAGATTTACAAAGCTTGAGTGATACAATGTTTCTCGTTATGGTTGTAAAATATTTGTTGCCACTGTGGGATTTTCTAGATCATTATTTTAAAAAAGGAAAAACCTACTTTGACAGATGAACTGGGGCCATTCTGAGCAAATCACAGATACTTCATATAACAAGGCCTCCAAAGAGGGGAGCACAGACTTATTACTATGGCAACCCAGATCAAAACACTATTTTAGTGGAGAGTTTCCAGTTTTACAATGCAATGATGATTGTTTATAGTACTATTGAAACCAGATTCTGCAAAGGTTCAAGAAATGAGCTGACAAGAGGAAAATCATTATAGATAAACTGGGGATGCGTGAATGACATATTGTGGAATCTGCTATTATTTGATCAAGTGATGAAATTGTGGCACAAACATAGATAAATAATGGTAGATGATACAGTCTGATGGACCCTATTTTGTTGGTTGTGTTCTATTGTGTGTCTGGAAGATAATTATTGCTTTAATGCTGCAAAACACAAAAGCAGATTTAATAATATAAATTACTGAACTTTGAAAAAATAAGCTATTAAATCTATTAATTTCCCCCTAATAATTTATAACATATAGATGTAAAAATGCTTTAATTTCCAAATAATTTGAAATAATACATCTACATAATAACAAACATCACCTACACCTGGTGGTGGGGCACTTTTTTCTGAAAGTTCATCAGATTGCACAAGGACCAGATAATGCATGCTTAATCCTATATCAGCTAATCAGTGCTTAAGAACTGTTAGTCATACAGCTGTGAACCTCTTCAAACCTGTCTCATATCTGCAGCAGCAAAACAAGTTGATTTTTTTTCCCTTGTGGCAGTAGCCTAGGAGCAGCTCTGGGCACCCTCCAGCGGGTTTCTGCCTTGTGTCACCTGGCTCAGAGAAGTGAGTTGGTTGTTAACCTCCTTGCTGTGGTTCAATGTGCTGTAATGGTATTGGTTTCAATATAAGAGCCATAGGAGTCTGGGGACAGTGATCTGTTTTTGCTTAGGGTTATTTCCCAACACAAGAGCCATGGTGAGCTTACTTGTTCTGGCTTCTTTCAAAGTTCACACCATCCTTCACCTCAAGATCTTCAGCAAATCATGATCACCCTTGCCAAACTTTTTGCTAGTCCCACTTCTCAACTTTACCACATTATTGCTCAAAATCTTGAGCTCACCTGTCCATGTAACTGGGCAGTATGGTAGAAGTCTCCACTCCCACAGCATGAAGAGAGAAAGCCCCTAGAGACTTCTTTAGGGGCTAGACAAGCAGCTCCTGTGCAGGAAGAGAAGTTCACACCCTGAGAAATAAAGCTGGAAAGAAGAAAGGTGAATGAAGACTGATCACAGCAAATTTTCTATACCTGTAATAGTCTGATCATTCCTGAGGATGCCTGTGGCACAGGTGCTTCCCTCTACAGGATGAAACTTGCTTCCTGCTTTGATGTTTCTCTCTGTGGGACTATCTTAGGGGACAGCTCTGAGAACATCAGGGCCCCAGGACCTCCTGTGATGTGCTCTTACCTCTCCATCCCCAGAACTGTTTTCTTATGGGATCCTCAAGGTGAAAGTGTCTGTAAGCTCAGGGCAGTTTTGTTCCATGAAAGAAATAAGAGATTTACTTACAGAAGCCCTTAATCATTGGACTGAAAATACAAAGTGGATGAAATGTTTTCAGAAGGATGATTTACTATGTAGTTTGTATATTATTGTGGACGGAGAGGCTTTAGCTCTTCATGGAAGTTTGAAGCAAAATTTTGCCTTACATTTGGTATTTCAGATGATGCAGGGAAAGCATTTTCTGGTGTAGTCACACTTGGACCAGAATACAAAACACATCCTTTAGTAAACTGTGAAGCTTTAAGTTGTACAAACGACACTTACCCAGCAAATAATTTTGAACTTGGGAGCATTAGAGAGGTCATATTCTTACACACCTTATCTGCTGCTGAACAATCTTTTTTAGCCATTAAGAATACCCAGCCTGTTTTCAACAGCAGATACTATGCCTCATCCCTGAATTTTATTTTCCCGAGTTTATGATGACCCTTTCAAGGAAAATTAAGCCACGCCATTAACATCTGAGACCAGAGCATCCTTCAAAAATTTATTCCAGTAGAGCAGTTGATGATATTTATTGCTCTTCCCTTATGCACTTGTATTTTCTCTGCCGTGTGAGGACTATTCAGACATCATCATACAAGTATCAGGACTGTCTCAGCTCCTAAGAGATGCCACTGGCTCCACCCATGGAGCAATTATAATCTAACAGAGTTCCCGGAATAGAGATTGAGTCACCACATAAGTATAAGGAAGCGGTGAGTGCTTCCCACTGACTCTAGTATGTTCATACACTCCAGCCTTTTCCATCTAACCTCACAAACATCTGTCTCCAGCCAAGAAACAGCAACAAGGATGTCAACAGCTGTTCTGTTCAGCCAAGTACAGTGCTGATGTTAAAGTTTTCCGAGATCACTGATGTCCTACATTATTAATCAAAGGCCTCCGAAATAATTCTGCTGACAGACTACTTATGAAATATGTCTCCCGACTTCAAAGTATGGTCAGTTCCCTGTCATAGCATGGAGCAGGGATGAAGGCTGCAGGGCTGAGATTCAACTGGTGAGAACTGTGTTTGTCACTTGGAGGTCTTAAGAAGCATCCAACAAAAATCACTGAGGTAACCACAGGTCTCTCATTTTCCCCTGTATTTTTTTGGCACAGTTACATGTATTCTGGAATGTCTCCATTAATACAAATCTCCAGGATTCATGTAACAATAATGACAAAGAATATTTCTTGCCCGTATTCATCCTTGCTTCCCAATACTAACTTACCTTTATCCAGCTTACCTGGTTGCCCTGCATGGTGGATGCCCTGTGTGGCCAGAGGCAGACAACATCTGAAGAATATAATCACTTGTTTCCTCAATATTTCTGATCATGCTTCCAACACTGTTCTATAGAGGACACCAGAGCGATAGTTTTGATCTTCCCGTGAGATTTCATGGTGACTGAGATAATCAAGACAGTAAAGACAACAATCTTCTCATTTAATAAAGTGGTGTGCACCAGCACAGACTCTTTTTTTTGCCTTAGGCCCTATTCAGTCTGACGCTTACATTCTCTTGGTCTTCAAGCTCTCTATCAGGTCATTGTCTGAAGCCTCTGGTGGGATAGTGAAAATAACCTGAGACTAATTTTTTTTAATGAGTTAAAAAATCTGAGAATATGAAGTGAGCACATTGGTTTGATATTAAATAGAAACAAACTTCAAGGGAAAAAGACCAAACATCTAACGCCCCAGTGATGACCATTACATGAAAACTTTCACAGACTGGACAAAGCAGCAATAAGAAAATTTTGAGTGTGAAAATATGTCCATGAGAGAGAAACAGAGAAACCTGCTGGCTCAGAAATTTCTCTGTTTTCCTCTTGGTCATTTTCTTCAGCTCAAACCCTCAACAACAACTTTTATCAGTCAGAATGTCTTTAGCATTTTATCTCCAGCTCACAGAGAAAGGAAGTACTTTGTTAAACAACAGTTTACTGATACAAAATGTCTCATAAATTTGAAATGCAAAATGGCTTCTACATTTCCAAGACCTGCCAGTTGAAGATGCCTCTGTGAGACATAACAGTGGCTCTGGGGAAGATTGTCTCCAAGGAAATGCTGCACAGAGACAGGTTTGGGTGGGTTTCTGCTCTCCATCACTTGCATATATGTTTAGAAATAATTGCATAACCTGATCATCTCCATGCTTAGAAGTCAGCAAAGCTTTATTCCTAACCACATCCCCTGCCACAGGATAAATCCTCTCCATCTATCTCATCTACCAGCTTTGTGTAAGTGCTCCATCCAATTCTCTGAACTGTTTTTATCAACAAGCACTATCAGGTTAAAAAGTGGATGACTTACCTCCCCAAGTGATCTGAAGAATTCAGTGCCACAGAAACATGCTTAATGCTGGATAACCATCCACCTTTCCCAAGTGAATTTTTAATAGCTGGGGCTGCCTTACATAGTGTGCTGAGCAGAAGGAGCTGTGATTAAGCCCCACACTCCGTGATTTCCATCCAAAATTTTCCGCTCAGCGGTAACAAAATCTTATGTAGTTTTCACTAAACTCTCCTCCAATTTCCCACTGGCTTTTAGTATGTGCAGATAATTCAGAATAAAGCCCCTTGTCACAGTAATATGTATTCTAGCGTAGCACGGAGGAGCTGTTTCACCATGTAAAAGCCATATTGCCAAGCCGTATTATGCTTTACCTGTCATCATGCCAGGAAACATTTAACAAGGAAGGAAAACAAGGAGAGTGCATGTGTTGCCAGCTATTCAATATAGGCCATTTACTGTTAAACTGTGGAAAGGTGCTGGAGTTTAAATGCACCCTGGTTTTCTTCTGATACTGGTAGCAAAAACCTGAAAGGTTTTGCACTGTTGACCCACAATTCAGTGCCGCTAATTTGGACCTAGACTGTCTCACTAGGTCTTTATGGTTCACCGGTCTTTTCTGGGCCTCAAGGGGTTTTCGGTTTGTTTGGTTGGTTTGTTTTTAAAAAGTTTATGCTTCAGAAAGTGAGCATTTGGCCAAGTAACCACCTTCTGTTTCCATGAGAAAGGGTGTCTCAGACTGCTTGAGCCCAGTGATTGCAGGGACAAGGCTCAGTCTCATGCAGAAACTAGGACAACCTTCTAGGTACAAGCGTCTTGCCACTGCGATGCCTTCATCACCCCGGCAGTCCAGAGCCCTGGGGATCCTACTGGGGCTCCCCATGCAAGAAGTGGTGTCTTTGAGCAGTGCTAACCCTCACCAGCAGAGGAAGCTGGAAAATAAGGGGCAGCCTAACTCTTGCCTTTTGGGGGAAGCTGAAGTATCACACTTCAGTTCTGCTTCCTGCTGCAGGCACTGTCTGTGCCATTCACATGAAGCACTAGTTTGGTGACAGCCATGGATCAGGGACTGTAGGACATGTCCTCCCTTTAGGTAAGTGGGAAAAACAGCAGCTGCATTGTGCATAGTTCCAGCATGTGGTAAATCAAACTTTGTCTTCTTTTCTAGAAAATGGGGTGGTGTTTGTGGAAAGAATCAGATGTGCCTTCAGCACAGCTCCGCTCTGGACAGCTTGTGGTTTGCAGAAGGGCAGAGGTCTGCCGGCAAGTCCTGGCAGCAGAAGAGGGGACAGGCTCACAGGCCAGCACGCAGCAAGAAGATCTGGTATAAAGCATCAACCAACAATTCTAAGTAAGTAGTTGTGTAGTTAAGCTGTGACGTTATGGGTATTTGTAGTTTGGTTTCTACATAATAACAAACATCACCTATCTATATGGTTGCTTTGGGCTATTGTTGGAGCACTAGCAGGTAGTTACAGTGTGCTTTTGGAGTAAAAATTCAGATCATGGATACAGATTAGTGAAAGAGTAGCTCATGGAGAGGGCCAGGCATTGTCCTGAAGCATGGAGCTTTGTGCCTCACTTCAAAATGTCCTGGAGTCTGGCTTAAGCCCTGCACTGAAACCCGGAGAGACCAATGACTATTGCAAAAATGAGGTTGATGAGTGTTTTGCAACAACCTTGTTATAATGTGATCTACTGCGATCAGGTGTGTTATTCTGTCACTTGAGCACGTGTCACTGTAATACAATTTGAATCCAGGGCACAAGGGGATTGAGGCGCCCTCCATTTACAGTTGTTTCCATGTAGGAACCTTGAGCTACAGGGAGGAAAGCCTGAGCTAGGCAAGATATTATACTCTGAGCAAGACCCCATGAGGACCTTGTAGTGCTTAAGATGTGGGAGAACATTGCAAGTGTGGCTACACAGAAACTCTGGGGCTCTCTACAGAGGCTTCATTGGGGGCTGGGGGAGAACAAGGCCGCTCTAAGCCACACGAGCTATGAGAGAATGGTGAGGCTGGTGTTGATGGCTATACTTGGGCTTTTCCTTTCCCTGCTGCCTCTGAAAGGACAGCACAAGCCACAGAACTGGCTGATCCTCCCACTTCCGAAAATGACTTGAATGCATTGAAAAGACTGTTTCAAAGTGGAAACAAAAGGCCTAATTAGATGCAATCAGCGCCTCTGACTCCTTCCTCTCCCCAAATGGTGCTGCCTCACTGACCCTGGCAGTCATTTTATTAGTCCCCTCTTCACTGGCCTCTAAGTCTCCCCACCTGGTGCTCCAGTGCTAATTGGTACAATTAGCCTTTCCCTCCCTTGGCTAATTGCTAAAGACTGTCTCTCCATTCTCACGGGGACCAGAAGAAACTTGTACGAGAGGGGGGGGTCTGCAACCACAGAGAAACCAAGGGGAAAGTGGGAAGCTGGGATGGGCTGGTTTGCTGTTCTTAATTCTTCTCACATTCACTCATACAAAGCATGTAGCTCTTTCTCTGAACAACACACAACGTTCCTCTGGTTCATACTACCAATAAAGTAACAGGCTCTGCAGCACCAGGGAGCTGGTCACAGGATCTCTAGGGCCCTACATGGCATTCAAGCACTTGGGCTGCTAATATGCACAAGGTAAAACTCCTTAGCTGTCTGCCCAAGGTCTTTGTAAGACACAGTTTATACAAACATCTGTCTGGAGAATACTGTGGGAAGTTGCTCAGAGGCTTGCAGTAGTAGAAAAGTTAATATCCAGATTGTTTAAAGGGAGCTGGGAACAAAAGGCCTATTGGCTCTTCAAAAGAATAGTGTGATCTCTATACAAAAAAAAATACATGCTCTTGAAACTGCTACATTTTTAATATTAATACAAGTATTTGTTTGTGACTGTATTTGAAATGGTTTCAGATGACAGGTTGTCCTCTGTTGTCCTCAGCAGATAGCTGAGGGAGCCTTGGTGAGAAGAATCTGATTAGAATTAGAAAATAGATTTATAAAAGAAAATATTGAAACTGTCTTTTCATACTGTGATCTGACAGTATTTAATAATACCTTCACTTTTCTAAAAATACATTATTTAGGTATGTATATTACACTACTGCTCATAAATAGTTTTCTCATCACCTGCCGTTAATGTAACTGGGATGAGAGTATGATAGTTGACTGAAATTGACCACTAGACCGGCAAGGACGTGTAGCATCCCTAGCTCTCAGTAGAGGGCTTGGGGCTGTAAACTGAACCCTTGGGATGCAGACAAGATCTGCACAGAGGTGCAAGGGTTGCTGCAGGGGGTTTGTCACCGTGTGCTTTGCTTGCATCGAGGTGGTTGGGACCTTGTGAAGTCCAGTGTGCTGCCCTCAAACGGTGCACGTGTGGGTGCAAGGTGACAGTGTCAGAGCAGACCTGCCAACTGCAGAACTCAGTTATTTTCTCTCCAGTGTAAGTAACATTTATGTGGTGAAGTGTCAGAGTCCAGATTTAGAGAGAGCCCTACAGCCACACTTAGGGGCAAGGAGTAGATGAAAATTATCTTCTGATGGATCATATATAAATTATCCTCCCTGAAGTCAGTAGGTGAGGCTTGAGGGGTGTGCTTAGGGACATGACTTCCCAAAATCCAGACAAGGGCTGGGGAGCTTTTCCCCGTGCATATGTGTAGCTCTTGCCATGCTGATGAATGAGTCCAGCTGAGCAGAAGACCAGAGTCAGCTCAGTGAAAGATCAAGCTAAACCTGGGTGGCAGCAGAGCTGGTGTCATGTACTCAGAAAGCTTTGCCTGCGTGAAAATGATTTTGTGTTGGTTTGACCTACAGAATAACACCCTGCCTAGAGAGGGAAAGGGAGGAGTGGAGAGAGAGCCTCTAACAGTTTGAACTTGTCCATCTGGAGATCAAACCCCTGTAGATGGTGCCATGTTAACAGATACTCTATTCTCATGTAGATACTCAATGTATCACTTCCCAGGGAAATGAAATGGTGTTTAAGGAGAAAACAATAGGTTTGTTGGTTTAAATTCTGAAAAAAATGCTGCTGTTGTATACTCTTTGTGTTCAGGTAAGAGAAATTAAGGGAATTTGAGAGAAAAGAAGTGTCTGTGCAGTTGATTTTATGGACTGACCCTTAGAGAAGGAACATCTGCAGATGAGGTATTTGCTCTTGTTGAGACCACATACGTGAATGAGCAAAAGCTAAAGCTTATGTCAAGCTTGATAATGTGGCTGGTGTTTTCCAAGAGTTACTGCATTCTCCTAATGAAATGACCCCTATGAGATGAGGCAGTGTTTATTTCAAGCTATATAATGTCTTGCACTACCCCAGCTTTTTCAACCTTCTTCAGGTTTGACCTCAGTTTTTCAAGCTATGTTCATCTTGTAAAGCTATTCATATATCTAGGCACGGGGATGGACATCAAGATATAGTTTGTGGATAGACACTGACACTTAGAAAAACACCATCAAACCAGGAAAACATCTGCCATGAACAAAGGATTAAGGAACTATTCTTATCTCATGAAGAAGATGGATGGATGGTGCAGGGCGTTTCACTGGATTTGCGGTGAACTTTACACTGTGCTGCTTGTGTGGGGAAGGCTATGCAGTGCGGGGGGCAGAGGTTGGCACAAACAACCTGAAGCAAGAGGGAGGTAGGTTGGGCCACAGAAGCACTCAGTGCCCTTGAGTTAGTGGCTTGACTTGCTCATTCCTGAGGGTGACCTTGGACAAGTCTCTTAAAATCCTTTTTCTCAGTCAACCCAGCTGGCGAATTTGTTTGGGGGTGAAGAAACACCAAAATGACATTGAAAAGCAAGCTGTGCCCCTGCATTGCCCTTTCCAGGGTAAACAAATCATACCCCAACATCCCCCCAGCCCGCCATTGGGAGTTTCCAGTGTGTCCTTTGTGGAGCCCTGTGGAAAAGCCTGGATGCAACATAAACTACACAAATGGTACACTTGCATATTCAAATACAGTGCAATGTTTGTTCATCTCTCAAAACGTGTGTACAGTACTGATCACTGTATTATCTGTGTGCGTTCTGCTAATTAGCAATGCAAATATAGAAAGATTTCCTCTCCTTTCCTTTTTTCTCATAAGCAGGGGGAAAAAAAGGCATTACTTTTTGTTCTCTGGTACCTTTACCTTAAAAAAAAAAAAATGGCAAGCTCATTATGATAAACCAGTGTATTCACATCTATTGAAAAGATAATATTATAAGTGTGAAAGATGTTTTTTCCCGAAAAAAGACAGTTTTATTCATTGGCTAACAGAAAGCATTACTTTTACAGTTCAGGGTAGGAAATGCTATAATTCTGGTCGTATTGTTTCTTCTGGCAGGGAATAAACTCTCTCTCATTTTTTATACCTAGAGGTGAGTTTTTACTCTTTCTCTTTGAATTATACTGGTGGTCATCAGAGTGGTGGTGGAACAAGAGTGTGATGTTGCTGGAGTACTTCAGATGTAGTTGCTCAAAGCACTGCCACTATAATTCAAAGTGAAGAGAGTCAAACTTGCAGCAGGCGCTCCAAAATGGAGGACACCGAGGTCTTTGTTTACTGTCCTCGTCCTCCTTCCCTTTGGGCAAGAGGCAGCGTGTGACATCTGCGTTGCTAGGTACATGGAGATACAGCCAATTACGCACCGCTGCCGCACGAGCCGCTGCACTGGCGATGAGCGCAGGGGACACGCAGGACAGGGCCAGGCAAAACGGGGGCCCCTGGTGCCATCTGGGGACACACAGAGTCACCGGCCAGTGCAGGGTGCAGGGACTGCTTCCTGCTGCTGATGGGCTCTCCCCAACATCGGTGGGCTGATTTAGGAAATAAAGATTAGAAGACGCCTGTTCTAGACAAAGAATTGCACAACTGTGAGCAGCAATGTTCCGCTACCAAAAACTAGTTGGGGTGAAAGGAAAATGTAAATGTGTTTCCATGATTTTTTCACCCCCAGCCTCACGTTTTGCACTTTTAAGCAGGATTGTCTTTTTATAAACCTTATCATAAGTCTCAAAATTGTACTTTGTCTATATGCCTAGCCAGATGTATACTTTTATATAATGGATCTGGATCAAAATCAGGAACATCAAAATCATGAGTCTTCAAGACATTTGAGCGTTTGTGATGCTGTCATTTGCAGCTCCCCTTTGTGTTTCTTCCAAGAAGGAATTCTGAAGTGAGTCATATGATTTATTGTGGCCATTCCCAAATATATCATTGTTCCTCAAAACTACTCAGTCCTTTTTCTTTATTCACTGGATAGTATGGATGTTCTCCCCATGGAGCTGCATGCGTGCACTTGGCACAGACATATCCCAGCACATAAAAACAGTGACCTGGGCATGCACAGAGCTCTTTTGAACAGCTGAGCACACCTACTCATTTTCTTGAACAGAAACCAGATCCCATCACTGGCCTAGGCTGTGCTGTGCAATGCCGGAGTGGAGCCAGGAAAAGTATTCCTCTTTTGTATGCTTCACGTGGCTCCTCTTTGACCAGGGAACAACACCAGTTCTGTCCTGACTCTGTAGGCAAGTCTGTTCCTATCTTAAGAGAACAATCTCTCTGGGCACATATCAATGTGATGGCCCTTAGCAGCATATGTGCATATGCAGAACTTTGTTCCAGTCAGATGTTCCTGTTGTTTTGGTTTTATTTAAAGGCACTTTTTAAGGTGGAAAAATGTAAGCTTTTCTTTAAGGGTTACCTGAATCTCTCTGTAATTTATGGCAGTACCTTGACACTGAAAGAAATTGCATCACATCCCCGTGAAAAAAAAACAGCCTAGTGGAAAGAGGAGATTAGACATAAACTTTCAAGCTCTGCTTGTAATATGGAGCAACAATACACGAACATACTGTTCTTCTGCTGCTACTCTGGAGAAAGAATGAAGGTAAAACGTGCGAGAGAGCCACAGTTAAATTACTCACTATTAGCCCCTACAGTGTGCTTCCAACCTGCGTTGATATATATATATACAGAGAGAGGGAGAATGTCACAGTTAAATTTTTTTTACTAGTATAATGAGGAAAGAGACCAACAGAAGAAGTTCCCTTGGCTAATTTTCTAGCCAGCAGCCACTGCAATGTTCCCACTAGGAGAGACTGAAGGAGTGAGAGAGTGATATAATAAATAATGACTGGCTCTGCTGGTAAGGAGAAATTATCACTGTGCTTGGGGGATCTAAGTATGTGCTCACCCAAGATACAGGGAGGGGGAGGGGGCCAGGAGCACTCTGTCATGTCTTGAGAAGAACATTCTGCGATGTTTGAATTAAAAAGGATTTCAGCCACTGCTTTGTCTGTTAAAACAGGGATGGAAACAGCTAGATGGAGGGGTTCTGAATGAGATGCATTAAAAGATGTCAAAGAAGTTTCCATCTAAGCTCCTGTTTTGAATCTCCTCCCTAAAAAGATGTAAAGCAATGGTGGATTCACAGCCAGGCTCAAGGGTGTGAAGTCCCACCGATTGCCCCGGGGAACACAGTCCTGTGCCATGGGCACAGATCGTGCCCTCTGGCCGGAGGCTGAGCATACTTGAGCCACAGAGAAGTTCCCTCTCAGAGATGTGAGCAGAGGCTGAGGAGGCTGTGTACAGCTTGGGATCTCACCACGGCCATAGCTAAAGCTGCACTACTGGGATCCATGAACAGGTCTTGTGGGAAATAGTGCTGAAAAGGACCCACTCTGGCTACAATGCTTCCTCAGGCAAAACAATTAGCTTCGTGTTTTAAAATCTGAAAGGCTTTTTTTTCTTTAGCATAGATTACAAAGGAGAGCAAACCAAGAAAAAGTCGCATCAGTAAGAGGAACAGTGTGTGCTTGTGCCTCTGTGTTTGTATTCAAAGCCTTGTCTTGCAATGTGGCACTTGCCCCTGCAGGCAACCACAGTCCTTAGAAACAAAAAGGTGCAGTTCAGAGAAAAGGTCTCTTGAAGGAAAGAAAATAAGTGTTCTGGCTTAGCCAGACACCAGTTATTTGGCTTGGTGCAGGGCATTCGGGTACGGTGAGATGGGCTGAGATGCAGATGTCAGTTCAGATGGTCAAATGGTTCTGCCTACCCTGAGGTTCTATTAATTAAACTACATAGAAAAAGTCATAGGAGTTAGGTTTGCTAAAATCTCTTAACCTTCAATGGTAAGATCAGCTATTCTTGTGTTATTTTAGGAAAAAAAAAAAAGAAGCTCCTCAGAAAGTCTTGGAGAATTTTGAAGCCATCTAAACTGAGTTAGATTTCAGGCTCAAGCTTGAATTGCAGACCTTAGTTTAAACCCCATAGCTAAACAGGGCCTCCTTTCTCATTCCCAAAAATAGTATGCTACTTTCTACATTTTGCCACATATGCTGTTTCAGTAGAGAAATAAATAATCTGGGATTTACTATATTTAGTTCATTTAGATGAAAGCAACTTTCACATATAGTGTGGAATATTTCCTTCCTAGACTACATTTCAAGCTTCCTAAAAGAAAAGCAGCGCCTTTATTTATTTTTTTTGTGCTCCAGCATCATGAAAATCTGCATGGTGAGATGCATTTCTCACCACATGCCGACTGCAAATTGTATTTGAAATGGAAAGTATCAATTAAATCAGCCTTTCTGAACTGCCTGGTGACAGCTGCCATGCTGCTGAATGTTGATGACACTTATAATATCAACAGATTTGGGCCCTTGCACTGGAGAATATGAAACACTTTCTAGCCATTTAAATACAGGTTTAGCAAGCAGATTAAGATCATAATTTCCATCACTAAGGACAAAAATGTTCACTGGGAAAGCCTTTTCTTTATGAGCACACTCAGTAGCATTTACTCCAATGCTGGTTTTGTTCAATGGTTTCAAAACCCTGCTCAAGCTCATGGAGGGGCACAATGAGGTTGGTACTTGGGGTCAGTGGAAGGCTGGGCTGGTTGCTCAGATAAGCAAAATTGCCCTGGGGTTGCACAGATCTGAGGGTCTGGAGACAGATAAGGGAGCCCCTCAGCTGGTCTGGTCAGGAATCTTACCCTGGCTTGGGGGACAGGGCTGCTCCTCACCCATTTGGACCTGACACAACAGGAGGCAAAGCGGACATATGGAGAATTTTAATATCATCTAAAACTAAATCAGTTTGCTTTAAAGAAGAGCCATTTGCTTAAGCTAGTTGTTCTTTGGAATGAATGTCAGGTTTGAGTGTTTGAGCCTTTTTTTTCCAGGTTGCAGTTCCTGAGCTGAAGTGAAAGATGGCAGAAATGCCAGGGGAGAGAATCCTGTTGGGAGCCTCAGCATCCCTGGCAGACAGCGTGCCTGTGGAGCTTCTGGTTGTTGTGCAGTAAGGTTTTTGCCCCACGGGTTTCTTTATTCTGTTAAGTTTAAAAAATCTTGCATTTATTCCAAATGAAAATATTCAATGTATTTTAATTCTTTAAAATCTTGAAGCAGATAGAGGCACCCTTGTTTTCAGTGAAGCTGCAACCTGCAGTGAAAGGGACATGTTGTTAGAGTGTATGGTAGATGGAAAGACAAGAAATTTAGCAAAACCAAAATTTCTTTGCCATTCTTGCACGAAAAAAAAAAATCCCATGCAGACATGAGGCACAGTCTGGTGTGCCTATGCCAGCACAGAATGTGAGTAATCCAGCTCCCACAAAGTCTTGTGGAAAACATGGCCTGGGTATTGCTTTTGTGAATAGCAGATGCACTGCATTTTTCATATGAGCAGTGTGCCTAATCATGTATAGTGTACAGTACTTAGGTTAACAATATAAACTAGACCCTGAGAAATATAGCTATTGTAATCTTTTCATTATTTATCCATTTTAATCTCTATTAGGAGAATATGTATAATTTATTTTTTATTCCTGCAATGAATAATATAACTAAGATCTCTTTATACTTTTTTCATTTGAAAATTCTGTTTTAAAGCACTCTGTTGGATAACATTCACTATATTTTCCTTTTTTTGATAATAAAAGTGAAAATAATATGCTAAGCTTTCGTACTGCAATGCATATTAAAATGCCCTTAATGCAGTGATGTGCAAGGCACTCGAGAGATTTGAGAACTGCTTTAGCTGTGCACTGAGACCTTGGAGTTGTATGGCCCTGCACCAAAGACCTGAATATTCATGCTAAATTGTTGGATTTCTGTGCTTTTAAAATCTTGTTTTAAATTTCTTCTCCTCTTCGATTCTATTCAGTGTACCCCCCTTAAATCCGTTGTTGTCAACATCAAAATCACTCTTTTTGCCAACAGTTTAAATGATGACTGGGCACAGACCTTAATGCTGCAACCTGGAATAGGCAAAATCCCAGGTAGGGAAGGAGTGAGTAAGAGATTTTTCTGGCCAGAGAAATCAGATCCAGAAACCATGGCTTCTGCAAGAATGTTCCTCGATAGTGTTGAGCCCCTCTCTCAAGCTGTGGAGAGCTTCCAAAATGTCTAGTGTTCAGGGATTTTCTCCACAGTGAAGCTGAAATAGTCTGGATGCATAGGGCCTTCAAACCAAAAACTCCTCTTCAAAGATGTAAATTGCTAATTATTATTAATCATAATCTGAGAATCTCCTAAAAAATCCCAATGTATTTTGGGGAAAAAAATAAGAAGAACTGCCTCCAACAGCTTCCTTTCTTAAAGGGAAAGAGGTCAAGGGTCAAGGCAGAAAGATATGGACAGAAAAATGTCACCCAAGTCTCAGTCATGACAGACTTAATCCTTGAGAGGCCTCCTGCCAGCCTGTGCTAAAATCCTGGCTTCCATGGAGGAGAAGGGTCCCTATGCTGCCCACTGCCATCAGCCTGCATCCTTCAGAAGAGATTGGCTCTGATTTTGGGGGCCAGTCTCAGTTCCACACAAGAGACGGCAAGCAGAAAGTCTATCCCAAATCTTGTCCTTGAGACTCCCTCCCCTCTTAGAATAGTTGCTACTGCTTTCACAGGTATTTACCCCTCCAGAAAAACAGAGATGAAGGAAAGGAGAAGGGAGATTCTGGTCCCATGGGGTTTATTTACAAAATTAAAGGATTGGTACAACATATTAAATGAGTTGTGTTGGTCTAGAGACACGTGATTGCCAAATTAATTTGGTATACAATAAGGTTAGCTTCTTTCAAAATTCCCTGCATGACCATGAAGAGACAGCACTGGACCATCTTAATTCAGGATTAAAATTCTTCAAGAGATACCAGTTTAACTCCTCTGGGGTGTCCCTGCTGCCCTCCCTCCCTTGCAATTTGAAGCAGCAGCAGCATCTGCAGTGATGGAGATCAGCTGTAGTCCGAGTAAAAGCCAAGAGTTTTGGGCACCAAGAAAAGAGCCCTTCCCACTCCCTGCCTCATGGAAGGAAAGACATTGTGCCCATGGATGTAGGGCCCCAGGGTGGTTTTAAATTAGCTGAAGACGCCTGCATGAAGTTCGACTGCAAGAACAGTGTGGTAAAACACATATTACCACTTTCCTACATTATTGTTAATCACTATTTTCTAGAACAGTTAAACTGCCATCCCCTTCCAGAGAATAATTACTGCTATTTAATTGTATTTATAATTTAGTATACACCTGAAAAATATGCTATAAAATATCAGGGGGGTTCCCTTTAATACTGGTGTTCCATTTACAAACTGTCACATTTATAATGCGTCTTTAATCTTCTGTGGTCTGCTAGAATTTTATATTAAAGTCTGCTTTGTGCTTTAAATATTAAAGATTCTGCAGTACTTCAAAAGGTGATAATGCCTGATGCTCTGGTGGTGCTTAAATCTCAACAGCTAAATATATTGAGGAATGTTCGGTGGCCCTGGCTTAATTAAACATGTATGTGTATTTTCAAATGCAATCTTTTTCTGCTTGTTAGGTTTTTGACAAACCTCCAAACAGGTCCAGGTGGAACAAAGCATGTAAACAAGCTTGTGAATGCAAGCTTAAAACACTCAAATTAGCACCTTCTTACAATTAATATGCAAACCCTGGGATCTCTGTTATTGATAATGCCATTTAATATTATTTGCAGCTGAGCTTTATATTCTAGCCTTTTAATTTTTTCTAAGCTGTGTCCACTTTAATTATGTGAAAATGTACTGTTAGAGACAAGTCATCCAATGAGACCCTATTTACTATGAGCAACTTACCCTACCCTGTGTAACATAGTATAAATTACAAGGCTGTGGGAGCATTTCAGTACACCGTTGGCTTTACACTCTTTAATGGTCTAATTTGGCACATATGACTAAACCTGGAGCCATCAAGGTACGCACACAGGTTAACACATAGTCTTTTTATTGTTCTCATTGCCAGTTCCCCACCCCCCGTGGGTTAATAAATTCACTTATTGCATCTTCTTCTAGATTGGACTGCAAGTGCTATAGAGGAGCCAAACTCTCTCTGGTAGGAACAGGCATGATACCCACTGGTGAGGCTCAGCGCCAGGGAAGGATGTGAGCCCCTCTCAGCACCCTGATACATTCATTAGGAATGGGTATGTTTTATGGGAATAAAATAGCTCCGACTGCAGCGTC
Organism: Bombycilla garrulus; assembly: GCA_013400315.1. NCBI lineage: Eukaryota > Metazoa > Chordata > Aves > Passeriformes > Bombycillidae > Bombycilla > Bombycilla garrulus. Next base: position 275,702 of record VXBU01016441.1, on the reverse strand, counting down.
TGCTCTTGAAGGTTTCTAGAAACAGAAGAATGTTTCAGAAGGATTTTCTTCATTTCAAAATAACAGGACAGCAAATCTTGACAGGCCCAAAACATGCAGAGATTTTGCCCCATGGCTGGTCGGTTCATGCAGCCACTCTCACTGGCAGTCGTGTTGGTCTGACTACTCATGCCCAGTTAATTGATGCAGTCACAGACACTGTGTACAGTTAAGGTCTTGTGTTAATGACATGCTGTTTCACCTACCTTAAATAAGTCCATATCCAAATGACCTGACTGATTTCTTTTTAAATTTTGGACTTTAAACTATAGGTTTTCTGATTAGGTGTTTTGTATTCTTAAAAAGACAAAAAGACAAACATGTATGAACACAGACATATTGAGGCACAGGCATATGATTTGATGCATATATCAACAAACCAAATAGCTCTGCATATATGTGGGAACATTGCCTTCCAGCTCTGGATAAATAGAGGCTAGCCATCATTCAAACAGGGAAGGAAACATTTCATACATGAAGAGATATGGGGAATTATTTCATTTATTTTGGTGCCAATATGCAGCAATTTTCTGAATGCATTTGAAATATGATGAAAATATCTATGCATGCACCCGAGAAATGTTCTTTTATTCTACTGTAATAGATAAGGTGATGGCAGAAACTGGGGAAGCTGAAATAGATGTACTGCAGTTTTACAGGTGAGGCAATGTTAGCGGGAAATGACAAGCAGGCTATAGTTATTATAATACCCAGGGCAAATCAGCAAGCACGCACAGTGATAGACAAATCTAAATTAATCATAGCAAAGGTGGTGTGGCATTTTAATGTAAACTTACTCTACTGTACGGGAACTTGTAAGAATATTGTAAAATAGGTGAAATGCCAGTCATCATATGTGGCTAACAAAATGCTTTTCTAGAAAATACAAATGCAATTTGGACTACTGCAGCTGCCTATTTCTAAGGGAACTAACTTTTTATTTTAGCAACACCCAAAAAGCCTAGTGATTGCTTTTGGCAAACATAGGACTACTATAATTTTAAATCTCTCAAACAAGCACCTTGGGAAATCAACCTTCCCATTCTATCTTGCATTTTAATGCTCTTCTATTCAGACAGAAGGGGACTGGTTAGCTAGTTGTCATTAAGTCCTTACGAGTGAAAACTGTTTGTTTCCCCATAGAATTCAGCATGTTTTCTCAGCCTGTAACCATCACCTATAATTAAAATGTCGTCCTAACAACATCAAGGTGCAGAGAGTAAAAGAGTCAGTTCACCTCTAGAACTGCACGCTTTGTGGAGCTCCACAGCCCCTCAGAAATAGAAGCTCAGAGAAACTGTCTCTGTGATCTTTAATGGATTTTTAAAGATGACAAGAAAGGAAATGGGAAACTAAAGGCATGGAAGACATAAATTCCCTAAAGGTGCATTCTGAAGTAAATCAGAGCAACTGAAAAAGTGAATTCTTTGAGCCCTGGGATATCTCCCAGGTTTTTCAGCTGGACACTTACAGCTTGTCTGGTCCCTGAACACCTCTGCTCTGGGCATGCTTTGACACAGTGAGTCACAAAAAGATGAACAACATCACCTGAAGTGCTGTTTGAGGGGCAGAAAATTGCTCCCATTGCACACTGCTGCCTTTACTCTAAATCACATGACTTATTACAACCTTCCTTCTATAAAAGAAGTGCCATTTAGGTATGTTAACTTCTCCAGCTGCAATAGGCATCCTTCTCTCCTTATTTCCACAACAGTTAAACGCAGTCAAAGAAAGAGGTGAAGATCAGGTTTTATAAAATCAAACTTGAATTGTTCTCAGGGCTACAGCTGCACGAAAGCTAAATAACAACCGGCAAGAGCAAGAAGCTTAAAAAAGCTCTGTTACTCAATATATGTTATTTAGATATGTCTTTTTCTATAAACTGGTAGGGAAAAGAAGGAAATCAGTTTGCCTTACAAAGATATCTGACTACAGTGCTTTGTAATTCTCAGTGACTAACACAGGTTGGGGCTGAACACTGTCAAACCCTCTGGAAGCAAAACAACTCTATTTTTAGGCAGTTTAATTTATTTATTCCATTTATGAGATCATGCAATGTGTATTAATCGATCAAATAGAATTTGATTATGGGTTTACAGACAATATTACAGGGTCAATCTCATGTCTTAGTAAGGAAAATATTTTGTGTGAACAAACACATGAACTGTATATTTTTGAGTGGGAAGGGGGTTTGTGCACTGAGGAATCAGCCCTGCTCCTGAGGCTTTACTCAGCACAAAGGACCCAATGCACTGTGTTCTGCTGGGGAACCAACAGGACCCAAATCTGTCAGAACAGCCACCGGTGTCTGTGTGGGTGTTATCAGCCTGCTCACATCATACCAGAGCTTTATGCTGAAACATTGGAGGAATTACTGCAATATAGAATTTAATTGCTTTGAACTCTTCTGGATGTTCATTCTTACTAAAAAAAAAAGTCCTTTCTAATTTGACCTCTTTCCTCCTGTTTGTCAGCAATCTACTGGTAATCAATTTGATTAACTGTTGTTCTTGAGCTCCAGCATCACTTTGGAGAAACTGTAATTTCTACCTTTAGTATTTTTTATATGCAACACATATGTTGCATTTATCTCTCCTTCAGAAATAAAAAAGCCTCTGTAGAGTGAAAAGAGGGATATTGGTAAAGATGGTGGTGAGTATTGCAGACAGTAGTGTTCTGTTAATATTTATACAGGAGCAGTACCTGTAGACTACTCTGTTTGGAAGGTGTTATCCTGGCTTTCTTCTTCGGTGTGGAGGTGTCCTCAGAAAATGCTGCCCTTTTCAGTCAGTCACATTTTTACTCAACTACCATAATACCAGTCAGATATAAGAAAATAAAACAGTTTCAGTTTCCATGTTCTCCAGCATTGTAAATCATTGATTCTTCTATCAAGTGTGAGCTAAAGCACTCAAGGAAGATGACTTGCTCAAAATTATTAGTGTTATAAAACTAATATTGTGGAAATCAGTTGCAAGGTTCAGGTGCCAGCATCATTCCTTCAACATTTCAGTGGAATTTGTTTGGGGAAGGACAAGACAGGATTTTAAAAACAGTCTTTATTACCAGTGTGAAGCACAGCAGTGTGGGAGGTCGGAGGAAGCCGCTGAAGGACAAGAATTCAGCATTTGCTTAGGCTGAAGGCAAGGCATGTAACTGCAGCTAAATCCTCTGGCCACAGGCACAGCAGCGTCCCTCCTTAACAGGTGAAGGAGGAATGCAAAGGACAGAGTAACTTTGGGCGCAGGGCAATACAATCTATCACTCACAGGTGCAGGATGAGACTCTGCCAGTAAGTCCATCTCCCCGTATGAGCTTTGCTTGTGTGAGGGGCAAGAGATCGGCCCCTTAATCTGAGCAGCTCCCTGTTACAGTAGGGTTTGGGTTTATTAGCTCTCTAGCATTAGAGCCCTATTGACTAAAGAGCGTATCTGGAGACTCTAAGGAGGGAGGCATGAGAGGGCTATGATCACGTACTACCTGATAGCGCACATGGGGAATGGCAACAATCGTAGTGAGAACTCAGGGTAGATGTCTTAAAAATTTGGCTTAAACGACTCACAGCTCTCTTTTCTTTTTCTCCCTTTTACCTTGTACTACTAGCCACTTTTCCATGTATCTCTCTGACTTTTTGCTTTCTGATGCCATTATCTCACAAAAAAGGACATCAAACCAACCCTTATTTCTGTCAGTGTTGTTGGCACCACTATATTTAAAGCACCCACTTGTAAGCAATTAATTCCCCCCCACACCCATACACAAGGTAATCACTTTTAAACAGAATTTAAAAGAAACAGATCATGGCATTTTATCTGGCTGTTTTCTCGAATGTTATCATTTTCAGACTCCAATGCACTTTCTTCTGGTGAAATGTTCCTCATATCTCTCTCAGACTGATTTATCTGATTGTTGCTTTTGTTTTTCATGGAGGGGATTATATTGGTCATTTTTAGTGGTGCTTTTGCCTCCAATCAGTAATACATTTTTACAGCCTCAAAACACTCCAGGATTCACAACTTGTAAATGTCTCAGATTCTTGATTTCTTTCAAGTGCCTGCCACATTGGAGAAAAGGTAATAGCAATTCCAGAACTGAAGGAAAGCGAAATCTTACCATGTTATCAGCCAGCTGCTGCCTTTTCTACTGATAGCACTTAATTGCATTTACAATTTCCTCAGATTTCCAACTATTTCTGTCAGATTTGCTTTTAACTCACTACAGATTGTGTGCATTGACTGTGCAACAACCTCACTCAGAGCTGAAATATTTAATCACTACCCGTGGATAAATGTTTTCATACTTTATGCTACGTTGTTTAGAAGTGAGGCATATATAAGGAACAAAAAATCTGTCAGTATGCATTTTCTATTGGAATGTTGCATAGGTTTTTAATTGGAAAATAGGCTTTTAAAGGTAATCATAGCTGAAGACTAGAGTTAGGAAGTGAAGCATATTTTTGCGTGATTTTTCTTCTTAACATAATGAACCTTTTTGTGTCTGTCATGGAAAACATGGAAATTTCATTCTCTTCTCTGTAACTATCTTCACTTAAATGTTTTAGGTTCAGTTGCTTTGAATGGTTTGCAAGTAACCTAAAGGGTTGTGTTAATATTAGCCTGCAGTGAGCACATACTGGCACTTTGTTGCTGTTTGGAGAAATGACCGGTTTACTTGGTTATATTGACAGCTCTACTGTAAAATTTGCTGGCATTAAAGGTCAAAAAGACCCAGTTTTTCCTCTCGTTGCTTCTATCCAAAAGAGAATAAATCTCAGAGCAGAATCACTTCTCTGACAATAATTTATGAATTATGCACTGACTGTGTTTGAATTGAGAAAGGCTTTCATATCCTTTCCATTAGCTCAGATTAAGTTTTCATATAGATGCTGGGAAGCATGCTAGCAATATCCTTAGCTCATTTTTATGAAAATTTTATCAGTGCTTTTTTCTGTACTACACTCCAATTGGGATGTCTCAGAATCTAAAGCTCAGCTTTGGACATGAACTTCTCTCAACCTGGCTGGCTGCTGCTCTAAAGGTTTCAATATTTTATGGGCTCTGGCTAACTCAGCCGTGAGATTCAAGCTGCAGAGATTTAACTCTAATGTAAAATCTTGAACGGATGAAAACTGGGATGTCATAAGTAATACATCTACAAGAGCAGGATGCAGTTACCATTTTTAAAAGGTTTTTAAAAAGAAAACAGCATTCTCTACTCCCTCTTTGTATCCTAAAATGAAAAGCCTCTGAGCTATTGTACTAATACATAACCATCTTTTCTTGCCTGCTTTTCTTCAATTGCTGCTTAATTGTTGTGGGTTTTTTCCTTCAGGTCCACCATCAACAAGAAAGCCCCTAATGTCAGCTTCCTAGAGAAATGGGCATCACATCACTTAATGTTTATAGGCCAAATCCATTCCTTAGCATCTTCCCTTTTTGTCTCAAAACTGATTTAAAACATTTGGAAAATCTGTCTATTCAGCCAGAGTGTTCTGGTGCATTCTTTCCTAGAAACAGTGGGGTCAGATGCGATCTGTCTGATGGACTTTTTTGCTGCAATCTATAGCCGTTTCCCTTGAGTCCTGCCGAGTCTAGCAAAGCAGCACAGCCCTATAATGGCCCCAATGACAATATGTTCTTTGTGTGAAAGAATCCAGGGGGAAGTGCTGGAAGGTGCTCTGGTCAGTAAAAAAATAGTTTTAGTGCTTGCTTATTTTTATCATTATGTACGTTGCCTCCACTGGAAATATTTTCTTGACAGTAAATAAGCATCACCATAAAACATTTAACAAGCATGAAGAGAACAAATACAGAGTCCTTTTCATCTTAAAAGGCTTCAGTTGTTAATGTCTGTTATTAGCACGTTTCATTTGAGAGGGCATAAAAGAGGGACTGTATCTTGCGTATTTTTGGATTCACAGTCAAGAGTTTAATCTGTTCACAAATGTAAGTCCCTTATGTGTGATGACAGAAAAATTTCTCTCCTTCTTTAAAAATGTGACCCAGTCCAAAACTCTGTCAGGACAATATGATGACTGAGCTCTATAGTTGCATTTTGGCAGGGTTATTCAGGAATAATGCATAGGTATAATTAGGGAAGCCACTCTGTAGAATTTACTTCATCTGCTCCCATAATTGGTGCCCATCTCTGCCTTCCCTAGGCTGCCGGTCCAGCGTGCAAGTCTCACCTTTGTTTTTTCTGGGTGCCAGTGACACCTACTCACCCTGTTAACTGCAAATCACACTCTGCTCTTTCAGCCTTGCACACTAGTCATTAACAGCTATAAATATTCAGAATCAGGAACATCCCAGTCCTGTATCAACACTGCATGAGGCAAAACACAACTGTGCTGCTCTGCTGCATAGGCTCACAGTACACATCTTAGCATTAAGTCTTCCATCACCTCTCCTTAAGCACTTGCAATTAACAAATAATTTGAGGCACATAGGAGTTGGACATGGACAGGGAAATAGGTACTGCTTTTTTTTTTTAATTTCCAGTCATTTGGAAATTAACCACACTGTAATGCTGTCACAAAAATGTGGCTTCTGCAATGTGGGGTTACCAGCCTACTGTGGTGGAAGGAAGAAGACATTTTAAAAGGTCAGTAACAGACCAGGTTTTACACTTTAACTTAAATTACCCACACCCAGGCAAGGCAAAACATTTACCTGTGTTGGCATCACCTCCCTGAACTTCCCCATGGCCAGTGCCATCATCTGGGCAAGGCCTTACCATGCACGAGAGCATGGCCAAGCAGTGCTGGCAGCAGCTGCACTGAGCACCCACGCAGCCAGCAGCCACCGAGCCGTCCCCCACGAGTCCCCAGTGCAGCTCAGCGCAGGGCATCCCCGTCCAGACAGCACCAGTGTTAAACATTGCCTGATAATTTAAAGCCAAGTCCCCTGACTGATTCAGAAGCAACAGCCCCACAGGGGTGAGCAGATTTACCAGCTGTCTGGCTTCTCTTGTGATTGATCTCTGAATGTTTGATGTTTGATTTGCCTTTCCTCCCTTTCAGCTGTGAGGCTATTTGCATCTGCGCTGTACCCACAGCCTTCTCTCTTGGCAGTGGTCTGGGTCTTCTCTATGTGGTCATTTCCTGTACTGCAGATCTGCAGTGATCCCCACCCCAACCTTGTTACTGTTTCGGGTGGGAGCAGGGAAATTGTGGAGAACCGGACTGAAAATAGCCTAAAAGGAAGATTTTTGCAGTTTAATTACTTTTACTAGATTTCTTTTTTTCCTCATTAGGGCCACCTAAGGTTTTCATTTGATGTTAGGCCTCGTGTGAAAACCTTCACCCGGGACATCTGGCATGGCTTTCAAGGATTTGCTGTGGCATGTTACTGCTGAGGATCCAGCCAGCACCCTGTAACTACACAAGGCCTTATAAGTGTCATATCAGGCATCTGGCGGAGACACTCCCAAGGAGCATAAAAAACAGGTAGTTCCAGTATATCCAGAAACTGCAAGGTTTTCTACACAACCAGAGAGGAGAGTGTACCTCTACTGAAGAGCCTGTTGGGTTGCAACTATTTGTTCATAAGCATTTTCTCCTAAAACCCTGCATTTCTTTAGTGAAGTTCTCAGAAAGCGCTTTTCAGAAACGGTCACAATTATAGAGCTTAGGTCAATATCTAAATTTCTTACAAATGAAAGTGATAAAGGTGTCTTAATTAGCTGCTCATTGCAGATAGGATGGGTACAGCTGGATAAGTAGGGAAAAAGGTTTCTCTATACTATATAACAGTGGGAATACAAAAATCTTGTTCTGCACAGTAGGAACATGGACCTGCTCCGGGAAAAGGGGGGTGAAGGGGAGAGGGACAGCATGGAGGAGCATTTGCACAGTGATCTGCTTCCAGCACAGGGAGGACCACGTCTGGGTATCACACACACCGCAAGCAAGGTCCTCTGTTCCACAGGACACTGCCAATGGTGGCTTAGTCCCTGCTGGGCTACCCCTGGGACGTAGATGATAACCTCACTGATGATCTCCCTCGGATTTGGCTGAGTAGCTCCCTTTTGGATTTCAGTAAGGTGTCATTGTTAATACTGGTGTGCCTTTCTCAGACAAGTAGATTTTGTTTCTAAACCTGATATCAAAAGGTTTGGTACTCATGGAGCCAACACCATTTTTCAGACCCATCAGTTTAATTACTTGAATAATAGGATTCTCCATCACGGTGAGACATGACAGCAGTGTGGCAGGATTTGCTTTCTGTTTTGGGGGTGAAGGTGCTGAGTCTTTGGCCTACTCTGAGGCCTGGCTGTCTCCAACTATTCCCCAAAATGAAGTTATTCACTAAAGGCAAACCGTATCTTAAAGCCACCAAACAAGAAGATATCCTTGAGAAATCATCTAATTATACCAGATCCTGTCTTTATGCAAGAAGTCAGAGAAGATGGTCTACTTTTCTTTATATTTTCTTACCCTACATTTCTTTATTATTTTTTTTTTCCATACATTTTCAGGACTCAATATCATTTTCTCTTCACCACACAACAAAATCAGACTGTTTCTGAGTGAGAAGGAGGGCTGCCGTACAGCTGATGAGCAGGTGGGTTTCTGCTAGCTGCTAGCCAGGTGTTTATTTATTGCCACTACAAAGGCAATATGAAGGTACTGTCTTCTGACTCCTGTCCACTTGAGGCCTCAAGTGAAAAAGGACCAAATAACTATAAGGTCCAGAAGAAGCATTGCAAACAGTGCTGTAGCCTGAGAGTTTGCATAGATGAGAGTTTTCCTTTCAGAGCAGAACTTAATTGGCTGTCTGTAGACTATGAGACACCTTACTCTGTCTATAAGAAAGGCAGTGCCACACATTTTTCCATGGAAGAGAATTGCTGTATGTGGGAGTTTGTGTCTTACAGCAGCAGTATGAGGCACACAGATTGCTGAAACATACCCACAGATCCAGAGGTAGACTAAAATGCATAGCTATTTCTAAAACAACATAAACCATCATGCATTTGATGGCTTTCCATATCCAGATGGACATTACTTACATGGCCAATCATTAAAGTTAAGCCATATGCCCATCTCTTCTTTTTTTTATAGTGAATTTCTCTCATATGTCAGTGTCCAGAATACATTTGGAGTACTTGACTAAAATAGGGGCATAAGTTTGTCCTATCCACCCTACAAACATTTTACCAGCCAGTCAGCTCTAACTGGCTGCAGGAAGGCAGATTCTTTATGTTTCCTTGCACTGGGTCTCTTTTTGTAATTCCACTATGCTCTCTCCAGACAGTGCCATTAGAGCATGTAAAATTTAATTTCCATCTCATCAGTGTCAGAAGCTGATCAAAGATTGCTCACAAAAAAATTATTGTGCTACTGGCTGCATCCAGAACATATGGGCATAGCATTAGTCACCATAGCCTCCACAGCTCCTCCAGTGATTATCATCAAGGAGAAGAGGCATGCTGTATACTTTAAAGGCAGGCACACATTTCCTGGTATGTTTCCTGATAGCAAACACCTCCGGTATGGCAGGATAAGTCAGAAATTGAGCTTTATATAAATCTGTAATGTAAAGAGTTGACCTCATTGTCACCTAAACCACAGTGCCTGGGGCATTTGTGTTATCAGCCACGTGTGTGTACTTTGTCTGGGGGCAGCCCTCCAGTGCGAGCAAACACAGCTCCTGCCTAGGGCAGCAAGGCTGATAGGGTGGCAAGAAACAGCAGAACTGGGATTTTTCCTCTTCTAATACCAGCTTCTTTTTTCTGCCATAATGTACTGAGGAATGACACATTCCTTACACTCCTCACACCAAGGGGTATTTTCAGTTGGCTAAACAATACAGAGTATGTCATTTTACTTAACCATCTTTGTAATCTCAGATAATGAAGCCACCAGGCACATATTAAAATTAGCATTGCTACCCCAAGTAGACAGGGGGTAGACTTTGTTTGGCTTTGTTTGGAAAAATGCTCGTTAAAGTGCAGAAATGTGGTTTATAGGAAATGGCCAGAGCCTTTACAGCATGCTCAAATTTTCTGGGGAAGGCACACACTGCATTTCTTCTCAAGGCCTTGTGGGGGGACCTTGACTGTCATTTTTTAGCTGTTCTCTTATCTCAGCTGCTACAAGGAATGAAAAGCAGTGAAGTGCTGCCGATGGACACCTGCCGAGGGACAGTGAGGTGCTGCCGAGGGGCACAGACTAGGAAGGACCACTGGGACCCTGGAAACATGGTGAGCCACCAGCTGGCAGGGAGGAAGAAGAGGTGTGAGGGTCACACTCTGTGTTCAGTTTTGGCAAACTTGTTAGTGGCAGAGGTTTGTTCTTTTTCTTGGGCAACTGACCTTACTGTAATAATAGCTCAATACAAAGTCCGAGCCACTTTTTGGAGCCCTCAAGAATTTATAGGGCACAAGGGCCTCACCTCAAAGTAGCCACTGATCACTGAAAATAATATGCAGAGTAATTTTCATATCTCATAAATTCCATGAGAACTGCAGAGATAAGAACAAGAAAACTTGCTGATTGATACACAGCTTATTTGAAAACCATTTGAGGATAGTGCACAGACATGCAGCTTTTTGTACCTCCTTGTCCGTCTTCATGTATCATGCATCAAAACTGGTACCTCCTCTTGCCCTATCTTGGGTACTGTCTTCTCAGAAAATTCACCTTGATTGGATTTATTTTTCTATGGGCTCATGCAAATCCCATAGACTACCTTTTTGTTACTGTTTCTCATAAATAACCACATGTATATTAGGTAAATATATAGCGTTTTTTTGCCTCCCTGAGTGCAAAGAGGAGTGAATATATCACTTCCACTCTGACTCTGTTTATGTGATGATAAACATCCTTCTGTTTTATACCCTCTGAGATAAGGACATATATTGCATTATGTTCTTTCTTTCTTTACTCCTTCGGATGATCTTTCAATGGCTGCTGTGGTCACCTCTCTGTCTGTCCACACAACACAAAAATACAATACAGAAACCTTCTACTTTGACATTTCCATCAGGAATAAACTTCCCTGTATGCCTGCCCTTTGCTAACTTCCCACTTGTGTTTGAGTTTGCTTCAAAGAGTAAATAGGGAGCCATTCCCAGAAGCACAAGCTCTCTATGTGAGAAGCCAAAGCTAAAGGTAGTTTTTCATGCCAGATCATGCCATCAATCATGCCAGATTATAGTCTTTTTATACAGCAATGAACTTTTTATAATTGCTGCTATAGTAAGTTTAAAGTTATTTACTTGTCTGGGAAGTGTTTAGGCAAGATACATCCTTAGGAGCATATATTTTAATTTCATTTTTGAAGCAAGATTCTGTGCTATAAATTGAACCATCTTTCTCTCTGTTGCCTTTTGCTCAATAGTGATTTTCAGACTCCCTAGGTCTTTCATGTCATTGTAACAGTTTATATTGACTACAAGTGATATGTGCAGATACAGTCGTTTAGCAATTTAAATATATTTTCTTCTAGAGAATTACTATAGAAAAAGGAGTGTTAGAACAAAAAAAAAAAAATCCTTTCTGTGTATTTTAGGGAACTTGTGCTTTATAAAGGTGAGACCTTTCCAAGAGTAGAGAATGTGATGTGCTGGGCATCCTGTGCCTTAAGACCAGATGAGACTCCTCCAAAGAAGAGGTTTGCTTATTCCCATGCAGTGGAGCATCTAATGCCAGCAGGACAAAGTGAATCAGGTCATAAACGTACAGTTTGGAGGTTGTCTTGTTTGAAGCAGTAATTGCACTACCCAACACTTGCTAAGAAGCCACTGTTTGCAAGGCAAATATTTTGTATCAAGCCATTACTGGGTTTGTTATGAGCTGTGGACACATAATAAAAAATGACTACAGTAATATCTTGATGATAGTCCCTACACTGATCAACTGCAAATGATCTGATTAACAGTCAGCTGCTGCTTCCCAGTTTAATTAATCCTGATGGGCTATTGATGCGCTGCAACTGTTTGTCCTAATAATGAGGTTTGAAATTAGACTGCGACGAGCCACTTAGACAGCTGCCAAGGAAAATAATCATTTAGGAAGGCGAGCAATGGAGACGGCAGAGGAGGAATGGCTGCTATTTGACAGAAAATTCACATGGCTGTGTCACATGTGTTTTATTTTTACATTTGGAGCACATTAACTGTACCAGCAGTAAGTGGTGACTGCGAGACACATAACTAGCTTTACAATTAAGAGTGCTACTTCTCATCAGTATGCAAAAGCTAAACATGAAACATGAAGTGTGTTAATAGCAGAATATATGTAGCTACAGACCATTGAACAATTTAGGTCAGTCCTTTGCAATGTTTAATTAGACTAATATATCTGTTTGCAATTAATAACAGATGTGACAAGCTAATGTGTCCATGTACTGACAAATTAACCTTTGCCCATCAGCTGCTCGGATCTGTGAGAAAAGTGCCATGTTTTGCCTCTGTTCAACTGAACCTAAATAAAATTGCAGGATAATTATAAACATAAATGTTAATAGAATGTGCTTTCCATGGGAAGCGGAGACCAAAGGCAAGTATTTCTCAGCCAGGTCGTCGTACTGTGCTTTGCCACGTGTCAAAACCTGCAAATTATATTTTTCCATTTGTCTCAGTGCAATTAGTGTGTGGTTTGACAGATGCTAGCTCGATAGTCCTCACCGCCAGTAGACCCGGGATGTACCAGAAACCCTAAATTAATAGCAAGGATAAGAATGTTTCCATAGATATTCAATCTTTGGCTTTATTTGCTGTCTGCAAGCAAATGTGCCCTCAATTTGTGACAAGCCTTGCCACTGAAGTGACGTGGCAGACGTGTCTGTCAGGACTTGGGCTGAGGCCATCAGCATATTCCAGATAAGTAATGGGAACATCTCTCACCCCCTGGGCTGGTGGTCTGTTTGCATTTCCAATATCACCTCTCCTTCATTCTCTTTCTCTCTCTCTCCTGCTCCCAACCCCATATATATATTATTTTTTAACATGTGAATAAAAATACATATATTAAAATTATATGTGCCATATATATATATGTTATATATAGAGATTAAAGGCATCTTTCCCTGCTTTGCATTAAGGTCTGTTAATAAACCCCTGTAATTGGTGGGATTGTGTTTGTATATATGAATACATGTGTATATGTGTGCATGTGTGTACAGGTACACACATTCATGTACATATATGTGTAAATGTGTGGTACCTATGTATATACGTAGGTGCACTTGTCTATTTATAGTAAAGATACTTGCAAATAATACTATAAGATTTTTAATACCATTAAGTGGTTATTTTCCTCTCAATTTGATCTAAACTGCAACGTTTTATCTTTAAAGTTTCAAAAGTGATTGGCATGTTTGAGTGTTCCACATCCCCATGCTTACCACTTCTGCAAAATCAGCCTTTTTGGGCACATTGACGTGTTGGCTTCCTTTAAGTTCCCCCTGTTAATGGCTCTCAAAGGCTAGATAGTGACCTAGGCAGGCCCAGCACTGCCACCCTTGAAAGTCTTGCTCTGCATTTTGGCATGCATGTCAATTAGGAATTAATAGTGGGCATCCCTGGAGGCTGCTGAGATGATATGGAACCTGTTGTGTGATTCAACATGGCATATCCATGGGAGCAACCAAGCCTGGGACTCCCTCTGGGACCCAAGAGATGAGGCTCTCCAATGCTGGGCACTTTGGAGGAACTTTCAGCACATACTCTTGGTAGGTACTTTCCACTAACACCTGAAGTTTTGGTCCCGTGATCAACCCCACCTTTGGATCATATTTATAATGTCACATCTGAGATTGAGTAGTATCAAGTCATCAGCAGCCTAGAACTAGCAGCAGGATTTGAAGAAAAACCCATAAAAATAGGGCAACATTAAAACACAAAGGAGCTATCAATTACATGTGCTACTGCTCCTTTGGACACTTGCTTTCTGCTCCTGGAATATACCTGCAAGGACTGGGTGTATATCGACATCCCTCACCCAAATAAGTGTCAAGAGGTAAAGCATTATTATCTCTCAGCCACAAAACCACAGTCTCCACTCATTTTCCCTCCTAAAGGTCAGACATTCGCAGCCTGCATGTACTGCCCCTAAAATGAATGCCACACTGTCATCAGCATTCAGCACCACAGCTGCAGAATAAAGCAAGCCCAGCCAGCCACATGAGAAAGAGGAGATAAAAAGAAACCAGAAAGGAAAAATAAAATGCCTTAAGTCTGTGCAGCAGACTTTTGCCCTCCCTCACTAATCAATTGTCCTCCTGGTGTTCCTTGTCTGCACCAAGTGACTGTTGTGTGGGATGAGCTGTGCAGAGACCAGCAATCACCCAAATACACGACACAGCCCTGTGCTGATACTCCTAAGCTCTGAGAAACCTTGAGACCCTTGTTCCCTTTCACTCAACATAAGTTTTGGTTTACAGTGAAATGTTTCTCTGCAAAAGCTGTCCTTAGCAAGGGGAGTGGAGATGCAGAGCAGCAGGAGCCTTGGGGGCACTGCACATGCCTCTTTGGTGGCACCTCTCCCTGCTGCGTTGGGCTCTGTTGATAAACCCACATCACTGATGGGATTTATTCAATGTGGACCTTGGGCAGGTTTGGCACTCACCATGCTCATCAGTGTTACAGCAACAAGTCACAGGACGTGCCCACATATTAAGGCCAAATATTCTATCCGATAAACTGTGTCCTAAGTAAAAATTTTAAGTGAATTTACCACCTCATTTGAAGCTCTGAATAGATGTTTTTCAATTCTACCTTGGAATGATTTTTTGTTTTGATTTTTTTCCTTCTGATTTGTTAGGAATATTCATTCTTCAAATTATAAATAAATTCAAAAAGGTATGTAAACTGAATCAGCCAACAGCTTGGAGTGCAGCTTATTTTACACATCAACAGTCTGGGAAGAAGTAAGCAATCCGTCTTTCCCTCAAAGCTCTAATGTGAGGGCAGTAGAAGTGAGGGTAGAAGGAAGAGACTGTGTGCTGAGAACTCCAGCATCACAGCTGGACATTTGCACAGAAAGGAATAAGCCCTACAACAGAAAATGCTGCCCAAAATTGTTTAGACACAGCCTATACGCATGTTTATGGAAGAGGCCTCTGCCTAAGCAACAGCCAGAGTTTCAGGTGCTTGTTTCCGTGTCTGGCCTGAGTTTTGCTCTGTGTGTTTGGTGACAGGACAATATAGGGCACACTGGTGTATGTTTCTCTTTCCAGAGCAGCAGAGGGGAAGAGTTGCTCTGTGCTCAGGTACTGGAAGTGCCCAGAGCATGACCTACAGGGTGCCTGTGCCAGCTACACTATGGGCTCGTCTTTTCAGGTTTGCTTTTAATAATTGTACAACAGCTCATGTGTTTGAAGGAGGGAATAGATTTTGAGATTACTCCTGCCCCTTTTTTGCCCTGTGTATGCTTGGGAGCGTGGCAGAAAGGTAGCTGCTGGCGCTCAGGGAAAAAAAGAAGTGTAATGGATTGGAAAAGTGTATACTTTACTTTGAAAAGTTCATCCACATGTTTCTGGGTAGTTAAAAAAAAAAAAGAAATCTATAAATGCTACATAACTTTTTAATGAATATGGCCTTTAGCTAGGTTGAACTTCCAAAAAGGGGGTTGAACTACTACAATACTGTATCCTGATAGCTTCCCGTGTGAGGAAGCCTGTGTTTGTGTGCTTCCAGGAAACCACTATCGCAACTGTATATGGACCTGATAGCAGCAGATATAGAACCAATAATTTCTAAATGAAGTGTGAGGTTTTGGAGTGGATTTATCTCTCTCAGCCCAGTTCTGAAAGGCTCCTCACCAAGGAATGAGTGGTTTACTGCCTTGTGTGGGACTGCTGAGTTGAGGGATGTACCTGCTCCTGTTTCTGCGGGAAGCCAATACAGGGGTTTGGAAAGACGATCAATTTAAAGCTGAAGAAATTTCCGTCCTTTGGGTTAGCTTGTTCCTGCCACATCAAATCTCCCCACAGAGGTGCCAAAGGTGGATGTTGTGTGCTGGGTCCCAGCCCACATGCTGAACACTGGATACTCTCTTCTGAGTATTTAGGTAGCAAAGAGGAAATGAATGAAAATCTAATATTCAGCATATATGCAGGATAACAGATAGGGTGGAATTAACTCTTTGACTCTCATTCTTGCTATTTTACTGTAAAATGTGAGGCTTTTTATTATTTCTTCATGCACACATCAACTTTTGTGTCTCTCATTGCAAGACTTGCTTAGTTTCTCCGTAGAGCTACAATCAAAGGATACATGTACGAGGGGCCCAATAATTTTCAGAGATTTTTATTCCAAGCCATTAAAGCTGAAATACATTACTCCCTTTCCGAAGCTTTCAGAAAATAAGCAGATGAAAGCTCTGGGCTTTCTGTTGTTCTTGTTCTTCCACTTGTACAAATAACACATAATAACACCTGCAATCAAAAGCTGGGTTTTTTGCCCTTCCTATCCCAAAACAGTATAAAGGGATGTGGTTCAGATCAGCTATTAAAAATTCCTCTCTATCTTTGTCTCAATTTATAGTAAAGCAATATGGCTCTGGTAGACTAGTATTATGAATACAAGGTATTACTGCATAACCTATCACATGAAATTAGATTTTCTATCAAAAACAAAAGTTTTAGCAGGATGAAATTATGATTCTGTGAGCAGGTCTCCTGCTCTGCCATCAACATTGATGCAAAATTGATGAAACTTCCAAGTGAAATTGCATTGTTTGATCTTCACAGTCCTGCAATAACATAGCCTAAAGCTACAGTTTCTGTAAACTTACTTTGCACAAACGACTTAGCCAGTACTGATGTATTGACATAGTGTGCCCATGAATGACATTAGGGCTACTTAGAAAAGAGACAAAATAACAGCAAAAGAATGCAGCAATTGGTTCTGAAATTACCTTTTTCCAGTGAACCTCTCTGAAAAATTACCTTTTTCTGCTGAGTCTCACTCAAAAATTACCTTTTCCAACTGAAGCTCTCTCAAAGTGCCTTGATGTTAAGCAATATAGTTTTTAGTTGAAAATGTCACAAGGCCATGAAAAGAAATTGATAGAAAATTTCAGGGTTCCTTGTTGATATTTGAAGCAGCCTGTGGATTTTTGTTCTTTAACACAGATCTTCTCTGCTGTGCTACCACTTTGATTTCTGTATTGCCCAAACCAGCATGTTTCTGGGCTTAATGGCTTCACCGAGAGGAATGTGAAGGTGATTTAGTTATTTCTGTGGAGGTGATGTTACCAGGAGAAAATTGGTAAACAGATGTCTTCTGAGCCCTTTCCAATTGCATACAAGGCACTGGTTTGTTTTTAATCTTGAATTAGAATAAATAATCTCTCTCAATGCCTTTCTTTTTAATGCATCTATAAATGCAATAGTAATTTGATTGTCTGAACTACTTAGGTGAAGGTGCTAGGATATTTGTCTACATATGTGGCTGACAGGAAACAGTGATCCAGAGCTCGTGGAAATCAATGGAAGGACTCCCACAGCATCAGCAGGCTTTAGTTCCGACCTGTAACTGAAAGTTAAGAGACCAGGTGACTGTCAGCAGGAATTTAGAGTGGAGGATTGCACAGGCAGGGATCAGGTTTTTCTGTACTTGATAAGACTGAAGCCTCAGGCTGTTCATGCAGGTGGATCTAACACCTGTACACAGCCCCAGTGAGCTGTGGCAGGCAAAAGAGGCAGTGTATTAGCAAAACTGGGAGCCGGGAGACACCAAGAATTTAAAGGTATGGGCACCTGCACAAGATACCAAGAGACAGCTAGGGGATAATTTTACAGTGCAGTGGGCAGTAATTGCATGTGTACAAGTTCTTACTATGGTACATGCAAGGTGAACTTCCTCTGAGGAGTAAGGTACTTCCCATTTACTGAGGGTTTGGGCACGGATGCAGGCAGTTACTGCAGAGGAGCTGGCTCTCTGCTAGCTCCCACCCTCGTAACGAGTTCACATGCTCATGACATGGGCAGGAATTCATCTCACTTGCAACACTTGGTCTAAAATAGCAATTAAAGTTCCTCAATAGTCAATGGAGACAGAGAGACCCCATCAAGTTCCTCCCACCTGTCCTGATGGAATTTTCATCCTTTCTAATCACAGGCATTTAGGAAGCTGTGGGCATTCCAGCGGCTTGCATGCGGTCAACCTGCCATGCTCCATCACATGCACAGTCCTTCACAGAGGTGGCTGTGCAATACCCAGCTCTGTAGTTAACCTGCAATCTACCTGGGAGACGCAGCACTGAACCTGCTGTGCACTGCTGTCCTCTTCCCAGCAGCCTGTGTCCAGCTCCTGAAGGAACTGCCTTGAGGCAGCTCTCTCTTCCTGTTGAGGGTGGAGGGACATCAGAGACACCCATGACTGGATGGGGCAGTTCCCTCACGAAGATGTGGGAACGAGGACTGGCTGCATGGGTGCTCTGGGCTGATTTGAATGAGCTGTGGATAGGAGATCAGCTTTACCTCTGAAACACAATGCAGGTCCAACAGCTTATGGAGGCAGTGAGCAATGACCCACCCAATAAAAAGGCAGAAATGCAGTCTTGGACTGTGTAACTCCCCAAGGGACAATGTTTCCAGCTGGATTTCTTGGGAGGAAAGTTGTACACAAGTTGTGATTTTTAAAAATTGATTGTTTAAAACAGAAAAATGATAACTAGATAAATTAATTAAACACAAATATGTTAAAGATAATATTAAGAAGATTAGTTACGAATCCCTTTTGGTTGTGTATTGTGCTACAAAGGAACAAGAACAATGCATTTAAGAGAGGATACTTGAGCATCAGCTATTGTCAGTCGATGAACACTGCAAGATCAGCTTTGAAGTTTATATTTAATTAATATATTGGGCAGATTTAGCCAGATAAAAGCCTACAGGAAGAACAAAATACTCCTCACAGAAATGTACATCTTGTGTAAGTTTTGAGGCATTGTAGAATATGTTCATTACAAGTTATAGCATTTCAAACTGATGCCTCTGAATTCAAGGAAAATACAAGATTAACCAGAACCCCTAAAAAAATGGGAAAAACTCACTGCTTCCCTTAGAAAATCTATCCAATACCTTCATTACAGTCATGTATATTGACTTAAGTCATCAGTCAATGCTTTCTGCCTGTGGGTCTGACATTGTTACCAGTATTGTAACTACAGCTGGCTGGAAATAGACAGTTATGCACTGTGAAAGCATTTGAGGTTTCAGAATTTGTTATTGATATCTATAACTGCAGAGGAATGAACTGTTCTGTGTTATTGCATTAACTGAAGTTTAATGAAACTGATGGAGATGTCCTTACACATTTTGGGCTGGATGTATGTGCCTTGAGGTGGAGAAGGGCTGTGGTGCAGCACCTGCCTGAGTAGGCGTGTGCCGCCTCTGAACGTCAGCTCAGAGTGATTGTAAGAAGGTCACAAAGCATTTTTCCAGAGTTTTGGAACTGGTTTCTTTGTCAGTCCTGCCTTAGCTCACAGAAGGCTTAGAAGGTTTTTCCATTAGGGGTGGAAAGAAGGATGTGAATGTAAGTATTTATATTCTCAGTATAACAGTAATTTACAGTATGCGTACACAATAAGAATATTTGGCATGGGGCAAATCTTTTTGGTAGAGGATCCTAGTTTTTATAAAAATCCTATTTTCTTATGCCAATCCAAATCTTTCTGGGTGCAAACAATTTGCCAGGACTGATGTAGGGAAAAAGGGTGCACCTCTCTACTTGTGGCTCAAGGCAACAAGCGCTATGAAGCCCTTCAACCCACAGACATCAGTGAAGGTCCTTGAAGGTGATGGCAGCACAGGAGGTGCAGGTACCTGTGCAGAAGTGAGTGCTCTGCAGAGCAAGGTGCATTGACAACTAGGGAGCTAAGAGATGGTGGCTCACAAGCAATTCCTGCAGATGACAGCCTCTGCACAATGTCCGTGCCTGGGAAGCCACACTGTGTCTTTTCCAAGCCTATTCTTCTTGTCAATAACACTCTTCAGTAGTTCCCTCTTCAGGTTGTGGCATAATACCTCACAGAGGTGTACCTCTTTACCAGGCCAAAAGGGCGATTTTTATGAAAATCTCTTAAAATAATGCAGCTACATCCCTTACCAGGCATGGCAGCAAATGTCCTACAGTTTTCCTGAAGTAAAGAGTACTCTGAATCTTTTCATTTAGAAGATGTGGAATATGTCTCTTCCCAAATCAGCATCCGTTTCAAAGGAGTCAGCTCTGCAATCCCACAGCTCAGCCAGGTCTCTCTGGGTCTGCCTCTGCTGAGCTCAGTTTTTGGGGCTGCATATGGCCAACGTGCCCCAACAAATCCTAGAGGAAAGCTGTTCCATTGGAGGAATTGTCTGTTTGTAAATCAGGAGACACAGGCCAGCTCTTTTGGCAATAATTATCATGGTGCACTCAGGTATCTTGGCATAGAGACACGAGATTTTAACACTCAGCTACATTTCATGCTGAAACAAATCCTTTACAACCTTTGGCATTTTAATCATTGCTACCTCATTAACCTGCTAATGGACATAGAATGGCAGAATTGCAGAATAATCTGAGTTGGAAGGAGCCCAGAAAGACCATCAAGTCCAACCCTTGTGAATGGCCCATACGGGTATCAAACCCATGGCACTGGCACTATTGGCACCATGCTCCGACCAACAGGGCTCTCCTGTCTATAATTACACTAAAATCATGGGGAGAAGTGTGATTCTGTATATTTTGGAAATCCATTTCGAAGAAACAGGAGCTCTTTTCAGGAACTGAACTTTGAGGAAAGGTGAATGCTGAGGGGGAAGTTTCCTGTTATTTTATAAGGATAGGCTGGGACTGAACACCTTGCACATCTAAACCTCAGAGTGACTAGGAGCTGGAGATACACAAGAAATGTTGGCTAGAGGAGTGGAGGTCCCCCTTGCAGATTAGATTAGGTGAGTACACTCCTGTTTGAAATTTCTACAGGGTTACATGGATAGGAAAGCTATGATATTTCCTGTCCCATTATAATTTTATGTTCCTTAAAATGAATACCTGAAGTATAGACTATAAAGGCAGGACTGAAGTCATTAATAAGCCAGATAGGATACTATCAAAGTGTCTAGGACTCCCCAAATATATTAGTGGTGGGACTTGCCATAAAGAGCCCAGTAAAATAACTGCTCTCCAAACAAATCCTCCTAAAGAAAATGCTCAGGTTAAAGTCCAAATTCTCTAATGACTATTTTGTTTTTTCACATCACATATAATTTTAGTGTTCTTTCAAGTGTTCCTGATGTTATTTTTCACCAACAACATGTCCCATGCTTTCATCCCCAGTAATTTTTGGTAGCTCACCTGTGCATTCAAGCTCCCATCCCACGTAGGTGTGAGGAGGGGGAGAGCAGTGCCGAGGAGTCCAGCCCAACAGATGCTGGGGTTTGATCCCCCGTGCCCGGAGCGGTCACCGAGCCGTGCCCCAGCCCAGGGCCATCCCGCGCATCCCCGGGGAGCCCCGGAGCGGTCCCGGTGCTGTGTGGGAGCCCACCGCTAGATGTCCCGTGGATTGTCGGAGGCAGGGAGCGCTGCGCGGGCACCGGCGGGCGGGCCGGGCGGGCTCGGAGCCGCGGGCTGAGCGCAGGGAGCCGGGGCTGGGAGCGGCTGCGGAGCGCCATGCGTGAGCACACCGCAGCCTTCATCTTGCAAAATAACAACTCCAAGGAGCCTGCCCAGTCTAATTCCAAGCCCGCATCTTAAGGCACAGCCATACACGCGGCTCTCCGCCTGTCAGAGGAGGCTGGGGTTAAGGTTTCCACCGCCTCTCAGCACACAGAACTGTCTGCCCCGGGTTCAAACTTGTCCTTTAATTTTTTTTATATATATATTTTTTTAAGGATGTACATTTTTAATAGAAGCAGGTGTCGCATTTTTCTTTTTCAAGAGCAATATAAGACTCTCCATGTTCATTTCTATGAGACTGAAAACAAATTGAAGATAGTTTTTATTTTCTCTTGCAGGGTTACAAAATGGACAGCCCAAAAGCTCAGAAACATGAAGCTGGCACTACCTTCTGCAAATCCCTGCTGTCCATCAGGGGTCCAGAAACCCTCTTTCATAGCGGAGTTCTTTAACTTCAACAGACACATATATTTTTTCAAATATTTAGACCAGGGGAAGCAAAGGAAGCATTTATCAATATTTTTTAAAATCCATTTAAATTATAGAAATAAAGTCTGAAA
The DNA here is from genome assembly GCA_013400315.1 of Bombycilla garrulus. Classification (NCBI taxonomy): domain Eukaryota; kingdom Metazoa; phylum Chordata; class Aves; order Passeriformes; family Bombycillidae; genus Bombycilla; species Bombycilla garrulus. The sequence continues at coordinate 253,491 of VXBU01016441.1, read as the reverse complement.
CACTGTACTTCTTTCCAGGGCCCCTTAAGGAGAGTCCCAGAGAGACAGGTGTAGCTTGCTAGCCAGAAATACAGGACTGGAACTGGGGAAATAAGCAAGTTGATATAACACAAACACATGTGGGAAAAAAATAAAACAGGAAGAATTACTGGAGCCAATTTCCATGGACCGGTTTTATTTGCTGGAAAACCTCTGATAATACATAGCTGGCTGAAAAAAATCAGACTTGATAGCAAAAAAAAAAATGAGCTAGTATTTATGTCTTGCTCTTTAAGCAAAATTAAAAAAAAAAAAAAAAGGAAGCATTAGTTATTTTTTGATCATTTATATATTACAGGGAATGTGAGATTCACTTGATTCAGATTAGCTGAAAGAATACACCTGTTTAAAAAATCCCAGCAGGTTAGTTTATACAAGGCCAGGGATTAAGGATAGCTCCAATGTCATTCACCTTTTATTTTGGTGTGCTGCATTATGGCAGCCTTAAATATTCCTGCCCTAGCCATAGGCAGTGACATCCAGTAGTGAGGGCAATAATAAGCAACTACAGCCTTTTTTTCCCCACGTCTAAATTTACCTAATAAGTAGCTCAAAACATGGTGCTCCTCTGTGACCACCCTCAGGCTGCTGAGCACTTGTAGGCAAAATGCCACCCAGCCCTTCACCCAACAAGCAGGGAACAAGCAGCAGCAGTAGAAGAATTAAAGGATTGCCTGTTGGAATTTATTTGGGAGGAAAGGAGTTATTATTCTTGTTGTTGTTGTGGTTGTTGTTGAAATTTCTGGCTTTGTTGCTATTAATTTGATTTACCAGTATCTCAGAGGAGACAAAAAATGCAGTTTAAAACCTAAGACCTTCAATGCAGCAGCAGAGCCAAAACTTCTGCAAACAGAGCAGAATCCTGGGCTGCTGCAAAGTGTGAGAAGGGGAAAAAGGTCGAGTCATTCGTGATAGGAGGGGTCTGTCAATGACATTGGCTGTTGTGCTTATCTACAGTGTGTGAAAACCTTCTTTGTTGAACAAATTAATGTTCCCCTCGGTGGTGCACAGAAATGAAAAGCAAGTGAGTCGAGCTGGCTGCTTGGCTCTGTCGGGGCCAGCCGGCCAGGGGTTACCCTGGTACCCTGGAGGTCTGGAAGCGTGAAACTGGAACAGACCAGGACAAACCCTTCTGGAAAGCAGATCACAAGGTGGGCCTGAAAAGCAGTTCTGCTTTCTGCTGCTCTGCTGGCTTTCCCAGAGACAGAAAGTGTTGGATTTGAAAATATCGCTGAGGAAAAGGGAGAACCAGGAGGAGGAGCCTATGGATCAGCTCTAACCCTGGGGGCTCATGAGGTGTAACAGCCCCACAAGGTTCACCATGAATCTCTCAGTGAATTACCGTGTTGGTATGGATGCATTGATGGCTGATGTCCTTTGAGTTAAGTAACAGAATGAACATGAATTTGTACTCTTATACCCCCTCCTGCTGCGTTTAATGAATTTTTAGTTCAGGATGTACATAAATAATCAGGCAAGTCAAATAACAGGAATTACATTTTACAATGAAAAATAATTAAACCTAAATATAGAATAAGTCTCTGTTATACAAAGAAATGTAAATAACCTCTGCCAAAAAGTGCAGGAGTACACTTACCAAGCTTTAACATTCACACATACTGATGGACAGGAGGCTTATACAAATATTGTCTTTTATTATAATGTGTAAACATAAAGCTGTATCAGGACTAATGATAATTTCTGAAAGCTACTGGAAAATAACATAAGTTCCTGCATTCAACAATTACTTTTTTACATAAATCATAATTTCAAATAAGTTCATTATTTAAAATTAAAAATAGTTTATTAGAAAAACATGTGGTGTGGAGCAGAATATTCTTCTAACTGGAACATGAAGCAACGGTGAAATAGCACTGAGTCACGTTTATTATTGCTCTTCTGAAAACAGGGAATATTTTCTGTGACTGACACTTGATACTCTATAATGCCGGCTTGAATTTTGCTTTGTGTTGGGTTTGTTGTTTTTTTTTGTAAGCATACTGTTATTTCATATTCTTTTTTTTCATTCCTCTGTTTAGAAAGAAAAAAGTGAACAAGCGAAGCATAACCTTTGGTAGACTGATCTGTGACACCCCATAATCTTTTGATACTGCCTTGATTTCTAATTGTGTTTTTCACATTTTTAGCAAAAGAAATATGAAAAAATCAGAAGTGTAACCTATATTATTATACTTTAATGTGATGTTCTACTTTTCTGTTTGTAGTTCTTGAAGTTTTTGTCTTACTTCATTAAACATTTAATAAATCACTGCCAGTTTTGTGACAGATTTTAACCATAACACAAACAGCAGGAGGTGTAAACTCAGTTCAGTTCGTATAGGCATATAATATCCGTGTCGACATCATCATCCCCTCAAGGCATATTGGCAAAACGGCCAATGGAAGCTAAGCTTTTTCCGACAAAGCTTCGAAAATAAAGTTTTCTTCTTTTATCTTACTACAAATCAATTGGAGCCCTTACAGCAAAATCCTATAAAATAACTTCAAACACTGCTTCTTAGTCTAAAAATTTGTATTATGGCTAAAACTCTTTGAAGTTTTATGACTGAAGTTTGGAGAAAAATGATTTAAGTGCTATCTGCTAGACATCAGAGTGTCAAAATTTCTCTCAGTTTTCTTGACACATAAACTGCTACCTACTGTATGTTTTCTAGAGGTTTTTTCTTTCTTTTAACCACCTAACCCAGCTTGCTTGATAAAAGTTACTTAACTGCAGTTTATCCCATTGAATTAATACCCTTTTAAGCTTTGGCTTAAAATAACTGATTACTTTATTTTTGATTTTCAGCATCTCCGACAACACAGGTGGCAAGGAGGTGGGGAAAAGAGCTGCTATGCAAGGGTTATATTGATTTTTTAATAGAAAAGAAACAGGTAAGGTGCCCAAAACAACACATTTGAGTCCTTGCTTTGGGGCAAATGTTGAAATAAGGTGTACTGCGGTGAGCTGCTTCTCAGAAATGCTAGCAGTAAATACGGTTTCATGCTGCTCCTTTTGAAACACGGCAGTGAAAGAGAGCCCCTCGCATGCTGCAGCACAAGTGGGCAATGGTTAAATGGTTAAATACTTTTCATTGATCCTAAGGTACCTAAAGGCCTGAGGAGGCCAGGAGCAGGAGGTATCCTGTCCAGCTGCCATCGGTCTTTTCTCTCAGGCAGTTTGGTCCTTTTAAACCAGGCACCCATCAGTGCCCAGCACAGACATGGTGGTCTGTGTATAAACAGCACCATGAAATGTCATTTGGAACAGCTTTACTTGGTTAAAATTTCCAGAGTGAATCTGAAGAAGAACTTTGAAACTAGGGACACAAAAATAAAAATTTTATCTAAAATATACCTTTTATTTATCTTTTTCTGTTTCATTTTTAGAAAATCAGAAAATAATGTCAAAATTCACCATAGAAGAAAAATGATGTTACATTGACAGAGTTGCATCAAAGTGATGTGTCAAAATTCTATAAGATAGTTACCATACAAAAATAAAGCAAGGAGCACGAAATCTTCTGCAGAGAACAATGGCAAGAAAATGTAAAAAAAAAAAAACAAATCAACAACTGTGTCATTCTGCCTATTGCAAGTTTGCAAAATTTTATTTACCCAACATGAGTGATTTGTTTTGGTAGGCAGGCAAAATATAAGAATTTGAAGGAAGAAGGAGAAAAAGGGAGAGGGTCCATTATGATCACCTTAGAAAAGGATGGGTGAATAGATTTTGTGCCTGAGCTGGTAAATTCATAGTACATCTTCACATGGCTGGAATAATATAATAAAGTGACTTAAATATAAATGCCATTTAAGAACTACTCCATAGTGAACAGTTAAAATGATGGCATTCAAAAGATCTTCCTCCACAGAGCCTGCTTTTGCTGCTAATTTGCTGAAGTAGATCTGCTGTCTTTATTCCTCCATTGCTCTTGATATACCTCAAGGCATGCTGGGGGCTCACCCATCATGTTCTGTCTCATAACAAGTTAGGAAGAGGGAGCTCAATTGTAGCGTACAAGAAACTGAAGTGTAGGTCTGAAGGGTTGCAGGAAACCATCAACTGTTTAGAACGGGCGAGCTGGAAAAAGATCTTGCCAAGGAAAACATTGTGTGAAGTCAGATGGCATGTTCCCCCAGAGCAGCCATGGAGAGCCCTGTGAGTGGGGGGGAGCAGAGCTGCTCACAAGCAGGGCGATCCAGAGCATTAAGGACAAAGCCCTCTGGAAGGCCACATCATGCTTGATAGGCTTTTAATGCTAAACAATTGCAAATTGCCATTAATGCTCCAATAGAACATAGATAGGACTTTTTCCTCCTGTCATGAGGCATTAGGTCAAAACACTGGATAATATGAGCAATATTAGACTCACTAGAGAGCTGGGCTGACACAGGCTGCATGGACACATGGGCACGTTTTTGGCACTTCAGGCAGCGCCATGATCAACTTTCTGTCTCATGTTACACAACACACAGCCTTGAGCAGGCCCGGGGCTCTAGGAGGCAGCTCTGAAAATGTGCTTTGCCTTTTCATGATCTTTTCACCTGGCCTGTTATGACATAGTAGGTAAAGGAAGGCACAACATAAGAAAATGGCTGGGTAGGTATTAAACCCCCAAACAGTTTAACACACTCTCCCTATACTGATTCTCCACTATAAACCACCAGATGATAAAGCTCCATCTGACAACAAAATCCTGACTTCACACTACCAGTCACATCGATCAACATCTGAACTAATGTCAGAGTCTTCTCTTACTAATGAGCTGCTGCACTGAGATGCAGCTTTGCTATCAGTCAGATACCTGTAATGAGGTAGAATGAATGGCAAGACCCCTCTTCAGACGCTTTCTCTCATCTAGCCACAGAGGGGCTTCGTTGTTCACTTATTTTTGGTACAGACAAAGAGTTTCTTCCTAAAGGTCTCTAGCAGCATCACACAGTTACTCTAGCACCTGTTTTATATGTTAGCTGCAGCAGTTTGGAAAATTTCTACCAGGAATTAATCTTTTTTTTTTCCCCCTTCTAATCATTTGCAATCCCAGTGCTTCCATATAAGGGCTGTAGTCCCAGGGCTTGCATATAATGACATTTTAATGTACACTTCAAATTCAAATTAAAGTACCTTGTCATGTTCCCAAGCTGGACATGTTCATGTACCACCCTGCTTTTCCTTAGATTACCTGGCTACAATCCACATTTGTCCAGCTGTTTATGCTTTGCTTTTAAGCCATAGCTACCATGCAGTGGCATATTCTATTTACCCATCCCATAACATCACGGGAGGGATGTGCTCCAAATCCATAGCTTTCCATCGATATAGCAATACCACAGTAATGATTTCTTTATTTGTATTTGCCTGTCATGCTACTGCTGAATGGTCTGAACTGAAGTTACTGTCAGACCCAGAGGTTCTGCCCAAATCTGATTTAAGGCAGTTTGCTCAGAAGATAATTTACAGCTGCAGTGATTGAACAAGCGCCCTGTAATAGAGGAAAGCTCAATTAACAGTAAGGAAAGCTCCAACACTTGTTACAATCACTCTCTTTAGGTACTAAATTAAGAGCAGGGTGGTTTTCTGTAGTGGGGAGAGTCTCAGAACAGACAAGTTAGCTATTATTTGTTACTCCTATGAAAACAGTCATTACAGAAAGGCTGAGCTTGGGTTTGTGTTGCAAACTGAGGCTGTGACTTGTATCCTCCTCATCTTCCAAAATGTTTCAGTCGGGTTTTGTTTTTCTTTGTCTTAAACCAACATCTTATGTCTCTCAGTGGCAGGTCTCAGCATGCAATTATTTATGCATGTCTCATTCCATGCCACATAAAAAGGGTTATCAAGTTTGTATCTTTAAGACTAATGAGCTGTTGGTTAACACTCTTGAGGCAATTAACCAGAGATATTACTTCTCATGCACCGACACAGACATTACATTCAAATTTCTCCTCGGGGCAGGAAACAGTCTGGAGTTCAGTTCCTGCTTGTTTGCCCTGACAGACAAGGCTGCAGGTGACCAGCAATGAGAAGCCATAAATGACCCCTCCACTGGAGCCCCGGTATGATGGTCTCTGACATCAGCTGATGACATTTTGGGACAGACAGGTTAGTGACACTCAGCAGAAGTGTTTGCATTTGTTCTGCCACACATGTGGCCCGTCTCAGGCCAGTTATCAGAGCATGGCAGCTTTTCACACCACTAAGCACCTCTCCTGCTGCCTGCAAGGGACCCAGCCAGGACTTCTCAGTGCCCTGTCCGTGTCCGGATGCTGCATCAGTCTCTCAGGGCCAGTGGCATCTGGCTCGGGCTGAAGCCACCCTTCAGGCTCCTCTGACTGCTGCCAAGGGACCAATAAAGCAGCCAAGATCAGGGCAGAGCAAATCATCTTGAACAATGGTTTTAACCATTGTCTTCAACTAAAGATACACAGGAAAATCTGGTGAGGGTGCGATGAAGTCTCCCAGGGTGTGTCTGCTCTGAAGATGCAGACACTTCTATTTTCATGCTCAAGCAACTACGGGGAAATAACCTGTAAGGTGCAGAGTTTTCTTCTGCCTTTAAAACACGTGTCTTCAAAATATATACTTTTATTTCCTGAACAACTGAGATTTAGTCCTGTGGTTTTTGGTTTTTTTTTTTTGTGAAAATACAATGCTTCACATGCATCTCATTGAAAATATTTTTTCCTGTTCAGGATTAGTATTTCATTTGAAGTTTATTTTGTATTAATAGAAAGGGAGGGTGTCATTTCTTTTTTCAAGTATACCCTTGTCAAAAGGCCATTTTTGTCACAGTGCACTTTGCAGAAACCTTGTGGACCCACTTGGCTGTGGGAGGAAAATATCCTGGCTCCCAGGAGCAGCAGTCCCGCTCTGGCCAGTCCAGCACAAACATGTGTCCCGCAGGTGCCCACTCTGGACACGCAGCAACACCTCCTGCAGAGGAGCAGTGCTTGGGGCAGCGTGGGAGGAACAGGAGGGATCTGGTCCCTCGCTGGGGCAGAGGGGCTGCCTGCACTCCTTCCCTGCTGGAAGTGTCAGGGCCCAGCACCGGCTGGCTGCCAGCAGAACAGGCATGTCTGAAATGAGACACAGCCACCACAGCCCCGCCTCACCTCGGGTACGAGCCTAAGGAGCTCCAGTTTGCAGCCCGGACTAAGCATCCCACCAAGACAGAGGACAAGTGTAAGCCCTGAGCAGCAGACAGCCTTGCTGCACGTGGGGAGACAGTCCCCTAAGGAGACACAGAGTCAAAGCCGTGGTTCATCCTCCTTGATGCACATCCTGCTCACAGGTTTTTGCTGGTAGAAGTTTGCATAATCCCGGGCTGCACCTGAGAGAGGGATTCTGCTGCCTGGACTGTGGCTGCCATTCCCTAACAGTACAGAAAAGCACTGGTGAGAAAGTGTAGCAATTCTAAAGATACTGTAAATAAAATAAATCCATGAGGCTAGAGGGAGGTGATGTTCCATCTGAGATTCATATGCAAACTCTGAAATATTAAAAGCACCCTGGTGAAGGCATTGCTAATTAAAAGGATAAAATGTGCACGCATAGAGAACAGATTATATAAAATACAAATTATTTCTTATTAAGATAATAGTGTCTAACTAAATGTTGAAAGAGCTGGATAGTAGTTTACACTGTAAAATGATCTGTTAAACATGTTCCTGTCAACATCAATACGGCTATTGACAAGCAGATCTAATTTTGCTTTACTTTGAGAGAGCAGACAATAGCAAGTTTTACTAGTGCTATCTTATTTTACAAGCATTAATGAACAATTAACCAACACTAGCACTCTTTCCATCTGTAATCCTGTAGTAGGATCACTAATCTCCACCACTAGCAGCTAATGATGAAGGTCTCTTAAGCTTTACTTCTTATCTCAGCCAGTTCTTAATACTCACATAAGTATGCTTTCTGAGCAGGGCGGCCCCCTATTGCTCTGCGACTTGAATACAAAAGACTGGTGAAATTTTTGAAGGGTTTTCTGTTCAATAACACTTCTATACTTATGTTTGCCTTCCTACAACAACAAACACAAGTGATCAGCAGAGGACTAGCAAGGTCACTAAGGGCTCTGTGTTTCCATACTTGTTCTAATACTTATAAGAATGTATTCATGCCCTATTATATATATTCCCTGGCTGCTCAGGCAGAAGCTCTAAACTAAACTAAACTGAAATGAAATAAAAGGGAAAAACTAGAAGACTAAAACAGTGTTTACTTCAAGAACAAGTCTGCTGTTTGTATCGAACAAAAGGAAGCTGGAAAGTGGCTGCCATTAAAAATACATGCAAGATAAACTGAAATTTTTATAGTACACAGTACACATGACATTTTCTAACTTCTCTTTCAGAATGTTCTTGTGTATACCACACACACGAGATCTGTGTACTGGGATGGCAGGGGAATTCACCACTCTGTTAGGCTTTTCTGGAATAGCTAAGCCAAGAAAAGCAGCAACAACCTCCCAGAGAGGAAACGGAGAGCACAGTGGGTTCTCCAATCCCCATCAGGAGAACAGCCTCCAAAGTCAGGGCAGTCACCCCAATAGTAAAATTTGTGCAATTAAAAATGAGATACACAGTCCTTCATCTCCTTCGTCTTTTGCTTTCAAGAAAAGGGGGATGAGCCTAAGTAAGAGTAAGACATTTTCTCTAGTCCATTTTATTTATTCCATGCACAAAGCTTGAACATGCTGGCCGCAACTCAAGCAGAACTCAGGACAACTCAGGGGTTGTTTCTTGGCCTAAATGAAAGCCTTGACAGAACTACATGGCCCAAAACATCCACTGCAGAGGCTGAGATTGTTGGAGATGGGGAACAGCAGTTGAGTAGCAAAAGACTGGTTCCCATCAGGGAGGAGATCCAGTCCCATTAAAAGCTCACCCTGACCCTGCTTGCATTAAGCTGTGTGGCCAATGAATGAGAATTAAGTTGCCTTACCATGCTTTGAGCTGGAGGTACATTATCAAATGCAAGATACAGATTACTAGAATCTGAGAACAAACATATCTCCAAGCCATTCCCAAAGACGTTTTAGCAATAACTAACAGCATGAGGTATTGCTGAAGAAATGTGCTTTATAAACAGCTAAAAATTGAGAATTAACATTTCTAATGCAATCAAAAGCTACCTTCTTGCATGCTCTGTTCTAAGGTGTATTCTACTATAAGGCATAAAAGATGCTGAACTCACCTGGCACCCGTGGCTGAGATGTCTTGGGAAAAACTCCTACTGAGTGTCGCAAACACTAACTGGCCCCTACGCAGATGCAGCCTGGTTTTTTGCTGTGTTTGTAAAAGGCACATCACAATGCTGACCTTTTCCTTCACCAGGTCTTCTCAGCACAGACAATAAATAGCATTACTTAGAGGAAAAACCCACTTCTGTACCTCTGCAGGAATCATGACTAAGCGTCGCTTTTACCACATGGCTTCCTTTTCCTGGGGCTGCCCATCACAGCCCAGGTGGCTGTGGCACTTGGCAGACATGTAGAAGGAGAGGAGTGCTTGCTTGGGTTAGTGCAGCTATCTTCAGAGGCGTAGTTCTCTGGCTGGGACAGGGCACAGGGCCAGCTTTACCTGAAAAGTAAGGTGCTAACGTAGCCTGTGCGCATGTGGTGTGGGGATCAAAGGAAGAGAGGTTATGGGACTATCTGCAGTCTTATTTATTCAAGTAAAATTTGTATTTAAGTCCAGATGAATTTTGTCAGAGTGTAGTGAACCAAGCTGTCAGAAGCAGACCTTATCAGGAGTCCTGAATGAGATGTGAGTGAAATGATTGCTTATGGACAAATCACCAATCATTAGTGAGGAAAGAAAAAAGATTTTAATACGTTTCACCCAACTTTTCCATTTTTAAGTCTTTGCTGTTTGACTTCATATCTGATGTATGGAGATTTCCTTGATGTGACAGTCACCCACAGTGTGGGTGGATAGCTCGTTCCCACTTCCCTCTGCGGGCTTCAGATCTCAGCAATGACTCCAGGTGATGATGGCAGGATCAGAAAATGGGGGAAAGCTAAGTGGATAGAGCTAATTTCAGCTTGACAGAGTCTAGCTACTCCCATTACATAGGATACAGTTTAGTGGGTGTATTTGAATCACCTGTATATTTGACTGTGAGACTCACCTGTTACCGCGACTGCATTGCAATACTGGAGCCACCTTCAACCAAACTGAGAGAGAAGCACCAGAGAGAAGCAATTAAAGTCTACTAACCTGTATTTCTATACTAAAAGGGCAAATTATTAAGGGCAGATGTCTGGAGCAACACTGTTTAACCCATTCTGACACTTGACATAGAACTTAGGTACAGATTTTCCTACATTGCTCAACATACTGTCAGCATATCAGGGAAGATGTCTGGAGAAGAGGAAGTTCAGTCCAGGAACATCTCTTTCACAAATTCTCTTTTGTAAATACCTGTCAGGAATCTGGGGATACTTTCCCGGAAAAGTCATGCAAATGTCAACAGCTTGCAAGATCATCTGTTAAGAGAAGGATTAACAAGAAAACAAAAATGTGATGCTGTGAAGCATATTCTGGACAGTGGACAGAGGGTGGTCTGTTTGTCATTACTCTGCACCTCCTGCTCATTTGCACAGCTGTCTACCCCAGGGCTGTTGGGAGTGGCTGGAACAGAGGTACAGTGATCGGCTGCTGTAGTAGCTGAGCATTACCGCAACCTGGTCAAACGGATTCTTGGATCAAGCATAACAAATAGTAACTATTTTCTTTCAACTGCTCTCAAAATGCTCATTTACTTCCATTTAATTTTTGCTTTCCCACAGGGATGGCATTTTTACTCATACCTGCTATACAAAGAAAATGTCAGTGTTTACTCCATTGTTTTCATTTTTATGATATGATAAAGGTGAAGGTAGAAGCTAATTAACAATACTCTTTCCAAGATAGCAAGAGCTTGTCTGCGATGTTAGTGCTTTGTATTAACCAGGATGAAGCCAAAACCTTGGTTCAACATTTCCACTTTATAGATAATATCAGAGATACTTCTCCACCCCCACCAGCTCACATATTCATTACCCAAATTGCCTATCCTCAAAGTGATAATATAGTGTGGTAAAACATGCCCCGACAGGACACAAATTGACTCCGTGCCTAGATACTATACAGACAGTGTAAAGCAAATATCTCACTCTATTATCTGTTGTCTCTATGAATCAACAGATTACATGGTTCACTGGGTAGCTGAATAACTTTTACACAGTTTGCTCATATCTATTTACACATATTCTACAAAAAATACATTAACACCAAAGGACAAATGTAAAAAAAAGTATACCTGCTGAATCCAGATAAATTACAGATGTGAAGAAACACAATAAACAGTAGTGCTTAAATTTCATATACAATATCTTTAGATATGAAAGGAGACTCTTTTCTCATGACTGAAACCTGAATCCTGTGGAAGGTCCTAAAAACCTTAAGAAGAAACTTTAATTTGTGACAATTTTTTGTAGGTAAGATCATACATCACATTTTTAAGAGTCCTTAGTGTTCCACAGAATAGGACTACAACCACAGAGGGTTCTTCACTGATAATCCACAGAGGTGCACCTCCATCCACCTCTAAGTTGTGACCTTTCAGAGCTCCACATCTCTTGTGTTCACTGTTGTTCCTGGTCACTGATTTGTAAAACATGCCATTTTTTTGGAAGAGAAAGCAGTATGCTATGTCCTCCCTTTTCATACCTTGTGTGACAATACAGTGCACAAAGCAGCCTGTCCATGTCACAGTAGAAAGGAACAGAGGTTTAGCAGCTGGCTAACCCAGGATTTACACATGGCGCTCACACTGCATGTGGATACCAGACTCTCTGGATCACCTGTCCTGGTTTGTCAGCTCCTTCTAATGCCACACTCAAGAAATAAAAACGAAGATTGCACAAGTACAAAACATCTATGCGTGCAGTGCTGCACCTTACAAACCCCAGAATGTCCAAATTTGCTGCCATAGATATATACCTGTATATGTATGTATACACACAGACACACACGCTCCAAGGTACATTAAAAGCTACTCTTCTTTTCTGCTTCTCTCTTGCCCACAGCTAACTCTTCCCTCCCAGATACCTTTTAAACCTATTCCCTGATTAAATCAGAGCTTCATCTTTACCCTGTCTCACTCTCCAGAGTAGTTCTTCCGGGCAGTCACGACAGTCACTCAGACAGTGGCACTGGAAGCTACTGCCTTTGGCTCCTGCCCTATTTACTGCCTGTCTCCTCTGTCCCTGCTACACCTTTTCCCAGCAGTGGAAGCAGCTCTCTTTAGTAGAGATGCAGACAGTGAGGACTTTGGGCCATGTAAACATCAATTGTTTCTTTCCATTTTTTAAAAGCTTAGTTTGCCTTGAATTTCTGGGCCAATCATCTCAAATTTAATAGTATAACAAAGCAAAATAGTTTAACGGTGTATTGTACCAGGTGGAAATTAAGCGGTAGTATCGCAAATTTGCAGCTATTCATCCAATTATATTCAACAGAATGACAATAGTAATTTATTTTAAGATTAAAACTTAAAAGAGGGATGCATTTAACTAAATTTAGTAGCATGCAGTACATGTTTGCAGGTATGAAATAAACAGTTTTGAAAGAAAGACTTTTCCATGCTAATTAAGTGAAAAAATGAACAGTCAAAACCTGCTGCATACTGCATTTTTAAAAGAGATCATGGTGCTCTGAGTTGGTTAATAATTGCTAATTTGAAAAAAAAGATTTGTTAAAATTGGTAGATTTTCCTTTGTAAACTATGTCTGCTACTTTGTGAAACAAATTTTACGTGTTTTTGGTAATGGAAGATGCTGTTGCAACAGCCTTTTGTGCATCCTGATTGAAAATTCAGCTACATAACCCTCACTGAACTGTTTATCTTATGTACTTATTTAACTAACATTCAAACTGACAAGTCTCCTATTTCTGGGCTTTCTTTTTATACTTTAATGTATGCCTTATCAGATGAAACTCAGATACTACCAAACTTTGCATGTTTTTGATTTTGCACATAAACTGAAGGGCAGAATTCCAGTATATGTCCTCAGTCATTCAATCTTTCAAGATCTTTGAACAAGACTTCAAACCCTGAAAAAATACAACCCAAACACAGACTTGCTTCTCTGTCTGTACAAATACGTGAAAGAAACTAGTATGTCAAGTTTCAATGTAGGTAAGCCTAATTGAAGCTTTAACTACATTCGAAACAAGAGGCAGGCAGCACCTCCAAACTGCTTTATTCAAGGGCAGGAAGACATTCAGGCATAGAGCTACTCGAATTATTCATTACAAATAAATTATCCAATTAATTTAGGCAATTTTTCTTATCATTAATAATTCAAAAACTGCTCCTGATAGTGGTGGATGTGTGCACAGCCCTGATCCCGACAACACTTAGACACACATTTAGCTTTTCATATTCCCCATAATCCCACTGAACTGCATCAGTTTTCTCAGTGAGCTGCAGGTGAGCCTATGGAGACTTGGTGAACAGCTTGCTTCTCTGGGTAGTTTCTCAAGGAATAATCATTTGCTTGAGTCATGCATTATTGTGTCTGCACCTAATGAATGACAGCTCTCCGAGAGAAAACTGAGTGCTGAGTAGCAAAAGATTAATGTTCTTGTTAAAGTCCTTTTATTTTTTTGTATAAAGAGGTTTTATGCGAATAAAGCAGCACTTTCACAAATATTTGTGTGAATAAATCCCAATACTGATTGAATAAAGCAGGGTATACTCTGTATGAATACAGACCATGGGAATGAAGGTTTCTGTGTTTGGCTATAGTACCTTATGAAGAATAATGTTCCCAAGAAAATGTGGTAATACAGAAGCCATGCATTGGAAAGCACTGTGAACTGCACTTTTAAAGATGGTAGTCATTACAGCAAGCTTGTTGTGTAATTTAGCTTCCTGGCCTATGTGTATGTTTTAAATTTTGCCATCCTAAATGTACAACAGGTCCTTGTACTAGCTCTGCACAGAAGCCCTCACACTTCCAAGAAACCTTAACAGAAATAAAATCTCACCTGGTTTCTTCTGCAGTGGTCAAGAAAGCTTCAAGATATTTGCTGTCATGCCTATGTTCTCTTCATGAAGCCTGTTGCCATGCACTTGTGGGAAGCTTAAATGGTTATCACTGTTACCGCTCTAAGGGTATCTTATTATGAAGTTCCTCTGAAGGAAGAAAATAACTATTAGCAAGTTTATAATAAACCTTCTCATGTGCTGGTTCCTCTTTATCTATAGGTTCAGGGTTTTTTGTACCTCAGTTAACACTCTTTAAAATACAGAATCATAGAATTGTTTAGGTTTGAACAGACCTTTTAGATCTTTGAGTCCAACCATTAACCCAACACTGCTAAGTCCACCACTAAACCATGTCCCTAAGTGCCACACCTACATATTTTTTAAATACCTCCAGTGATAGTGACTCAACCGTTTCCTTGGGCAGTCTGTTCCATTGCTTGACAATAAATCAAATATTGGAGCAATTCCCCAGTAATTAATATGTAATTAAATGTAACAATTCTCATTGATGTTTCGAACAATTATGCAAATCCAAAGCTGTGCTGACAGCTAGGTATAATGGCTTGCAAACTTTCAATTATCTGCTGCCCATCAACTGCTGTCTCACTCAAACCAGCATGAATTGCAGATCACTTGGGTTCTTTTTCAGAGGGACCCAATCAAACATAACATGATCCCAGAATCTGACATAACAAAACATGATAACTAAAATACAAAGAGAAGCAAGCTTATTTTAGTATCTGATATGTGACAACAAGTGGATATTGTGAGTATTTGATTCAATTTTGTGTGTCAGATGGCAGTGGAGCAGACAATAAGGTGTCCACAGTATTTATGAAAAGGCAAACACCACAGTTCACTGACGAGGCAAAATAATTTTAGGTAGCACTGAACCTGTCTGCTTGCATTAGTTTGGGGCAGATTTCTAGGTTGGACAGAAAAGCTGCAATTTATTCTTTTCTTTAACAAAACACAGATAACCACTCTCACTGCTAGCACAGAACTTAGGATAACTCTGACCACCAGGTCCTTTTATCACCTTCTCACTGAACTGTACTTTTATCAGAAACACTCTCATTTGCACTCAGCAAAATGCCAGGCTAGATTTCAATTGTATTGGTGCACTGGCCATGTATCATAGGGAAAGAACCATTACCTCTAAGGTCTCAAGGAGGAATAACCTACTGGAGTTTCAAATCATGTGGCTCTGCACAGTGCTGGGAGGTACAACCTGATGCTGCATTGCAGGTATGCTCAGTTACCAGTTTCTCCAGTCTTTCAAACAAAGCACATGTCTTTCAGTCATTGCTCCACTGACCATCAGTTAGGAAGAAAATTAACACATTTTCTATTGTATTATTAGGGAAAGTCTTCCCACTAGAATTTTCTTCTGCTTGCAAAGGGAGCTACCCCAGCCTGTGCCGTAGCAGTCACACTGCCCATAGTCCACTGTAACAGTGCACGCACCTGCGGCAGACATGGATGCTAGCTTCAGTTTCACAGAGGTAAGTATTTCCAGGAGGGCCAAAGGCAATAGAGCTTTACACATGAAGACCTGGGGCAAGCATGACACTCAAACAATTAAGGGCTCTTACATCAATGCAAAATCCAAATAAAAATGAGCAACAGATGCTTGCTTGACTGAGAGCAGCAGGTGTCTATAGGTACATTGAAATTAATTAATTAATTCAGGTGTTAGATATTACTGGTCTTCTAGTGCAAAAACTCTCAACATTCACATTATTGTGGGGAATGAAGAATTTGGGAAATTGAATGTCACTGTCAACTGGGCAGCCACTAATATGGTAACAAAAACACATGCCACCCAAAGGCCTTGGGTTGGAACCACAACCTGGAAAAGGCTAAAAACGCCATGTCTGCCTCAGCCTCCCTTCAGCCTTTGTGTGGAAGGAGCTGCATTGCTTGTTGATTTCCAAAGATGAGTAGTGATGCTTTCCTTGTTCAGCAAGAAAATTTTGGCCTCAGGTACGCAAAGGGGCCTTGCCCTCTATCATCCCAGGCTGCCCAGGGCATGTGAGGCAGTGAAAGATACTGCCCCTCTGCTCTGCTAAAGAGAAGCAGCCATGGGTGCTTCCTGGTGCCTTGTCTCACTGCAGCTGCTCCTAGCAGGGCAGAGGTGCCCATCAATGCCCCGAAATCCTCCACTCCTGCTTCCTTACTGGTGCCTTTGCTAGGGAGCTCTTTGATAGGTAGCCTGCCTTCTGCTAGAGTGATNGGGGGGGGGGGGGAGGGATGGAAGGAAGGGAAAAAAAATCAACTGTTCCCTCTCAGAGAGTTTCACAGTGATCCTGTGCATTATTATTTGAATCTGACCATGCTCAGAAACATATTTCTCCCCAGAATTTCCAGCTGGAGCCAAATTCTCTGCCCTGACTGCACTCGGAAATTTTCATCCTAATCCCAAACTATTCATCCCAACACTTCTGCTGCCATCAATAGATTTAAGATGTTTTTAATGCCTTCCTTGAACTTGCCTTGTCTCCTGTCAGCCAGCCAGAAGTGGTTTTTATCAGGAATAAGATTCAAAGAGCCTGCCCTGCAGCAATCCCATCGTGCACTTCTTTGTCAGAATCCTAATGACGATTTATATATACTTAAGAGACTATCTCCAGCTGTAAAACTGAAAAGCTTCTGGGGGTCTGTACAGTTCCCTGACCTCAGACCTATTTTTATATTTTGATCTTGGGGATAGTGCCTCCCAACACTCTGAATCCTCCAGCTCTCCCTGCGGTAACAAAGTGCTAGCTTAACCAGTAGTAGCAAGACTTAAAACAGGGCACTCAGGATCAAAGTGGCTAACAAACTTGAGTATTAGCCACTGTGTCAGCCCTAGAGACAGTCACGTTAAACCAAAACATGTATATGGCTAAGTCTCCATACTAAAACTAAACATTGTGCTCCAGAGGACATGCATCTAAAGAGCCATTTTTGCTGAGGTAGGTACGAAAGCATGCTCAATTTAACATGCTAAACAGGCATCCGCCACAGACTCTCCTCCCAAGCAGAGAGGAATTATACTATTATGTTGCTTTTAGGCTTCATGGAGCTATATTTAGGATTTTTCCAGCATTACTTGCTTTTACTTTCACCCCAAACATTTATAAAAGAGATTTTACACTTTGATTCAGAAGAAATGAGAAAATATGAAAGAGTGTGGGAGCACTGATGAGTCTGGATTAAGACAAAAATATAGCCGAGATAAGGTTCTGTCAATGAACTGACACTTCATTTTCCTTCCATTGTCTGATTACCAGAAGAGCAGTACACTAGCAACAAGGATGATCACATGAAGGCGGGAAAACACAACTGTCAGGCTTCAAGGACAAAGCCTATTCTTACATTGCCATTCCTTAAATCCAGACATTAGAGCAAAAGGAATGAGAGAAAAGCAGCTCACTCATGGATAGCTTACTGAGGATACTGCAAAAGATTATGCTAATCTTCACTTCATTGTCCTCTGCAAAATG
Source organism: Bombycilla garrulus (assembly GCA_013400315.1). Lineage (NCBI taxonomy): Eukaryota > Metazoa > Chordata > Aves > Passeriformes > Bombycillidae > Bombycilla > Bombycilla garrulus. Next base: position 235,917 of record VXBU01016441.1, on the reverse strand, counting down.
TTTTCATACCATGCCTTTTATCTTTGGAAGGGATGCACAACCTCTCAACTCTGTGACAGTGAGCACTTTCTGTGTGGTTTCTGCGTAATTAACACCAGCACTAGACCTTTTCATTTTTGCTACTCAAGCTTATGGCCTTTTAAGGGTACCCACAGGGGAGCATCCCTCACCCCTTTGCTTGCGGCCTAAGTGATAGTCTCAGCTTATCCTTAGCTACATATACCATCTGTTAATAGCAGAAGGATCAAAAACTTTTGGCTAGCCTGCATTTTTCAAAGAATGGGGGCAGGCAGCATAAACAACACATTAGACAAGATTTCTAAGAGTTTTAATTCTGAGTTGGGGCCTAAAGACTTTCAGTTTTATTTAAACTGCCACTGCATTATTGTCCAGATTATGTTCACATGCACAGTCATCTTAGGAGGTGGCTGGAATTAGATAAAAGTCTGCATCTAAGATTAAATTCATTCTAATATAGTCCAATTTTATCAAAGAAGTGTGACATGTTGGATTTTTGGTCAATCTGAACACAATAAACACTGAACCTGCAATTTTGCCCCTCAGGAATCATCCCACTTTTGACAGTAGAATCAGGTGTTGAGAGTGTATTTGATACCAGTGACAGAGGTAATTGCATCCCAGTAGTGACACAAGAATTGCTCCTGAAAACACAGACCCAATCTGATACTCACAATAAGGCACTTTTCTTCCTTCTTTCCAGAAACTGTGAAATACTTGAAAAGTAAAAACAACAAATTATTGTGGTGTTTCAGCATTAATACTTTCACCAGCTTTTCCTCAGGCATATTTTATCTAATTAAAAGAAAGGTTTTCAAGGGCTTTTTTGTTCCCAGATATATTTTTTCCCCTGGTCTGTTTTCCCACCAGACCTTGTCATACTTGTGCCCTGGCCTCTGGACGCAGACACCCCATTTCATTTGAAGGCAGAAAGAGAAAGAGCAGCACATGTTTGCAAGGTTCCCCACCTGCTTTTCCCCTGGCCGGGAGCCTTCCCAGAGGCACAGCAGCTACATCTAGGAGCAGGGCGAGGACCCGCAGAGGCTTTGGCCCACCACTGCATTTCCCAGACCCGCTGAGGCTCCATTAACTTATCTTGGTCTCCTGTCACATTTAACGTTGTAGGAAGGCTACCAGTGATCCAATGAACAACAAACAGCAGTGATATTTTGGTGGCATGATATTACAGTTGAAGCTGCCTTGGAAGTGGACTAAGCTGTAGAGAGCGAGTAGATTCTGCCTTGTTTTCTGGACATCGCACTGGATAGATGGAGCTAATCTCCTCTATGTACGTCCAGAAGCACCAGACTTGGTTATGTGGTAGGGGTGGGCTAAAAGCATGGCTTTTCTTTCCATTTCCAAGTGCACTGACATATTCTCCCCTCCCTGAGAAAGACAAATGTGCCTTGAGATAGTTTGGCAACATGACAGATGGTAACTACCACTGTGGCTTATTATAGTGCTGCCAATGTCTCAGATGTGCATTAAACTCATACACTGACAGGAAGTCTCAAGGAAATGTTCTACATTTTTCTGCACAGGCATAATCCCCTTTCAAACAAAAAAAA